>JACSVZ010000002.1:4550564-5075564 GCA_014706295.1 Lycocorax pyrrhopterus obiensis | reverse complement strand
CAGTTAAGTTAACAGCCAGGGAAGATGCGAGGTGGAAGAAAGCAATTTTTTCTCTTCCAAAATATGCAGATGGGCTTGACTGCAATGTTTCACCGACTGAAAGCAATTTCAGAAAATTGTTCCTGAGTGAAAAAAAAAATAAAATACATTATTTTTCAGCAGAAATATTTCACTTCTCTTTGAAGCTTCTCTCAAATTAACAAATTATCTGAGCAACATATAAAATACTTAACAGATCACTGTGGTCAGACAAAGTGTTTGTTTGGCCCAAAACACAGCTATTTCATTTAAATGTTGTTTCTGGTTACCCCACGGCAAATAAGTTGATTTTTTCCGGCCTGGCCACCCCTCACCCCTATCAGTTATTTGTGCAGTTCTGCTTTTCAGCAAATTTACACAGCTGACAGCCGAGGATGCGAGCCCCGCAGACGGGCACGAGAAGGAAGTCCTGTGAAGCAAGAAAGGTGATCATTAGAGTCTGACCGAATCCAGTGCCTGCAAGTATCAGCAGAGCACAGCTCGTCTCCGTTACGTGGGCATGGAGAGGGAGGTTGCTCCGCTCTCTCGCTGGTATCGTTTTAATCCGAGGCGCAGTCAGCTGGGTTGGAAAGAAAACAGCTTTCTGAGCTCTTTTCCAAGACTCGGGTGTGTGAATAAACACTCCAGCTCGCAGAGGAAGCTGGTGACAGATGGAGCAAGAGCTCTCAGCTCTTCTGCTGCGCTGGCCTGGGCTCCAACCACGAAACCACAGTGACTTTTCCCATCAGCTAACCTGACTCACCCGCGCACCCTGCCCAGCCCTGGCCCACCGGTGCTGAGCCAGCAGCTGGGGCTCACCGAGGTTTTGCAGCCCCTGCACTTTGCTCCATCACTGCAGCTCAGTGCAGAAATACCTGAGATGACTCCATCCCAGCTCATGGGATGTGGAACAGGTCAAGGAACTGTGGGAAAAGGAGGAAAAGTGGCTGGTGCTGAGCTGCTGTGGGTGCCCGTGGGCTGGATTACCTTGCTGTGGGCATTTTGCACTGCCTGTGCTCTGAAAACAAAAGACACAGAACTTGTTGCAAAAACTTGAAGGGTGATGCTCACACAGCTCTCATCAGCACATGTCCACAGTAATTTCTGCATGGGGAAGGGGAAATCTAGATGAAATATTAAGAGGAAATTTCTTACTGGGAGGGTGGTGAGGCATTGGAACAGATTGCCCTGAGAAGCTGTGGATGCTCCATCCCTGGAAATGTTCAAGGTGAGGCTGGATAGGGCTCTGAGCAACCAGATCTAGTGGAAGGTGTTCCTGTCCATGGCAGGAGAGTGGAATGAGATGATCTTTAAGGTCCTTTCCAACCCAAGCCATTTTATGATTCTATGATTCTAATGTGGTTTTGCCCATGGATATTTGCCCCAGTTCCTCTTGGGTCCTTGTTTTCAGACTGTCGTGTAAAGCAGCCCATGATCACTCAAGCAGCACTTTATTTTTGAGCAAAGCATCACCTTTTGCTTTTACACAAAGCGCCTGACTCCCAGCTGAACCAGGAAAAACAAACAGTGCACAGCAAAGTCATCACTGCGGAAAACTAAAAGCTGCCATGCAGGGATTTGCCAGGCGGGCTGCGATTTGCATCTCTGGTTGCAAGCATACAAATTTCTCAGGCTGGCAAAACCTCTTTATTTGGTGTAACTGAGTGGGAAGAGGTGTTTTAATGATATTTTATCTGCTGCTGCTCTGGAAAGTAATGGGGAGCACAGTCATGGCAGCACAGGCTGAGAGATTCTGAGGAGCGTGTTTAGGTAAGGATTTACTTAAGAGTGGATTTCTTTGCAACCACGTTTCTCTTCCCTTATTTTTTACGTGTCTGCATTATCCTCAGCTCACAGAACCAGTTCACATCTGATTCCTGAAGTTTTCATAGAAGATCATGTGATTTCACTTAACTCCCTTGCTCTTGGGGCCACTCAGGTGTTTACAGGCTGCACCCAGAGCAGGAGCAGTTTCATTTCTGCAGAAACAACACCCAGATTTTTCCAACTCCTTGGACAATCCTGTCCTTTGCCAATGTTTTTTTTCTTAAAACCAAACCTCTTCAAAGTCTGCAGCTTTATGGGACTTTATTAACTGGAATTAATTTTCAATGTGCTTGAAGCCTTTTTGATTAAGGGTAACCAGTAGAAAAGCAAATGGGACCATAATAGATTATTTTCTTTCCCACCTCGGGAATCTGGGGGCTTGCCTCGTGATTTTTGTACTAATTGGACCTGTGTGTGCTGGCAGCTGTGCTTGAGGTGTGATTTTGCGGGTACAGAGGTTGGCTGTGGCCAGGTGGTTGGAGCAGAGGGATCAGGAGGAGCACAAACCCCAGAAATGGGTGCTGCCACCCCATGAGGTGCCCGGATGCCCCCACCACCCTGGCTCTGATGCCTTTGGGAGCTGAAGGAGAAGGTTACAGGAAATGGTTTGCCCTGGGGTTGTCTGTCCAGCCGTGGTTGTGCTTGTGCATACAGGCGTGTGTCTGCATCACACACACACGGGGCATCCTGCCGTTATCCCCACGGGGCCTTGGCTGCACAAACAAATACAGGGAAGCTCCAAGGGGATTTAAATCCCAAGCACCCGAGGCCTTAGGGCTGCTGCTGCTGCATGCCAGGCAGCCTGTGCCTCAGCCTTGTTTTACTACACTGAAAAGCGTGGATGAAAACACCTTCAATCCCCTAGCCAGCATAACTTTTCCTGCAAATAACCCCTGGCACACAGATGTTTGCAGCTCTCATTTGCACCTTAGAGGGAAAGCACCTTCAAGGGGGTATGGTGGAGTGGTAAAGGTATTTTTGCTTGCTTTTTGTTATGTTCCCTGGGTTACATTCATGATAGTCATGCTGTGAGCAGGGTGGGCAGCATTACAGGCCCTTGGTCCCTCTGATAAACATACAACTCCTGTTAATGAAGAGAGGAAACCTTTGTGCCAGGATAGTTTATTTTATTCTAGGAACTGCTCCAGACTATCCATGCCAAAGCCCTCCTCTGATGGCAAAGTCTGCATCTTCCCTGGGGGACAGGTGTTTTGCTGCTTCTCCCACCTGAACCCTTTCAAGTGCACACAAGCCCCTGAGGTGAGTTTGTTATCCCGACACAAAACACCAGCTAGTGGAGTGGAGTCCCTCTGGGCTGCTCAGTAAACCTCTCCTCCTGCAAACACGGCCTCCAGGCACCAGTTTGTGATCCCAGCTGGTTTTAGCTGCTCTGATTGCGGGTTCCCAGGGAATGGTAACGGGTGCTGAAATGGGTAAGATGTGCCAGGACGGGAACTGGGGATTAAAGAGCAGACATTCTGCCTCCCCAGCCAACTCCTTCTGCTCGGGGGAGAGCAACTTCTGGCAGGCAGGTGGGGTGAGCATCTCCTCCACCGTGGGGTTGGCAGCTCCTCTGCTGTACCCAGAACAACACCTGATGGCTGAAGCAGCCACAGGCTGGAGCTGTTTTGTTCCAGGCCAGGGTTCATCCTTTTTCCATCACTGATGGTTTGCACCTGCCAGAGATGTTTGGAGGGAAAGGCAGGGAGATGCCCTTGGAGGGATATCCAAACCATGCTGCAGCTCTGGGCATAGCCCAGCTCCATCTCTCAGATGGACACGGCAGTGGTGCTGCTGCAGGACCGTGGCTGTACCCCAGGGTGTGCCTGCAGCAGCCAAGTGTGGGAAACCCCTGCAGTTTTGGGGGTTGAGCAGCTCCAGCTCCTTTTCTCAGATATGAGGTAAAGATAACAGAGCAGCTTTCCCCTGCTGCCGACAGGAACCCAGGAGCTCAGTTCCCAGAGCACTCCAGCCCTTTCCTGCCTTCCAAAGCCAGACAACTTCACAGGTGCTCAGCACCTATGACAGACCCAAATTATATTACTTCACCATTCCCCCATGTTCCCCACCCCAGAAATCTGCAAGAGCAAACTTTCCCCTTTCCTATTTAAAAAAAGAGAGAAAGAGAGAGGGAGAGGTGCTTTCCAGCCTTTCTGGTTGCAAACCAAGGCAAACTCTCTTCTTTGAGTCCACAGCCAGGCAGACTGCAACGATAATACCCGCAGAAAAGGGTGTGCTCCCATTCATCTCAATGGGTGTTAACTTGGAAGGGTAATTATGACCCCCCGATGCCAAGAGCTCTAACCATTTCACTGCTGAGCATCCCAGCCCATAAATAAAGCCTCTGGCTGGCTGTGCAGAAACCTGGGTGGGAGGGAAGCCGTGTAGTAATGAGGCGTTGACTTTTGGAAGTGCCAAGAGTGTGAAACGCTTCGGTTCCCGGTGAGGCTCCCAGCTTTTCCACGAGCCTGTGTCCACCAAGGCCACGCAGGGATGCCCTGAAGGAGCAGCCTCGGGAGAGGAGCCCCGAGCCCTGGTGAATTTACTGTGATTTCGGCAAAAACGGTCTTGCAGCGAATTCGGCTCAGCTGCACAAAGGGATCGTCTGGCAAATGCCTTGTGCTGGGTTTCCCTGGGAAACTCAGCTGGCGTTAAGATAAACAAGGTCCCAGGGAGCAGAGGGGGGGACAGGGTGGAGGTGGCTGTGGGGAGCTCGTCCCTTCCTTTGAGCGAGCGTTTGTGTGCGGAGCCCCTGGCGAGGTCAGGTCCCCGCCGTCCCCGGAGCGGCACAAAAGGCACGTGTTTTAACAATCTAATTAGCCGAGACAGTCAAATAGGAGGAAGAAAGAAATGTATAAAGAAAGGGAGTGGTTCAGGCAGAGTCACGCAGGCTTTGCTGCCTCCATCCCCCTGCTCTGAGGGAAAGGAACCCACCCTCCAATGTGTGAAAATGGAAACGGGCACTTCTTCTGAGCAGAGATGTGCAGCGAGGGGCATGATCTGCTCCGATTCATTAACTCTGGAACCTACAGCTCAAACCACGTCTCTCTTACTTATTTCTGCAATACAAGCATGATTAAAGAAAATAATCCGGCATATCGCTGGCATCTCAAGTCCCACAGTGTGAGAGTGGCTCATCCCTCCTTCTGACACCCTACAGATGGACCAGCAAAGATCTGGGGAACTGGTATTGTCACAGTGTGCTTCAAAGAGGAAAAATAGCACAGGCCCTTGGTGTTAGCATCAGAAATCATCCATGGCCCTTCAGCTGCTTTTTTCTCTTACTCCTGAAGTTTCTTCTGGTGTATGTACCTCAGTGGGCCACAGCTGCGTCTAATGTAAATAACTCTGTGCTCCTCTACTGAAAGTAAAAGGAAGGAAACTAATGACAACAATAAAATAAAGCCCAAGCCTCCCACTTACAGTCAGTGCTGGCTCTGCCCAGTTAACCCTTGTTTGGTTTTGGTTTCCTGATAGCCAGGGAAGGTGGTTTCCTCTTAGTTTGTGCTGTGCTATTTCAGTTTTCCCCTCTGAAACTGCCTCTCTGCTCACACCAACAGGGATGTAAAACCCAGCCACTGTTCACCCTGCTATTAACTCCACATTTACCATTAATAATTTAGCTTTTGCCATGGCCGTGGCAGACACCCCAATAAGCCACTGCTGTGGTTGGGGCTCTAAAGGTCTGAAAAATATTGTTAGTGGTGTGTTGAGATTCAGGGCTAATGGACCAGTGTGAGGATTTTAATCATGTATAAATCCCCCACACAGTAAATATGAGGGTGAGCAGCACGTATTAAACAGCCCTGATTAATTTTTTCCTAAGATAATGAAAATAAGGCAGTTTAGGTGGGTGGCTGTTCCTTTCCATGGTCTATTAGTATAATTTAAATGACAAGCCTCTGTGTCTACAGCCATCCAAAGTGATGGTGAGCTTCATGTCCCCTCCAAAGTTATTGATCTCCTTCCCACTGAGTAAATCCCAGGACTGCAGCACATGTGGGCTTGATGCACCTGCTCTGTGCTATTTAAACTGAAAAATGCATGAACAGCATCCCCCCCACTTTGTAGAAGAGGAAATGGGAGCCCCAGAATAAGCTGTTTTCTCTAAGTCGAACAGTAAATGCTCTGGAGACGTTTCTGTATGTAAATTCTGCACAAAAATAAAGACATTTGGGTTTTGGACTGTTTGTCTCATCAGTGCAAGTGTTGCACATTGTCTGAAAAACTGAGTTTCACCCTGCTGGTGAAAGCCAATCTTTGATGAGCTTCAGTCATTTTTATTTCAAAATGAGTGTCCCCACACAGATGGGTGCTTTAAGAGGTGGGTTTGTTAGGAGTAAAGTTGGACATAGCTCATCCTTCAGAAAGGGGAGATAAATTCTTTGCTGGTTGTCCATATAAATTCCTCCACTGATAATTAAGGTGCCAAAGTAAATGTTAATGTCCCTTAGGCTGTTTGTACAATTTGGGGAGGATTGGGGGGTAGAAGGTGAAAAGAGCACTCAAACACCTGCTAAGCACTGGGGCGTGGGATGGGCTTGGAGGTAATTTGGTAATAAATTTCTCATTTTGTTTCTTGGCCAGACTGGCTGCTGTGGAAGTTTTGCCCAAAGAGCAGTTATCCCCATCCCAGCTCCTTTTGGATTGATTTCACAGTTATCTACCTCTGATCTGGAGTAAGGACGGAGGAAGAAATCTGCTCTTTGTCTTGCTTTACATCGTGATGCTATGGCTCAGGTCAGCCCAAAGGTGCTTTTTGCTGTGACCTTTTGCTCTGCATACTCAGCACTTGGGCTTGGGTTGAAAAGAAGCAAAAAACCTGGTTAAACGTGCTGCTGTCTCATGCAACCACAGCCCTTGCTGGTCTGTTGCCTTTGTGTGACTTCCTTGTTTCTTTTAACCTGTGGGACCCAGCTGTCAAGGGATTCAGGCCCAACGCAGAGAGCAGCAGTGTGTCCAACCATGTTTGTTCTCCAATTTCTCCATGAAATCCATGTGCACCTTTAGCCTGGGGGAAGCAAAGCCTCTGTGGAGTTGTTGATGCAGCTCAAGCCTCACCCAGTGCCCAAGAGATGGAAGGGAGGGAGCCTGGTGATCATCAGACTGCTGGGAAATACCATTTAATTGGCTTTTCTGCCTTTGATGTGACCCAGAGCAGCAGCTCCAATGCCCTTTTGTAGCACCTATGAAGGAAGCCCTATGAAGAGGTGAAATCCCGGAAATGGAGCAGATATTTCTGCAAGCAGCAGAAAACACCTCACGTTTGAGAGCTGTTTTCTGAATTGGAAGGGCAGGAAGGGGGGTAGCTGCCCAGATCACTTTGAAAGACAAGGAACACAAGGTGTCAAACAATTTTTCATGCCAATTTCAAAATCAGCCCCTTCTGATGCTTTTCTTCCCTCATTGAGTCACAGGAGAGAACACACGAGCTGCCCCTGTCTGTCTTCACACCCCTTTGGTGATAAAGGGCTGGGCTGGTGCCGAGCAGCTGCAACTTTATTTGAGCTTTTATCTTTTATTTTGTTATTTAACAAGCCCGAGAAGCCAGGGGAAAAAAAAAAGTGCAAGTTGCACAGTCTTCAAAAACAAGCCAGAAGATGTAGAAGAGGTTTGTGGTTTCTCTCCCAGACTTGGCCAAGGGTTGACCATTTTATAGCAAGGTGGGCTGCTAGAAAGGGGAGTGCAAATAGCCCATCACACTTCTTGTCCCAGTAAAGTGATTTACAAACCCATCCTGGGTGTGGAGGGGAGGAGGGAGTTGACAGTCAGGTCTGCAGACCTCCTGAGGGGTTCCCCAGGCGAGAAGGTTCTTCAGAACACTTGCATGTGAGGGAAAATAAGACAGAGGCGCTGCAAAAATGAAGCAGCGAGGTCTTTGAGGTGAACTGAAATGCACAACTGAAACCACTGTGTTGTCTGTCTTTGACAGCTCTTCCTCTTTTCACCATCTCCAGAGAGGCAGCTGGGGCTGCTGCTCAGACCAGACGGGATGGGAAAACATCTGCTGTGGTCCTGGTTGCCCCTTCTTGTCCTGACCTCTCACCCTCTGCTCCATATGAGGGATGGGACACACTCTTGCTCATCAGCTTGTTCCCAAAAGTCCGATACGGGGTTTGTCCTAGGTGTCAGTGGGGTGAGTCTTCACGAGGTGTGTCCAATGCTGTCCTAAAGCCCTGAGTGGCTTAATGCTGTCAGTGCAGCTCTACAAACTGGATGCACAGTCAGACTGGGCAAAGTGGTAGGAAAAAGCAATCTCTTTAGCCGTGGAGATGTTTTAAGGATTTAAGTGGTGTTGTGTTTGATCACTCAGAAAGAAATTGTTTTCATGATGCAGGAAACCCAAAGGACAACTACTGTGATAGGTGGGTGATACTGGGTGGTAATGAGGTCTGAACAAGATCAAAGTTCCTTTGCACTCATCCCTGAACTCACACAAGGAAAGAGATGCTCCTGATATACCTGGATAGACCAAGCTGAGACAAGAAGCTTTAGCATAATGCTCATTTTACGGCTGACAGATAGGGTGGACTGGTAGATGGAGGGATTTTCGGGTAGGGAGGCGGCTGGGGAGTTAAATTTTGGTGGGAATTTAAAACTCTCTACCACCTGTAGGGCTTGAAACCATGTCCAGACAAAATGATGGAAGTGGTGCTTTGCTTTAAGCCCTCACTGCTGCCTGGGGTCCAGCCTGCAGCCCCTCTGTGCCCCACAGAGGCTGCCACCCTGCAGACGCGGGGGCATCAGGGTAGCCACAGTCTTTGTGCACGGGTGTGAGCTGTTCTGAGGCTGGGCCAAAATTCATTGCACCAGGCACTAGCAGGGGGATTCATCACAGGAACGCTGGACATCTTCAGCTGGGTGCTCACTTTGGGCTTCTCTCGAAGTCAGCGTGAAATAAAATTCATCTGACTTCAACTGATATTTCACACAGGCTGAAACCTCGAGTTTAGGGTGAGTGATATGGGTTGGAGAGTTCCTGTAGAGAAGAATCATCCTTCATATGGAGCAAATGTGCTCTGGGTGATCATGGATACCTGTTACAGTCTCTCTCCTCGTGTAGTCAAGTCCTAAGTGACATGTCCAGGGTGGTGGTGAAGCTGAGACAGACCAGTTCTCCAAAGCTGCAGATTTAATGCCCAGAAAACATGGTTTCCTTTTAAACACAGAGACAGTTGGCTGGATATAAGAATTTTCGTCCTTCTTTGTTTCCAATTTATCATTCCGAATCGGAACAAAAAAACATAAAATTTAAAAATGTTTGATGGAGCAAGAATGGAAAAGCTGTTTGGTCTGATACGACTGAAACAGTTCACTTTGGTAATGTCGAAACTAAACATAGCAAAGGCAGGTGCAGCACAAATCCCAGCACCATAAAATACAACACACATTGAAAATATTTCGATTAATATTGCAATGCAATGCAAAATGATTCAAACCAAGTTGAAACAAGACCTCTCTATGTCACCAAACATTTTAACATTGCTGAAGTGAAACTGAGGAAATGGAATCTGCTAAAATGTTTCACTGAAAGCTTTTCATGAACATTTTTGTCCTCGTGTGTCTGCATTTTAAGGTAGAGATTTTGTCAAAAACAATGTTAAGCGTCTCTTTGATGTGAGGTCTTTATTTCTCTGCAAAATTACATCACTTCCAATAATTGGCAAGACCTAGAAGCAATCAGGTATTTACACCTACTCAGAGCTCGTAGAAGCAATCCCTCAGACCGTTTTTAATGCACATCACAACCCTTCTCTTATTACATGCAGATGCTTTTTGGTTGCTGGATAAATTTCAGAGTGAGCTGTTTTGGTAACACTGCCGACAACGTCTATATCGGGCAACATCATCCTCAGACCTGGAAAATCCATATATTCACTGTGACCTTACACAGTTTTTCCCCTCATCAGAGCTGAGTCATCTGACAGATCCCTCCTTCCTCATACCATTTAACAAACGAGGTAACTAATTATTTACCTCTGGCTCCGGCCGGAGTCATCCTGTTGTTATTTTCCATTGATGACTAATTAGTCGTACTCCAAACAATGCCACACGTGCTGGATGGGTTCCCACCTGGACAGGGGTTGTCTCCTCCCCCCCACACACACTGCCGACTAGGACATCTCATGCTGCTTTCAGGATATTTTAAACCCGAAAGAAAATCAAGTCAAAATAGAAGAGCAGAGAGAAAAGCACGTTCACGATTGCGGCCCAACATCAAAGGTCCCAGCAACAGGGGGGAAATAGCGAGGTGCCTCTGTGACTCTTGTGCTCAGCTGAGACCTTGTTCACCATTCAGCCTCTCACCTGCCTCAGTTCCCAGACGCCTAGAGCTTACAAAATGCTGTAATTTTTGTTTTTCAGTGGTGCTCTTATTTCTGTGCCTGGCGAAGCAACTGCTCTGTGCAGCACTGGTGAGATTTGGAGGGGAAAGATGTTTCAGTGCACTCCTGGATTGGGCTTTCAGAGGCTAAAGGCTTCATCGCTTCCATCACCTGCAACAGGGTCAGCTGATTTGCATGAGAAAAGGCAAAATTACCCCTTTTCAGCCTCTGCCAGTGTGTCGTGAGGATCTGCAAATGTCTGGGGCTAAGTGTGCATGAGTCTACAAAATCTTATCAGATAGAGACTGTGGCGAGTTGTCAGGTGCTGACCTGGGGTGCTGGTCACGTCTTCCCCGAACAGAGAGCAACTGGACTCACACAAGAAGTACCAAAAACCAGTACCAGAGACAGTGGGCACAGAGGATGGGACCAGGAGGCCTCAAACAGCTAAAGGGGGCCTGGCTCTCTTGTGACATTTGTCCCATCATCCCAGGGGCTCACCTGTGTCACAAAATCAGTCCTGTGGTGTGTAAACCCTGCCTTGAACTTCCTTCAATCTCATTGTTTATAAATGCACATCCACAACACAGCCTGACACCAATAGGGAGAGAAGGCACCGCATGCCTCAGCACCGAGGGCATTGAGGGAAGGAAAAACAGTGAAAGAAGCAGCGTGAGGGAGGACAGTGTCCAGGGAAAAAACACAGCCCTCTGTCTTCCATTCCCCTTCTCAGCATGTTCCTCTTAGTCACAAGTTTCAGCCTCGTTTGTCCATGCTGAGGGCCAGGAGCAGATGGATTTTACCTGGAGTGCTTCTCCTCACCTCTGGAAGCACTCTGTCCTTTCTCTCTGCCTCTCCACCCCAGCAGCACAGCTCCGAACAGCAGCACCCTCCCTCACCCTGCCACCATCTCCCCTCCTCCCTTCCCCCCTCTCGCTGTGGCTTGACACAGAGGAACCTGAAAATTCGCTGTGATGTTTGAATCCCAGCCAAAACTGAAAGCGAGACCTCGCGACTGGTCCGAAAGCCTAAAAAACATATGGCATTAATTCTGCTTTCCACAGTTCCTAAAACTGCAATTAAAAGCAGCCCCCACCAAACAGAGCCCCATAACTCAGCTCCGTGATTTATTGGAATAACGAAGCTTTAGGGGAAAGTTGGCAAGGACCAGGAATTCCGCGTCCGGGAGCTGGGCTCCGCGCACATGGCCCACGCACAGCTGGGTTTATTTTATAGCATGCCACCGGTGGAAGAGCGTGATCTGAGAGGGACAAGCCTTTCAGAAAGCTTATCTCTGGCACCCATTTGGCTTCCAACAAAAAAACATCTCCTGCAGATGCCCGGCTGGAGCAACCAAACAGAAGCTGGCTGGGGATCATCTCTTTCCCTCATCCAGGGGATGCTTTTTCCCATCAGTAACAGATAAACGTGACCTGCGAGATGACAAAGACTGCAAATCTCCTCTTGCCCAAGGAGGTGCTTTTTCATATTCACTTTCTCAAAACCAAGGCCTTTCAGCTCCTTGGCTGTGAGCAAACATGAAAGTCGAGCTGCAAAGCTCAGATATAGGGGTTTTTTTAATGTAGCTGAATAGTCTGGGAGGGGAGGTAGGAAGGGGAAAGTCATTCTGCCTAAGGATGCAGATTTCTGCCTGTCTGTCATTTTGCTAATGCCTCTTATGATGATCCTTCCTAATGGTTAAATGCAGCAGAGAAGTAGAGATGGGGTAAGCTAATTTCTAGAAGACATTTTACAATCTTTGTGAGTCAACACTTGCGCATCTCTGTAACTCATATGATAAAGGCAAACTTCAGCCAAATGGAGCCTCAGAGTAATGCCAGAAAGAAGTACAGTGAGAAGCGCCTTCTCCACTTAGAAGAGGGTGTAGTAGAAAGACCAAAGACATCAAACATCCACCTCCTTCACAAATCACAGTCTCTGCCTGTTGTGCCGCTCCAGTTTCCAACTCCATACTTGCTGATATAGCAGATTGCAGGAGCACAGGTCTATCTGGTGTTTGCTATCACCCTGCTTGTGATGCTTTTGCTCACCCACACCACTGAAAAGGCAACCCAAAGTGCCCCCTGCCCAGTTCATTTGGTGAGCAGAAATATCTTGTACTGCACGCAGTTTATGTAGTTGCCTGATAACATTCTTAAATCTCATTTACAGGTGCAGGAGAAGATTATATTCACCACATGAAGAGCCTTAGGCTGCAAAGCCTGGTGTCACTGTGTTGTACAGCTCTTGTGCTGGCAATTACCAGAGTGGGGTACTCCCCCTACAAAGAGGCCATTTGCTGAACACCTGCCTTGATAGAGATCTCCAAACATCACTGCTGATGGGGAATTGTCACTATGCAACTTTATACCGGAGCAGGTGCAGCGGAAAGCTGGCTGCAGTGTCTGGTGACAGGAGACTAAAGTTGTTAGGTTTTCTCTGCCTAGCAAAACAAAAGTGAGACATAAATGGAAATCAGAAGCCTTTTTCTATTTGTCTCAGGAATGAAGTTTTGGCTGGCTTTCAGAGCCCTTCAAGCAGAGGACTGGAGGCAAGAGGTCTTCAGGGTCTGAGGATGGAGTTTCTGGAGGGGACCAGGTGGTGGGACAGTGATGAACCTGAGGTTAGAAGAGTCAGTGAGGATGATATTTGCCCCATCTAACTCCAGACATGTTCTCAGCTGAATAAGTCCCTCAAGGTCCCGCTCACAGTCAGTGGGCAGAAGCAGAGGTGTAGGGCATAATTCATCTTCTTCAGGCCACAGTGAGTCACTCCCTGCAGCCCACTGACTATTGATCAGTTTGGTGTCCACTAACAGCAACCTGAGCAGAGGGTGCTGAGGTTTCTGCTACTGCTGCCTAAATGGGTGCCCAGTGATGCTTTTCAATCTGCCTCTTCATCCAGCTCTTCTACCCCACTGTGACAGCCCAGCTGTGGCCCCAGTCCACAAGTTCAGGTTAAATTCTCCATCTTCAGATCTACTCAAGAGCTTTATCTAATAAAATTGTACTGCTGAAGGTAGGAGTGATCAGAAATGCTGGTGGTTGCGATGATTTTACAGTGTCTCAGGTGCCTGGTCAGCCTGCCTTGCTCACAACCTGTGGAGAGCTCTGGGAAGGCCTTACTGAGGCCTTTCAGGACTTAAAGGGGGCAGAGAAAAAACACAGGGAAAAACTTTTTAGTAGGGCTTGTAGTGATAGAACAAAGGGTAATAATCTTGAAATGAAGGAGAGTAGATTCAAACTAGAGACAAGGAAGAAGCTTTTACAGTTATGGTGGTAAAACACTGCCACAGGTTGCCCAGAGAGGTGGTGGATGCCCCATGCCTGGAAACATTCAAGGTCAGTTTGGACAGTGCTCTGAGCAACCTGGTCTAGCTGAGATGTCCCTGTTCACCAGAGAGGGAAGCTGGGAAAAGACGATCATAAAAGTCCATTCCAATCCAAATTATTCCATGATTTAAAAAAATAAATCATTAAATGCGGGAACAGGAAAGGGAACCACATTGTCAGGGACTGTTGAGCTCTTAAGCCTCCTTCATGGAGTCCACCCCAAGATCTTCAAGGAATTTCCTTTAATTTCCCTCTTGATAGAGGAGCATACAGTAAAGATACAGTGAAAACCTCAGGAATAACCACTGTCCCACCAGGCACCCCAGTGCTGTTGGCTGCAAACCACCTCACCAGAGCAGCTCTCAGCACGGCGCTCTGCTGTTGAACAGACAAAGGCAAAATGAAATCCAGAGGTCTAGCGAGAGAGAGATCCAAGTGGAAAGCAAGATGCAAGCAGATGGTAGTGATGAACACAAGGAGGGCTCTGCTCCTTGGCACCTTCAAAATAGGTTTCAGTATTTTCTGAGATATTGTCAAAGCCAGAAGCTTGTGGAGATCTTTGGGAAAATAAATCCTTTTACAGACACTTCTGAAATCACCTTTCCACCCACCATTACGCACAGACCACAAATGGAAAACCACTAGTTTGGCAAGAAACAGCAGGAGCACAAAGAAGACTGTGACGCTCTCTTCTGACTTCAAGTCTGCAGCATAATGGAATGGTGCTTGCTTCGTTCAACATAAAAATATACAAATAATCAGAAAAACATGGCAACAGAATGACAAAACCATGGTGTAATATTTCCCAGAATGACCTCAAAGCCATAAATCAGCTCTCTGAATTGTCAGCAACAATCCAGCTGAACAGCCAAATTGCCCCACCATCCAGCCTATTTTATTAAGGGTTATTGCTGTGCATTATTTATTTACAGAGTGCTGTACATGTAGACACTGCTTTACAGGTACATAAAAGACCACCCCGAGGAGTCCAGTTGCACTCCAGGCACACAAATATGACATTCATGGCAGCAGCACCACGGGTTAACGATGGCGGTGTTGCTTCAGGTTTCTTGTTTCCCTTTTGATTATACTGCACTGAAGTCAAACACATTTTAAACTCTGGACTTTGAGTCAACCTGTTTGTCTGAGGCAGTACATGGCCATATTATCTCAGGATCAGAGTGTCTGATGGGTTTATCTGTCCCACGCAGGATAGCTAAACTCGGGGTTGGGAACTGACACTTGGGCTGGCTGGAAATTTTCCACCAAACTTTTTTGCTTTCGATTTCTAGTGGGAGATGATGTTTTTAGCAAAGCAGGGATTTTTGGAATACAAACTGAACATCCCGCTTGGGTAAAAGGCCGGCTTTGCGCTTGCTTGTGTGTAAAACTCACTCTTCCCTTCTCCCTACTCTGGAAAATGGGGAGGGGGATGTTAAAACAAAATTCTGCAGGAGTTGGATTATAATAAATAGAAGCAAGGTATTCTTTATCCTCAATTTCATGTTTCATAGGTGTTTAGCATCACTGCTCAAACTCATCTAAGGGAAAAAGTTCATGTGCTGATGAGAGAAAACAAAGGAGTTGAGCAATTAGATCAATTGCAGATTTACTAGGAATACGAATGGGATATTTCCCCCTACAGCACACCCTAATGCAGTTACAGAGTGTCATTTCTCTCCCAGCTCATGGTTTCTTGCAGTCCCAGTGACTGGTGGGAGGACAGACATGGCAAAGTCGCTGTCTCAGATAGCAGCGGTTTCTCATCCAGCTGGAGCAAGCCAAGAACATTTCCCACCATCAGCATCAAAGCTCCCTTCTCCAGATGTTTGGAGAAGAGGCAGCATCTGTCTGTCTAACAGGAAGTCTCCACATCTCTCAGGGATGCAGGAAGGACTGCCTCTGATTTTTTTTCTTCTAGCATTATTACTCTAGCCTTAAATATGAGAGGAACCTTTATTCACCCAGCCATTGAAAAGTGCTTCAGATGCCGGTGGAAATACATGTGAGCTATTAATTAAGGACTTAATTGTTAATTATTCCAGCACTGAAAAGTATGCTAGACCCTCCCAGTCTGCCCAGATACACAGCCCTGCCCTGGGGAGCTATTGGCTCCTTTCTGACAGCATGGAGCAAAGTTGTAATGAAGTGGTGAAAGGTTGGGGGAGAGAGAAGCTGGGGCATCTGCCCAGGCATACCAAGCACCAGTGTCCATCCAGGAACGGCAGAGATGGAAAATTTGCACCTGGAATGAGGAAGAAGATTTGCTTGTTTGTCTCTCAGGCAACCTAGCTAAACACATCTTGAAAATGAATGTAAAAGTGACATGGGGCTTAGTTTCTTGAGATATGAGAAGTGAAAGAAGTTATAAAATAATTTTTGTGCAGTTGAGACATAAACTTGTAAATCTTCCCAAGATGGGATTAAATTCTTCCTTGGCCCAAATGTTCAGCACCTAAGTCACACACATTCCTCAGAACCTGGCCTGCCTAACTGGGAATGCCAGCATACCCAAGGGGACGGTGCCAAGACAAACAGGAGTCATGCTGGGAAGTGCCAGTAGCCCTGGTAGCCAGGGCTGGCAGGAGCCGTGGCAGGGAGTGATCTACACACGAGCCATGCCGTGACTCGCACAACTGCCTTTTCCTCACACCCAGAAACTCAGCCATCTCCAGTCTCGCCCAGGGCAACAGAGGCTGCCAAAAATGCAACCCCAGCCAGCCCTGGGAGAGTTGGGGAATTGCAGGCAGAGCTGGGAGCAGCCTGGAGCCATCATCCAAGAAGTCATCTCAGGCTTTTCTCCTCCAGTGCTGTTCATTTCGTGGAATAACTTTTAATGGTGGTGGTTAACGTGTGGTCCTTCCGTGGTGCTGCTGCCACCTCTGTGCCTGGTCCTTAAATGAAGTTGTGGTGAAGTCCAGCCCTGCAAACAAGATTTTTGCTAATAAGTGCTCTCCCCTGACCCCTAGTTTACCCCCATGTATCAGGAATTAATTATGTGTAATTACAGCTGCCCTGACTCTGCCACAGCACTACAAGCACAAGAAGCAACAGGTCTTCCCAGAGGTAACATCTCCTCACTCTTAGAGGCTGTGATTTAATATAATGGAGGCAAACAGTGTCTCTTGTACAAAGCCAAGGTGAGCTGGACAAAAAGCCCGATCCCATCATGTCCAAACCCCCTCGGAGCAGAGAACCTCCTCCTGGCTTGCACCCTAAAAAACAACATCTTTGCAACACACAAATGGGTTGTAGCCCCAGAAGCCTTGATCCTGTATCTGCTTCACTTCCCTGCTGTGAGCAGCCTTTGAGGAACCCCACAGGTTTACAAACTTAAACCCACACTTGAATGTTTGAACGAGGAGGTGAGTGCTGGCAGTGTCACTGCTCAGAGCACGGGCGTGCTTGTGAGTTCAGCTTTTCCGGGGCCACAGCAGGAAACGGCTGATGTCAGGCCAGACGCAAGTGATACACATCACTTGCAAGGCAGGAAACATATCTCTGTGTTCCTGCTAACCTTAGAAAGCAAGTGCTTGGATTGCCACACTGAGGATTTGCAGCAACAAGGAGAATGTAATTAAATAACAGGGATGATCTCATTATTGTAATGATGAGGTGTCATTTAATAAGGAGAATCCAGCACTGGGAGCTGAGAACTGGAGTCCTAATCCTGGCCCTGGCTCCCAACTCTAGTAGGTCACATAAGGCCGACATCCTTTCTTCAATGTGTTTTTATGAAACACAAAAGTACTGGGAGACCCTGGTGCTTGCAGAAGCTCTTGCAACAAAGAGACACACATTAACAGTCGAAATTGTCTTGTTCCTTTACTTTCTCTATAAAAACTGGGTTAGTACAATTTCCCTTTATATGAGGGACAGTGAGGTTCTCTGGCAGACTATGCTTATGCAGAGCCCAGAACCACGAGGTCACTGAAGGAAGTGCCAAGGCTGGTCCAGTCCTCCTGATCTTCCAAATGCACACTTTAAGGACTGATCATTAGGCCCTGCTATGGCATTTCTGGGGTAATGGCAGGCTTAGAGAGTTATTTTTCCCAAATACAATTGGCTTTAAAAAAAATTTATATCTATATTGTGTGTGTGTGTGTGTGTGTGTGTGTGTCTATAATGAGAAGGATCAGGATGTTTTCAAAGCCGTATGACAGAAAAGGTACAGTTGAATTTAACTGGGGACCTGGCCATACATTATGTGTATCAAAACCCAAATCAGTTCTAAGGCTGGATCTCTTGAATCTGGACTATCCATCCATCCATCCATCCATCCATCCATCCATCCATGCCAGAATCCTTTATCCTTGGTACTGATGCTAAGTTTGGTAGGTTATAAGACATGCCCCTCTCTTCCTCCCTTATTTTCTGCTTGCATCGTGCTGCACATTTTGGGTTTTTAGGCTGGGAGCCCTGAGGGGTGATGTAGGCCAGGAAAAGGAGCAGTGGGCTCTGCAGTGCTTTGAGCAGGGCTGCACACACCTCTGAAATCCTCCTTCAGGTTTTTTATTCCCTATCACTCAGCATGTTCTGCAAGTGTTATTTGTCTGTTGCTGAGGCTGAGATGTCAGCCAGTGTCCCCTCAGAGCCCAAATTTTCAACCCAAATGCAAGCAGCTCAGCAGTTCTCATCAGCTGTGGTGGTGCTTCTGGGCCACTCGTGAGACCCCGGTGCCACCACACATCCCACCAGCCCTATGTCCAGGTTCTCATCCCTACCCCATTTCCATGCTGAGATTCATTAGAGTGGAGAGGTTCCTCCCACATGTCAGAACAGAGAAATCTCCCCTGCGCAGTGTAGGACGTTGCTCTCTTTTTCCTTGGCATAAGAAAACTGGAGCATGGAAGGGATTTTTCCCCACAGGCTGACCTGCAAACACTTAGTGAAGTCAACAGCTTTGCTCTCTGATCCCTTCCAGAATTACAAAAAAGTTAAGACTGGAGCAACACGTGTAGCAGATTTCAGCTCAGTCCCACAGCCTTATCCCAAAACGAGTCTTTGCATTTTAATTTTACCATTTGCTTCTGAGCCTTACACAATGCTGCTGGTTTCCCTTTGTTTTTGCACAAGCCAAACACAGCGGGTAAAAGCACTGAGCTGCTTCTCCAACACACACCACGCACACACAGGGCTCTGGGACACATCCATGAGAAACTCTCCTCCCTTCAACAAACATTCTGCAAGGCAAAATAAACCACTGGAGCATCCCGTAATCAAGATTGCAGTACGGGAATCCAGTGTTTTGATCTTTGCCGTGGCAGGATTCAAGGCTCCCAGGCTGTCATCTCTTGGGTTGTTTTTTTTCCATTGCCCAGATCCTGGAATTTTTTCTTTCAATTTTTGAAGAGAAGTTTTGAGGCCTCCCATTTGGGCAGAAAAATCTTAAAAGGCTGAACATACAAGTTTTCTAAAATTGAAGCAACCTCGCAGTCTGGGAAAGGACCAATGACTCATTTTTTAGTTTCCAATGTTAAAATATCCATAATTGTTGTTAATCACTCACATTAATATCACCATCCAACAGCGAGTTTAACGAGGATGCTAATGAGCTGCTCACTGTCTGCAATCCAAAAATCACAACTTAAATGTGTCTTTCCTTCAGCCTTATGATTATAGAAACACAGAATCACCAAGGCTGGGAAAGACCTCTAAGATCATTGAGTCCAACCTTTAACCCAGCACTGCCAAGTCCACCAAAGGATGATGCCATAAAATGCCCTAAGGAAAGTTGAGAGCAGCTCTCGTCTGCACCACTTAAAGCAGGGAAACATCAGGAGAAATTGTGACTTTTTGATCTCTGGGATTCTGTGTTTTGGCACAAGATTTGGATCAGGCAGACCATCAATAAGGGGTATTGAGGACATGGCCTGTTACCACTAAGCCTAATGATGATTTCTGTAGAGCCCAGTAGCTCCAGCAGCACCCATCACCATCCCTGCAGCTTACATCCTGGGCACCTGGAACAGAAAACCAGGCTGTAAAACACAAGGTTTCTCTGTGTAGCAGCCCAGGCTGGATTTTCCTCTCCTTTCCATGGGTGTCTGCAGTGCTTCAGGAAGGTTAGATATGAGCTAAACAATGTCTGAGTGGTTTGAAATATTTCAAATTACTGCTTTCCACCATCTCCCCCTGCTCCCTGCCATTGTAAAAGCAGACGTTAAACCACTACATTTCTTTCCAAAACTTGTCATGAAAAAATCCTCCTGTTTTCTGGCTGCTTATAAAACCACTGGAATAAAATAGTTGTTTGTCTTATTGCTGTTGCTGTGCAAAGCACAGCCTTTTCCAGTGGAGGTGAATGTCCAGTTTTCTTTATTCAGGAGACAGATCCAGGACTCCCAGTTTCTGGGATTATCTGGTTCACTCAGCAAGATGGAACCCAAAGAATTTCCCCGTAGTCTTATTTCGGTTTTTCCTAAGTGGGAAGTGCACAAGTCCCACATTCTCTATTAATCATTTGAGGAACCACAAGAGAAAGAAAAAAAAATGTCAACATGAGTTCCTCTTCCCTCACAAGCTGGCTTGAAGGTTGTTGTGGTTGGAGACAGGGGAGGAAAAAAAGGAGAAAAAATGACCCAGCAAGGTGGTTTGATAGAAATGCCAAACCGAGAGCTCGTTCCTGACATCTGCCCAAGCAGTGGGAGTAGGTGCACAGGCAGATCCTTCACGCAACGGTGAAACCACAGCATGGGATGTTTTCAGTACTTTTCTCTTGTTGGAGGTTAAAAATAGCGGGAAGATGGACGTCTCACTGCTCCTTGTGGGGCAGTGGCAGGTCATTCCTCCATGTGTGTATGGAGGGATGGAAGGATGGAGGGGTGGAGGGATGGAAGGGTGGAAGGGTGCTGGGATGGAAGGGTGGAAGGGTGCTGGGATGTAGGGATGGAGAGCTGGAGGGATGGAGGTTTGGAGGGGTGGAGAGATGGAAGGCACCTACATACCCTTGTTCTCAAAGAACATCCTGTCAGGGACATCCTATAGTGTCCTGTCCCACCACCCTCCCTTCTCACCACTCTAACGCTAAAATTCATATCTCTCAACCCTACTGGCCTTTCCCATCCCATATCTTCCCCAGCCCAGGTCTGTCCCATCCAAGCACACACACCTCAGTTGTTGCCGCTCTCCTCCCTCCCCAGCTCATTTCCCATTTTTCCCACAAGCAAAGCAAGTGTAAAATGGGCTTGGGCAAGAGAGAAGGGGAAGACACGGAGGTGGGCTAAAAACAGACACATGGCTTTATGATTGCACTTTGAAAAATGCCAACTTCCCTGCCCCAGACATCAGCAGGGATGTCATTAGAGCTGGACACTAACGAAGGTGATCTCTTGGCTGGGATGAGAGCAGGCCAGGGAGGCACAGGAGTGGCCCAGAAGGGATCAGGGTGCTCAGATGGGACACAATTATGTGAAGAGCCTGTGCCTGGGTGACCTACATACAGAGCAAACGTGACACCGCGCTGCCCAATCAATACCTGTCAGGTCACATTACCTGTTATTGATGAACACGGCTGTTAATCCCAACAGATTGTATTTGCAGAACTTCCTGGCCCCCCCACGCCTGTCTGGGGGGAAGTTTTGCTAGGTTGAAACTTCTTTAACGGAGAGAAGCTTGATGGAGGAAGGGTCTTTGTGCGTGGAGGGAATGTGTAGTTTGTTGGTGCTGGCCTGCTCGTGAGGTCTCCTCACTCCCCTAAATGCAAGGTTTAGGAGATGACTTAAAATCTGCATTACAGGCCACAGATCCTGATTTAGCCATGTAATACGAGCGCTTAACTGAGGGAAACAACTGTAAGCACAGTCCCCAAGTGCAAGGCAAAGTAACATTTTCACAGGAGGCTGCTCTCAAGGCTGTGAATCGCTGTCTGCAGGGACCTGTCCCTTTCCAAAGCCATCAGTGTTGATCTGGATGCTGCACTCCTTATGGAGGTGCTTGCAGCAGGGATGGATCCAGGCAGAGAGGAGCTGTGGCACTGGTATGTGTGAGGACTGGAGGGTGAGGACACTGGGTCGTGCTGTGAGTGTGAGGTGGTGCTGTGGGCTGTGGTGACCTGGTTCATCCTGTCCAAGGGAATTTCCTTCTGCTCTCACATCCCACAGGAAGCCTGCTTGTCACTCTTCAGGTAGGATTCAAGCACACAAGACCACACTGCAAACTTTGGTATTCCAAAGCCCCACTTTGACATCTGGACGTCATGACCCAGGAGCTGGCTCTGTAGCTAAAAGAGTTTGCTGCCAGGCTAATAAAAACCCCAGTAAGAGTGATTTAATGTTGGGCTGAGGTCCTGGCTAGGAGGACAGTGTGTTTGTGTGCATGGGGCGCATTTTTTGCTGTGGCCTTGCGTGCCCCATGGGATCCTGGCAAACTCAGCACTTCCCACATCCAGGGTTTTCCCTTTAGTCTTCAGCCACACAGCATTCTCCTTGAAACTATAGAGTAATAGGATGGTTTGGGTTGCAGGGGATCTTAAAGTTCATCTGGCAAGGACACCTTCCACTAGAACAGTGGGAGCTTTGCAGGGCAGGTCTTTATTTTACCTTTATTTTCTCTCAGACATGGATCTTCTTCTCTAGCTACTAAGGGGAAAGGACAGACTTTGCAGACAGAAGACTCTGCCCCAGAAGTCCAAGGCCCTGGCCAGGTTCCCCTCACGGCTGACTTGACAGAGCCCCCGGTCACCATCTGTTTTCAGGAGCAAACTTGTGGTTTCAAAACACATGCACTGACAATGAAAAGGCACCCAGAGGAAAATCCCACGAGAACATAAACAGAAGTGGCAGTGGTGGTGTTGCTAAAGATGCTGCCACACTCAAGCTGATTAATATTGTTGGGTCTAACTGGATGTCACTTCTTTAACCCAGTAGTGTTTTGGATTGGGCAACAGCTCTTCATGTAGTTTGCTCATAGAGGGACTCACAGGGTTCCCTTTGGGAATGCTGAAGTCAAGGGAAGGAGCGGTGGGAATCAGTGGGAATCAGATGGCGGGAAGATTTTGGTGACTTGTAGTCAGCGTGTTTGTGCAAAACCCAGCCACAACCTGGCTGGACTCCAGGTGGCTCATCCATGTGCCACAAGCCCTGCAGTGTGTCTGCTGCAGGAACTCGGGTTTCATGTGGATAACAAAGGGCTGGATTTAATCTCCCTCGCTGCTGTAAAGCTGCCCACATGTGTAGCTGGGGTGCCTTAGCGGAACCAGACCCACTTTCTGCAGAGAGGAAGCCAAAGGGAAGCAGTCCCTGAAATGCTCCTGTTGGAATGTCCCCCTTTCCATGCTGAGCCTTCTGCTTGGGGCTCTGGCCCAGAGCAGCTGAGCACTTCCGACTGCTAAAGGGCATTGGGATTGTGCTTGTGTGCCCTGGAATCTCTTGGCTGGGCTCTGTATTTCACCTGTGTCCGTACAGAGACGTGAGGCTGCTGCTTGGGATGTGAACCACTGCCAGGACAGGGGAGCAGAGCCCAAAGTGTTGGCCCCGTGTGCTGAAAGCAAAGCCAGGCTGAGGCAGTGCAAGGACCAAATGAGCCACCAATAAATAATAGGTCTGTGTTCAGAGAGGGTAATAAAAGCAGTTCCTTTACCTGGCTTTTCTGCTTTGATTCATTATCAATTCAAAGCTCAATTAAGCAGGTTGTAAGTGAGACACACATCACACACTTGCCCTCCAGAATTTCCCTTCTCATATTTAAAATGGAGAAAGCTCCAGTGTTTAAGGTCTGAACAAACCCTAGAGCGTGATGCTGATGTGATACCCGAGTTAGGAGAGGGCCAAGACAACTCCTGCATTTGACCTCCAGGTCCCTTCTCTGCCCTACAGGTCCCTTCTCTGTCCTCCAGGCCATGGAACAGGGCTGTCTGTCCCCTCTGAAAGCAGAGGCAGCTCGGAGTGGGCACTGCCAGACAGTGACATCACATCGGGAGGACACTGTGATGACCAGCCAGGTCTGACCTGGGGCATCAGGAGTTTTCTCTGCAGCTATGATGGGAAGATTTTGGGGCAAATCATAATTTCGTTCCAGCTCTGTATTCAAACCATTCAGGTTCTTCATTAAAAATCCTGCCAAGTGTATGATACTGACAGATGAAGAGGTAAAAATCACAACAGCCAGCTCCTCTTGACCTCTGGACAAATTCCTGTTCTGTGTTCCTGCCTCAGGTCCGGTTTTGTCCTTACAAGCAGAACTTTCTGTTTCGGATGGGACTCGTCCAAGTACTCACAGCTGTGGGTCACTCCAGGTCTACAGCTGCACTTTGCCTCTCAAGACTCTCTCTATCTGGATTAATTTATAATGTGGGACCTGAGGAGCCCCAAACCAGCACAGGAGACAAGAAGAGAGGAGTTTCTTACGGGTTGTTTAATCTTGTGGAAGATCTGAATCTTGGTGGAGGAGGAGCAGCTCCTGGGCCTAGAGGGCTTGGCAAGGTCAAACTGGCTGAGGATTTGTCCTGTTGGTGTCCTACTGCTCTAGAAACCCTCATCACTCCCTGCTAACTCCTGGGTATTCCACAGGAGTCCTGCCTGGTGTCTCAGGGATCAGGCTGCTGGGCAGGGGTGATGCAGTGCTCATCTGCTGCTGGGTTTGAGCAGCACTGTGCATGCTCTCATGACACCTCTGGACATGTGCCTGATCTCTCACCAGCCTGAGCAGCAACCAGGAGAGCTGCAGGAGCCCGTGTCTGCCTGAAACCATTTACACAGCGCTTGAATGTGTGTTGTTAATTTGGCTGCAGCCAGGTGATGAGGCCAGATAACATCCCTGTGGGCAGGGGGATGGATTCAGAGACTCCTTTCCTGCAAGGTGAAGAAGAAAGGAGTTACCCAAACCCACATATGTGCCAAATCCCAAATCCCATCCTTCCTTTCCTTGCATTTTAACTGTCCCTTGGTGGCCCACTGCTCCTTCTGGCACTGATGCTCCCTCTGACGGGAAATATGGAGGGGGTGCTGGATGCTCTGACACAGAGGCAGAAGTGACAACAGCGGGCTAGAGCCCTGCTCTGCTTGACCCCAGGGACTCTGACACCCACCAGCTTTCAGCTGAGGCCAGGCTGGGATGTCACCTGAGCCAGGGCTCTCCATGAGCAGCCTGGGCTGGGCCCACGAGAGCACACAGGGCTGTCTCCATGCTGCAGCTGCAATTTGAGCCCTGGTTGCAGGGCAGGCTCTGGGCAGTGGTAGGAAGGTATCCCCAGCAGGGAAAGCAGACCCATCAGCTGGATCCAGGGGAATACCCACAGAATGCCCTCAGGAGCAAAAATCCTCTCCAAATTTCCTTTGATTATTCCTGGTGGACAAGTCACTTTAACCCTAGGGGTCACAGGCATTTTGGGATGATGGTAACCATGAAATGACTCATTGGCAGACCTTGAAACCAGAGCCTATTATTCCTGGCATCCAACAGCAAACCTCAGTGCGACTTTAAATTGTGGCTGGCTCCAGGATTCATTTTTAAAGGATTTTTGGGAAGGGGAGATTTTATTTGGTGGTGTTTTTCCCCAAATCTCCTGCTGACTGTAGCCCAGGTAATATCCCAGTCAGGTTATTCCCATGTCAGAAGGTGGATAAACCACCAGCCTAAGGAGTTCCTCCATCCCTCTCTTATTCAAGGGAAGCTGAGGTCCACATGTTGGTCTCTGGCCAGTCATCAACATCCCTGGGCTTTGGTGCTCGTCCACCTCTGGTTGAGAGTCACCACATCAGCTCAGATGTGGTTATAATTTATGTATAGGTACACTTTACATATTTATATTTATATAAATATATACATATTTATATTTATATGTATGTACACACACACATATATAAGGAATATTTATCAAATTCTGATAACTATACTGATATTGGTAGCAAGAGCCTGCATGCCATGCATACAGCCACGCAGTCTAAATCTTGATACACAGATACATGTATTTATTTAGGATGAATTCACTGGGGAGAGAGAGGAACCTTTGGTCCAGAGATGGTCAAAATCCAGTCAAAACCTGTGACTACCCAGGAAAAGCAGAGGGAAAGAACATGCCTGCCCAAACCCTCCTCTTCCATCGCACCCCTCACTAAACCTTTTGTGTTCCATATTGCCCTTGTGCTCAGTGAAAATGTTAAAGAAAAGTTTCTGTGAGTTAGGACAAAGGCTCAAAATTCCCTTTGATGGTTATAGGAGCAGGCAGAGGAGACACAGCCTTTCAGAGCAGCCAGGGATGGAGGTATCTGGGCTGGGAGGGAGCGTGGCCGTGCTCTGCAGATGCTGGATGAGGCTGTGGAAGTGCGGCTCGGGTCGGCTGAGGTCGCTTCAGCTCCGATCAGCGCCTCCGACTGCAGCTGAGCTTCAGAAGTCAAAGGCACAAGTGCCACTCTCCTGGCACTGCTTGGAAGAGATGGCTCGGCAGGAGCTGGACCCAGGGAGCAAAACTCCACAGGAGCATTTTTCTCGTGGCTCTGAAAGGAGACGAGAGAGCAAAACATCCCAAGAACCTTACCTTGGGACTAAAAGAGGCCTCATTCACATGGAATGTCACCCGAACAGGATGACAGAGAATATGGGAAACCAAAAGTCACTCTGTTTTGCCTGCCAGGACAATATTTTCCTCCACGGAACGGTCACCAAAGGCTTGGTGAGGGCTGTGTGAGGTCTCTGCTCTGCCACAGACCACCTGTGTGAATGCAGTGGAGGCATTTATTTAGGTTTTCTACACTTCAGTCCTCCTGTCTATACATCAGAAAAGAAATAGCTCATCCCTGTGCTGTTAGGTTGTCGTGAAGATAAAAGGGTGAAAAGACAAGATGTCTTTAAAAAGGCCTCAAAAATGCAGCAGAAAAGTGCAGAGAGGATTAATTCCTGTCTCAGGACCTCATCAAAGACTTGATTGTCCAGCTGGGGTGTCTTGGGCTGAAACTTTCTCTCTTGAGGGTTCCTACGCCCTTCCTTTCTGAGGGCTCCTTTCCTGTCTTGAGGGGGGCAGCTGCCCAGACCAGGGCTGAGGCTCCCCGAGGTGATGCTCAGTGGACAGAGGGGGTGGCAATCCCCCGGTTCTGAAGGTGCCTCCCAGGTGGGGAACAGCAGTGAGACAAACCCACACCTTTGCCTTTGGGAATTTCGTGGCCAAAGCTGGGTATTTTTGTGTCCTGCTGTAAACAGAATCGATGGCAGGTTATAAAAGCCTAAAAGATAAAAGTTCATCAACTCCAGCTTTCGTGCAGTGAAAAAAGGCACCTCTAGGCACTGTTAAGTTCCTGCAGTTCCCTCTTTTTCAGATAACTCAGAAGGATGCTCTGGATTTTGGACCCTGTAGGCTCCTGAGATTCTCATCAAGGGGTTTCAAGCGAGAGTTGTCTTTTATTAGCAAGGCTGTTGGCATAAAAGTAGGAGTTTTGGGTCTGATTCCTCAAGCTGGGACCTGCTCTCCTGAATAGCTGAATGCCCTCAGCTCCCATCAGGGCGCTTCATCTCTCTGGGGGCTGAGCCCTTCGAGATCCTTGTAACTCTGTACAGGAATTTTTGGTGGGGAAAGGGGAGCCTGTGTTGGAAAGGAGCATCAGGGCAGTTGTAAGAGACAGGAGGTTGTGACCCATGCTGGGAAGCAGCCAAGAGAACAGGAATAGCATATGGAAAAGGCTCTTTGAATGCAATGTGTGTTGCTGATTCTTAGGAATAATCAGCAGCACCTCTTTACACGCTGTATTTTTTAGCACAAATTGAGGATAAAACATCCTCTCTGCTGAGACAGCAGAGTCCACGTTTCCTTTCCTTCACAGACAGCTTCCCCCCACATGTTACAGGTATATTGTATGAACTCATCTCCCTTCCTTTGCTTGGCATAAATGCTACAATCCCCTTTTCAGCAGCGGGGAAACTGAGGAACAGGCAGTTCAACTACCTTGCCCTTGGCCATGGACCTTGTCAGTGGCAGAGCTGAGATGCAGGCTCGGGAGCTACATGTACTGCTGCAGATTTATTCCTGTGCCGTGTCAGAAAACATTATGTCTCACTTTGATGCATCCAGATTTTCTTGACACAAATTGCTGAAATCGCTGAGAGAGGCATTTATTTCAAAGTTCAGCACATTATACGTAGGGAGAGAGAAGTTGAGTAACTGGAAAAATCAACTTGGAGTTGCATCACCGGGAGCCAGAATGTTTGTTTAGTCCTTTGTGAGATGAAGCAAGCTTCAGTTTGGCCTCATCCAGGCATGATTAGTCAGGAGATAAGGAAGGGTTTCTGGATGGGTCCCTGATACTGAGCAATTTCAGGCATGGCTATATCTTGTGAAGGAGGGGACAGGGGGAGAGTAACAGCCTCTCTTCCCTGTCTGCCCCAGCAGACAGTCCTACAGGATCTCAGACACAGATTTCCAAATGACCCGTCCCTCCCACGAGCTGTGTTGGTCCTTTTCCCCCAATTCCCATCCTCATCCAACCTAAAGCTGCAGTAAATCATAAATGGAGGGACTTTGCAATAAAAACCCAGTCCAGTCAGATCAAAGGCAACTTTTATCTCCCATTTTCTTCGGGGTCCAAAACTCACAAGAGCACAGCTGCTGGCCTGAGGTTTCAGTTGTATTGCTCCCAGATGATAAAATAGCTGTGGCTTCAAGGTCCTCTGTGTTTGCTTAAGCTAAGGCACTCACCTCCTTCCAACTCAAGCAAAACTCTTCACTAAACTGTTCACACAACATCTCTGTCTCCTATCCCAGTGTGGGATGATGCAGGAGAGAAAAACACAAAGAAATTCTCCAAGACTTCTGATTTTTACCTGCTGTCCCATGGTGACAGCTGACCTTGCTGGTATTTCTGATTTCATTTCGTTTCACATCTCACGTTGTGCCACCTGACGCATTCTGCACCAGCCAGGACAAATCTTGGTTGGCCTTTAAGTCACTTTTGGCCTTTGAAGACCTGCAGTGCAAGTGGCAGAGTGAAAATCTTGCTGTGATGTCTGGGGTTTTAGGGACTTTTCTTCAAAAGCTGAGATTTTGTACATCATAGAACCATAGAACGGTTTGGGTTGGAAGGGACCCTCAAAATCATCCCATTCCAAGCCCTGCCATGGGCAGGAACACCTTCCACCAGACCAGGTTGCTCAAAGCCCCACCCAAGCAGGCGTTGGATGTCTAAGAATTTAGCTTCCTACCCACCCCGTATCTAGCCCAAGCCTTGCTCAGGTTTGCCAAAGAAATGTCATCTTGATGTATTTAGAGGTGATCAGCTGTAAAAAGCGAGGCCTGAGCTCTCCTATTTAAAAATCTACAGGGTTTGGATTTAAAATCATCTCAGAAAAAGAAAAGAGTTACCACCTGTCATCTCTTTGGGGATAAACACCAGCAGGGACAGTGTTTTGGCTTCTAGGAGCAATTTTAAGTGAGAAGGGCTGCTCGGGATTATTTACCCTCTTTCAGCCTGCAGCCTTGGCTAGGCAGATTGGTGGACTTGGCAGGGCTGCTGAAACCACACTCAGGAGAAAGAGTCCAAGGAGAAAAGCAATTAAATCCCAAGTGGTCCCGTGCAGGGCTGCTGGAGGCTGCTCTCCTCTGGCTCTGTGCATCGTGGCTGAGCTGCAACACCAGTGCCCTCCCTCCTGCCCTGGCTCCCCTCCCAAATCCTCACCAGCCTCATTGCCCCAGACACTGTCTGCCCCTTGGAGGGCTCCATGTTCTAAAGAAACCAAGTTAAAAACAATTCAAGCCCCAGTGAAAGCCTGACCTTTAAGACAGAAGAAAGTCCAGAGCCAACTGCTCATAACCCGCAGTTCTTCCAATTTGTTTCAGCCATTTCTAGCATTGCACTTTCCTGCCCTGAACTCTGACTTTAGAGCCATGAATTTTTCTTCTTGTCTCAGCTCTGGACATCAGTTTTTCTGCCTCAGGGTGTGGTGAAACTGCTACCAGATATCCAGCCACTGTCCAAGAGGTCGTTCTTTGGAAACAGGCCCAGTGGCTGGTGATCCTTCCCACGGAGATGCACGCTCTGCTTGGGAGCTTATGGGAAGTGAAGGCTTGGAAGATGCCAAAGCAACAAGGCTTTGTGTTTTGGCTCTGATGTCAGCACAACCAGATCATTTTACTCTGCCCAGCTTCCTAGCACTTGCTCAAATACAGACATTTCAGACGAGGGAAATGTCTCACCTTCCCAGAAAAAGCGTTGCACTGACTTCCTCATCCTTCTTTGCATGGCTGACATTTCTTAGAAATCTCCTCCCGTGACAGGGCAGAGATGTTGGCAGCTCTGGCCACTTTGCTCTAAGCAAAAAGCAGATTTTTGTGGACTGATGAGAGCCGATGTGGTTTTGAGGTTGTTCTCTTAGCAACACCTTCTCGTGCAGCACTTTGCAGGGTGGTGCTCCGTGAGGGGAGCTAATCTTCATCAGCCTCACAGAAATTAAAAATAAATGCAAATTCAAAGGGCAATAAACACTGCAGTGAGTTTGTTCTGGGTTTCCTGAGGCAGTTGGCTCGGCCTGAGCTGTGCCATTGCTCGCTGCCTGAGGGAAGGCTGCAGGGATGGAGGCTGAAATCACAGCTCCTTGATGTGAGGAGGAGCGACACCCACCCATCCCTGCTGCCAGCTCTCTGCTGGCTACCTCCAGCTCAGCTCCCAGCACACATGAAGGACCTCCAGGCTCTTCTTGCTCCTAAAATTCACCTTCCAGGTGAAAGGATGTGCTCCAGGCAGCTCCAAAGTATGGCCTTGTCTTTACATTTATTAATTAATAATTGGATCAATTAAACACAGATATTCCTCCACGCACTGAGGTGGACCAATGTCATGTGAATGGCGAGTTTTCAATCAGGAGAAGAGACTTTTTATGAAAAAGAAGCTGTAAATGTGATTTGCTTCTCCTCTTGACCTTGGGAGACCTTTACCTACATTTATTTCTCAGACCTGAATTAGCACCATAATAACACAGGGCTGGAAAATTATACTTAAACCTCCCAGCTATTTCTGGGTTACAGAGGCTCTTTCTTTTTTTCTGTCTAACCTAGTTTTCCAGTGGAACATTCCCAGCCTCTACAAAGAGACATCCCAGTTTTCCTCCCTATATAATTACATAAAGTCTGGCCTATATTCGTGCCCTTTCGCTCAGTCGTCTTTAATGTCAGAGAGGGCTCCTGCTCCCTTCGGAGAGGTTAAGAGCAGGAGGAAAGATTGACACCTCACCCCTGATTCTGCTCTGAAAATGGGCCGCGTAAAAGTCATCACCACAGCCTGTGAAGCCTCTGATTAGTGTGTGTTTGGCTGCCATTCACTCGCCAAAGTCAAATTGTGTCCCACCACTACAAGGGTCCGGTGGCTGTAAATGGGAAAGAATCACAGAATGGTTTGGGGGGGAAGGGGCCTTAAAGATCATCTCATTCCCTGACATGGACAAGGACACCTTCCACTAGACCAGGTTGCTCCAAGCCCCATCCTACCTGGCTGAAGAGCCATCACTGTACATGGGATGGGGTGGAAATCTGGAAAAGGTCCTTGCAAGAGAGAGTGGGATCATGGCACTGGATAGGCTTTTTTCTTCCCTGTACAGGCAGGGATGGTGTTGATGAGTAAAGTAAAAATCTCAGTGAGGTAGTGGTGATTTGTTCCTTACCTTTACAGATTGATTTGCTTAATAAAGAAAAAAATCAAAAATGAGGGGATCTCTTCATTGCTCTGCCTTGTAGGGCAGAGAGCAAACCCAGGATGCTCAAGGCTGCAGTCCTCCAAGAAATGTTAAAAATTGCAGGTCTTAAAACCCAATTGGATTATATTTTTAATCTCACAAGTGTCACCAAATAAATATTTGGGGGCTGAATTTTTTTTTCCTTGTTTGTCTTTAGTTGTTAGATTGTTTTTTCCAACATTTGCAAGGGGAATGAAGAGAAATTCAGGCCAGAGGATACTCATCCACCATGACAAGATACTATCCTTTTCCAAGGAGATTTGCATTTTCTGGACACACACAAACTTCTCCAGGGGTAGAATCCCAGGGGAAGGTTTGGGCATCTGCAGACCTCAGCACCAGTCACTTCCAGCTTGGGTGTCATTTCCTCCATATCATCAGTATCAGTACAAAAGTGGATCCAAACCAGTGGTTTTTCCAGCCTCAGTCAGATCTTTCTGCTGCTTTCAAGAGGCTCTGAGTCAGGCTGTGCTTTGCCACATCAGCAACATTGAAGTTTGACAGAATTGACAATCAGAAAATATCTGCAGAGTGATGGCTCGGAAGTTCTGCCTGGCCCCTTGCCTTGATGGGCAGTGGCAAAACACCCCGAGCTCTGTGCTGGCTTAGATGGGCACATCTGCATGGACATGGTGGCTTTTTATTTCCCAGGCTTTTGCAGAGTGGTTTTGAACTGTCCAGCAAGGAGTTCCCCAGCACTGGATGGAGGGGAGTGGGAATGGGCTCCCTTTGCCACGGGGCAAGGAAAGCTTGTGCTGTTCCACAGTGTCCCAGGCCATTTTATTCCAGTGTCATGAGTGACAATAAAACAGGACCCAAACCTCAGCTGTAGTGCTGAGCCTGCTGCTCTCTCCAGAATCACTGGGCTCTGCTCACCCTTGGCCGGGGGCCTGGAAAGTCTGGACACTTCTGTCCTGGGTTGAAACAGCCCTTTTCTAACTTGTTACTGGCAGCCCCCAAAAACTGAGACACCATGAGTCACAGCAATGGACAAATTCCACTAACTAGCTGTTTCTAATTTAAAAAAAGAAAAGAAAAATAAAGCAGGATTGGAGGGTGCTTCGCATCTTCTGGCTGCTGCCCACAGCTGGAGCGTGGACACCTTGCCTTGCCTGGGAAAGCCACTCCGGTGCCAGCCCACCTGAGATCAAATGGTGTGAGTGGAAAACGTGAGTTCTGCTTAAGGATGGAGGGGATGGGTGAGGAACACCCTTTCCTGGAAAGGGCCACACCGGACCATTTTGGACTGTTTTGCTACATTGCACAGTTCCCTCTACAGGTCGCAGCAAGAAACACCGGGCACCCTGGGGATGACTGATGTGGGAAAGAAATGCAAACGAAGGTAATAAAAAGTCAGTGGCCAGTTGAGGAAGGGGCTTTGATTCTGGCTGGGAGGAGGTTTTTTCAGCTGTTTTCCGTGTTGGCTTTGAGAAATCCCTACCAAAGTTTTAGTTTTGGTTTTAAGGTTGTGATATCCCTGATTTTTTTATAGATCAGACCAGATGTTGGTGGTCTTACACCTCAAATATTACCTTAATATGGAAAATCACTGTTATGGCTAATAGTTTTAATAATAATAATAATAATAATAACAGGAATCTTCTCTGAGGTCTTTGGCGATCACCATGGGGCAATTAATGGGTGGCAACCAGTTAAATCCCTTTTTCACATATTTCCCTCCTGCAGGCAGACTCACACTTTCGCGAGGAATTTGAAGGCTGCACCAGCAAAAGACCTGAGAAAACACAACACCATCACGGAGGTGTGAATCTTTCGCCCTGGTGCTTGGCAGGGTGCTTGTGTTGCCACCTCAAGCTTCAGCAAAGGCTGTAAACTTGACTGATGACAGCAGCTGGCAAAATTCAGCCCACCCAAGGAATAGAAGCACCTTCGGCAAGCAGAGAGGTCAACATGATGCAGGCATCTGGTTCTCCACGGCATCTCACTCTCCCGAAAATCCCAGCTTTGGTGGGCAGCAAACAGCCAGGGCTGCTCGTGGCACTGCCTTCCACCAAACTTTATCCTGGATGAACAGGGAATCTTGTGTTTTATCTGATACCAAAGCATGTCTTGTACTTTTGGTTTGGGCAAGTTGCTTAAAGGACTTAGAACACACAGCCATAGGTTTGCATGTGTTTTACTCCCAGCCATGCCACAAGACAAGGCACACCCCTCCTTCAGCTCAGCATCCCCCCAGTAGATCTCCCCTCACAGAGCACGGATTTCTCGGTGACAATCCCCTAGTACAGCTTTAAAACTCTCCAGCATAATCAGAAATGTATTCTTTCCCCTCCCTCAATGGAAAATTAGATGTAATCATGCTTTGTCTGAAAGCAGATGAAAACTGAAAAACAGTTCCCCCAAAAAGCATCCCAAGCATCAGCAAACAGGAATTAGTTGTGCTGCAGCATGAAGTATCTGGTTTCCCAGCTGCTTTGGCAAGTGAACAGACACTTACTCAAAGAAGCACTCACCCCTTGAAAAAGAGGGCCAGTGGAAATTTTTTGAGTGCTGTTTTCCACCTCCCTGTCCCCTGGGTTTATGACCTGGGCTGCTCCCTGGTGTATACACTGGTGGGCTCACGGGAGGTTGAGGGAGGGGAGGTCTGTCCCTTTCCCACTGCCCCTCCTGGTGTGGTTGCTGGTAACCACACAGCAAAGCACCAGCTGCTCGGCTCCCCCTCCACCCTCAGACCTGGGGCTGGACACTCATTTTTTGTAGATAAATGACTGCTAGGGGCTGCTTAGGGAAAGGTGTAACACATAAAAGCATCTCATCCATGGAGTCAACAATCAACAAACACCAGGTTAAAGAAGTTCTACGCCAGCTCTGTGTCCAGGCCAGTGTGCTCACAAGCCAACGCTGCACTCTTATCACCCATAAACTTTATCTATACATGGGTCCAGCTGCACTGTGTAACCTCCACGACAGCTGGCACCGGGTTTCACAGGTCAGTTATTTTTCTTGTGTGCGAAATCCAGCCTGGTCCTTATCTGCACTTTGCTAAACCTCCTCCTAATCATAAAACCCCGGCAGCAGCCGGCCGAGCGCCGGCGGCAGTGCCCGGAGCCAGTGCTCCTGCTACAAAGGGCTCCTCTTTCTGCAAGAATGACCACAGCCTGTTTGGAGAAGCGCTGTGAATTCGTACCACAAATAACCACAGCGATACTACAACTTTGAGAAGAAACGCACAAAGTGTATTTCGCGATGACATTTCTTTCATTGCTCTTAATTGCGTTTGACTCACCAGCGCAGACTCCAAATTAATGAGCTCTTATGGTACCACGGATCCTGGATTATAAACTCAGACAACAACCAGAGCAGGCATGATAATGAGCCACACGACAGTGATGCTTTTCCCCCTCGGCTCTCCCTTTTCTTCCCACCTCCCTCCTGACTTGCAGCAAGAGCATGGCTGTCTGCTTGCCTCGCTGTGATGGATTTCAATTCCCTGGACCATCCACAGTATTTGTTTTCAGAAGACTAATGTTTTGGAGGAATTATTAAAGGAGGAAAACAGGCTGGCTCCCACTTCCTGCCTCTTGCCTTGCACTTTGATTTCTTAGCAGGGGTTGTCCCCTGTGAGTGTTTGCATTACTCCTGGCACACTGCAGCCCCTGCCCAGGATGGGCCACAAGCAATTAAATGCAGTCAATAATGTCTATCCTGAACTTTAAAGCATACTTTATTCTTGCAGAGCAGGACAGCGTGATACCCACTGATAATCCCTCACAGCTGTTGCACAGTCTTTCCTCTCTTTTTTTTTTTTCTGTTAAAATCTGACACTGGACAACACCCTGTGCTTGCCAAGGGAGGTGAGTTGAGCCCTGGGAGGGTGATGGGTGCTGCTGGAAGCTGAGGAGTAGCCCTGGGGTCCCAAGCCCTGCACTTCCCAATGCTGCTTGAAGCACCAGCTGATGGTGATGTAGAAAGCTGCATTTTTTGCAAATCCTTTTTCTTTTCCCCTGGAGCTCAGTGACAAAGGAGATTCAGGGCCACCTCACAGAGGAGACCTGAGCTGAAGCTCATGTGAACTTCTGGGCTGGGATCTTAATTTGTGCTGTGCACCAGGGAACCTCTTTTTTATTTCTCAGGACTGCACAGCCCCTGGGACAGGCCTGGTTTGCAGCCAGCAGTCTGGCATGCAGCAGGAATAAAATAGCAATTCCTGGAGCTCTCTTTCCAATTGCTTTCCCTTGAAGTCAGCCTGGCTGCCAGGACACTTCTTATTTTGGATGAGCCCTGCCTTTCAGATGAGCTTGTCATCCTGGTCCTTGAAGTTCCTAATCCCTGCCTTGTTTGAAGGGAAACTGGAGCAGTATCGCATGCAAAGGAAACACCGTGGGCTGGTTTTCCTTATTGTCTGAACCTTGTAAACAGGTTCCAGACACAAATAATGGTTTGTAAGTCACGTTCCTCTATCTCAGAGGAACCATTTCTATTCTGCAACCTTTTGCTGATGCAGCAAAATAAGAAAAACAGCCTGAAGGGGAGAAGCAAATGTCCCAGGCTCCTCTTCCTAGCCCAGAGAAAGCTCTGAACGAGAACAGCTGCTCAGCAGAAGTCTCTCCGAACAAGAGTGGTTTAAATTAGTAGGATTCAGGCTAATTAAAAGACTATAAAGACATAATTAAAAGAACTGAGACCAAGCTATATTAAATTAGTCCGCCAGCCACCTTCCAAGCCACTGCAGAAGGATGCAGATGCTCTTCACCAGTCCAAAGCAGTCCGTGCCCTGGATGTGCTGGCCAGAGCAGGAGCTGGTGGTGGAGTGGACCTGCTGGGGAGCATCCCAAGCAATCCCATCACTGCCAGAGTGGTGGAAAGGGGATTTGCCCTGGGACAAGGCCAGTGAACCAGGAAGGTGACAGTTTGCCCCCGGGATAATTTCCTCCTTCTCTCGTCAGAGCTCTCCCTGTGCTCCCAGCAAGGATGGAAGTTGTGCTGCTGGTGGGAAATCCTCGATTAAAGCACCCTGCTGCTCACAAATGAGCTCTGAGGCACTGCTGGCTCAGGGGTCTGCCCACAGCTCCAGGATGCCTCGGGGATGGCTGCAAAGACAGCGGCATCCTGGTAAGAGTGTGGGGAATGCAGCCAGAGGGGGCTGGGGGATGAGAAAAAAGGGGCAAGGAAGAGAGATTAAATAAGAGTGGGAAAGAGAGAGAGAAAAGGAGAATGGCACACAAAGAAAGAGGAAAAGGAGAGAAAGATTTAAAAAAAGGCAAGAAAGAAGGAGAAAAAGGAAGAGGAAAAGACAAAAAAAATAAAGAGAAAAGAAAGAAAGAAAGAAAAAGAAAGAAAGAAAAAGAAAGAAAGAAAGAAAGAAAAAGAAAGAAAGAAAGAAAGAAAGAAAGAAAGAAAGAAAGAAAGAAAGAAAGAAAGAAACTAAAAAAAATAAAGAGAAAAAGGAAAATAAATAGAAAGATAGAAAAGAAAAAGAAAGAGAAAGGGAAAAGTAATGGAAAATAGAAAGGGAAAAAGAAAAAGAGGAAGAAATTAAAAGAGAAGAAAAAGAGACAATAAATTTAAAAGTGAAATCAAAAGAAGGAAAGCAAGCAAGAAAGGGAAAGAAAGGCAGAAAAAGGAAGGCAATTAATTGAAACAGGGAGGGAAGGAAACAGCAGAGGGTTGTGGATGCTTCCAGCTGTTCAGATTCGGCAGTGCCGCCCCTCCACAGCTGTGCTTTCCATCTCTGTCCTGCTGGGCTGCAGCCCTTCGTGGCACATGGAGGGCCCCAGGTGCACGGGGACCATCTGCCATGAACAGCCCCTTTGGCCCGAGGGACGTTTTTGGGGTCACCAGCATCCCGTTGCCCCCGGAGGAGGCTCAGGTGAGGTCAGGCACCTGCAGAAGGCCTGGTCTGGCCACAGGAGCTGCTGCACCCAGATGAAGACAAACTGCAGGACACAGGGATGTTAAAACTTCCTTTGAGCTGCAAAAAACACAAGTGTGTGGTGGCAGATGTGGCCAGAGCTGCCTTCGAGCTCCTGCTCGCAGCTGCTGAAGAGGTTCTCGATAGCTGCAGCTGCTCACACACCCGGCTCTGCCGGCCAGCAGCAAAAACCTCCAAATGCTTCTTCTCTTTGTGCCGTGTAAGACAAAAGTTGGGAGATTTTCCATGAATCGAGAATTTTAAAAATGCTGTTTGGAGACAAAAGAAGCGCTCTTGATTTTAAGCACTGCTTGGAAAAAATCCCATTGAGAAATCAGGAAGCAAAATATATTGTGAAGTGGAAAGCTGCGCCGAGCTGAAGAATTAAAAATGTTTCTTTGAAAGCAGTGAGGATCGGGGTGGTTAGAGTTTCTGGGATGCTTCTTAATAGGAAGGGAAAAAAAGGAATTCCATAGATGTTTGACTGCTTTGCTTTAGTAAGTAATAAATTAAAAAATATTTTAAAAGAAAGAGAAAGAAAAGAAAAAAGAAAAACAAAACTAAAGGGGTTGGGCAAAACATGCACAGAATCCAGAATGGTTAAGAAGATGTCATTTTTGCCTCACATCTCTCGGTCTCCCTGCTGAAGTCTGAAAGGAAAGACAGTGCAAACCCACTGTGACACGAAATTTACGTAACTTTGTAAAAAAAAACTTCATAAAAAATCTTTTTAGAGATCGTGGAAGCCCCATCCTTGGAAGCGCTCAAGGCCAGGTTGGATATGGCCCTGAGCAAGCTGCTCTAGGGGAAGGTGTCCCTTCCTGTGGCAGGGGGTTGGAACTCGATGATCTTTAAGGTCCCTTCCAACCCAAACCATTCTCTGATTCTGTGATTTGTGCCCCAGCCACCAAAACTGGGATGACATTGCCACCAGCTTGCCCCGCACCAGGAGAGATGTGTGGGCTCCAATTCCTCAAGTTCCCCCATGGTATGGCTGTTAAGGGAAATGTTTGAGCCTGTCTGACCCCCATCAGTCCTAAGAATAAAAACCTGGATAAAAGTGGCAATATCAAGCTCATCTCTTACTAGCCAGGTAGAGAATCCAACACCACCCACCAGGAGAAGCCACTTTTGGAGTTTACACTCCATTGGACACCAGCAAATTCACCCTACAAGACAGACAGTGCAGACAAAGTTTTCAGTGCCAGTTCTTCTCAGGGCACTATGAAATTATAAAAAAAATGGGAAGTGATGAGGAGTGGGGTTCTGGGACCACGGAGAAGGGATGTGGTTGAATCTCCTAGATATACCTGTGTGCTCTGATGGTAACTGATATCCAGTTGCTAATTTCAATGGTTAGTAGCTTTTTTTGTCATTAAAGAGTGGTTTCACTGATACAAATATATAACAGTATCCAAAAGATTTCAACACAGGTGTTAAAAAAATGAACTGTGTGTGAAAACCATGCTGAGGCCATGCCATCCTCTTCAGCTGAGGTCAGCTTGAAGGTCGTCTTGGTGCCACCCCATGAATTTCACGGCTGGTCGTATCATGCCTCTGGGGGTCCAGATGCACGCACATCCCAGACTGGGGCAGCAGGAGGATGTAGCTTTTGAACCTGCCAGCTTCTTGTTTTGCCCATTGCTCCTAATTCTTCTATTATACAAGACAATGAGCCGTCAGTCATCCCTCAGGAATTCTCTGGGCTTTTCTTGTATCTCTGCCCATTTATTTTCCAAAGTGGAGCATCTCTCCTCCCAGGCCTTCAGCCACCCATGTTGCTTTGCATGAATCTTTCCCAAACATCTTGTTTCCTCCGAGTGCTGTGGGACCAAAATGTCATCAACTACTGACAACAACATCCTAAGCTCCCTTAGAACCTGAATCATCCACTGAGTCAATGTGGATGCGCCAGAGACATTTGCAGCAGCACAATGACATTTTCTGCTCTGTTCTCCACTTCTTCACAATTCCCAGAGCCTGATTTGATTCACAGTGACAGAGATTGTGGCTTGATGCAAATGTCCTGAAAGGTGCCCCATAGTGTGGCCTGAGAAGGCTCAGGGCATGGATCTGTGCCCTTTTCTAGCGCCAGCTGGGCTGGCTGAGATGACTTTACCCAGTCCCCTGTCACTGGCTGCTTTCATCTCTCTTGTAGCTCTGCTGCTCACGCAATGGACCCCTAGTTCATGTTCTGAAGCAGCTGGGGCTTGGCTTAAACCCTTTTAAAACATCAGGTTCTTGCTAACCCATATTTTTAAGCAGGAACAGAAAGAGGGTGGAAGTTGCCAGCAGCAGCCGTGGGTGATCCGCACGTTATATCGCCGCTATCCGAGCTGGGAGCACAGCTGGCAGAGCAGCGAGGAAGCTCCTTGGAAGCTGGAGGCAAAATCTGGTGCCTGTAAGGAGCTTGTGAACCAGGACAAGCAGCAGGACCATGGCAGTGTCCCCAAGACCTGCTGCCGCCCCCAAAGTGTCACCTTCGTCAGCGGGGTCAGGGTGAGGCCCATTCCCAGAGTGTGTGATCAAGATGCAGAAGTCCCCAGCTGCAGACGGGCCAGGAGCACAAGCTGAACTTCCCCAAAACAATAATCAAGCACTGACTTGAAAGGGAGGCCCACCTGTCCTCCCCTCCCTGGCTCTGCCTGAGAGCAGAGGCACCAGTGCTCTCTCGAAGAAGCTGCACTTGTGGTATTTTTGACCCAGCTGGAAGAAGGATGGACCGTAAATCTCACTTGACAGCCTAATCTCATCATATTTCCCAGCTCCGTTTCCAGGCCAAGGGAGTTTGGCTTAGCTTCAGAGAAGCATCTGAGCCCTCAGAAGCCGCTCCAAACCCGAGTCCTAAATCTGTCAATGGTCACCCATCGACGGGACTGGTGTCCCCTTGTTGTGACTAGCTGTGCATGGCAGTGGTGGACTAAGACACACCACAGGTAGTCACAGAGATGCTCCTCAATACCAATCCTCCATAAAGACATTCCAAGCCACCACCTGAAGAGGAGGTACCGAGGGTCATAAAAAGGCATGAACTCACTGTTGCTAAAAGGCCAAGAAGCAAATCATCTCTTTGAGAATCTGCTGGGGGTGAGCAGATTAATGGACCACCAGCCACCACCAGAGGCCCCCGCTAAATGCCAGCTGGAAAGGACATGTCCTTGATGGATATCTGCTGGGGTTCCAAGCAAATCACAGAAGGCCCGTGCAGTGAAAGCAAGTGGCAGCAGGAAATCATGATTGCTTATAAACTCATAAGTCTGCTGAAAGGAGATGGAGACCACCGCTGCAGAGCCAGGGCAGGGCTGGCTTTGCATGTGTCTCTGTCCTGGTGGTCTGAAGAACAAAGAAGAAGCCAGGAGGGCGAGCAGACCTTGGGAACAGAGGGAAGCTGCAGCTGTAAAGATGAGCCAAGCTGTCTCCGTCAGCCTGGGAACCGGGGAAAAGAGCCGGGTGGGGAGTGCTGGTTTCACTTCCCAGAGCTTTGTGCAGACGCTGCCTTGGTGTTACGGTTCACGTAGGATTGCAGCAACCCCCTCTCAGCAAGGAACAGGCTCCAAGACTTCCTGCAAAAGCTCGGGCCATGTTCTGCCATAATTTTTGCCAGAGATTTGCCTTTCATCTCTTTGGGATGCAGCAGCAGGAACAGGGCAGGAAGCTCCCACTACCTCTGGAGAAATTGACCCTTGATCTCAAGTAATGTGCAGGTCAGGGAGGGATTCAGCCTCTTTGGGTTGCATTTCTCTGCCTTTAGGACCTGTGCTTCAGCCCACAGTGGTGATCCCGGAGCCAGCTGGCTGAATTCTGTGTATCCAGATTGCACAGATCAGCAGAGCCTGGGCATGGACCAGGCTTCAGCCACACACCACTTGCCTGACAGAAGGGCCAGCTGGCTCATTCCAGCCCAGCCAGGCAGCCTCTGCATAGCCCACATGATGGACTGGCTAATGCAGCACTGCTGTCACCAGCTCTGTCCCCTCAGGAGCATCGTCCTGGATGGGGCATCCTCCCTGAGTCCACCCAGACCCCCAGCCAAACCCCCAACAGCTGCAGCTCTGGAGCTGTTCTCCACGGGGCTGCCAGTCTGAGACACCAAACAGAGGATTTCAGGCTGAATGAAGGTTTTGGTGGTTTTTCCTGAGTAAGGAGAACAGCTCTGAGCTCAACAAACTGTTTTGTGAGTCGTGCAAGAGAGCTGAGCTGCCTTAAGGACACAGCTGATGTTTCATAGAATAGAGATCGGTTTGTGTTGGAAGGGACCCTAAACCTCATCCAGTTCCAACCCCCTGCCATGGGCAGGGACACCTTCCTCTAGATCAGGATGCTCAATGCCCCATCCAGCCTGTCCTTGAACACTGACAGGGATAGGGGAAAGGTCTTGTACCTGCATTCATCTTCTCCTGTCCCACCAGCATCTGGATGGCTCCTCTGTGCTCCAAGAAGAGAAATCTCAGCTCTCAAACTTATGAATCAAATGCAAACATTATTGCCAAACACTTCCCATAGATCATCCCCTGGGATTTTGTGGCAGGGTTTCCTTATTTCCTCTTCATTCTCCAGTTATTATGGGCTTTGTTGGGCACTTGGGCTCCTGTTCAGGGCTTTTCTTTCCTGGGCTGATTCGTGTAACGCTTTGGCTTCCCAGGGCAGCTGCTTTGTAACAGGGGTCTTTGGGGACTGTGGGGAACGTGATGAGTTTCTTACATATATTTTGCACCAGTGTACCTCCCTTGGGTACACTTTATACCACATAAACCCAGCTCTCAGACCATGAACTCTACGAAGCAAAGCTCATTGAACTACCCAGATACGAGTGGTGAGCTTTATCCACCAAAGACATTAAACACGCCACGTTTAGTCATCTCACTCACTGGAAATATCTCATCAGTCTGTAACGCAGATCCACTTAAATCAACCCTTGAACTGAAGTTCAGGAGAGCAACATCGAGGAAAACAAAGGGAAGAAATTCCCACTTGCAACATGAGCAGCTGCTACTGGCTTCCAAGATAAATGGGCACTCCATAATACAAGAGGCATGATGGGTCTCTGATGTCAAAATGTTGTCAGGAGACAGCAACCTATGAAAGGATTTTTTTTTTCCTTTTGTTAAAAAAGCCACCAAGCAGCTTTATCAGTATAAAAATTCAAGGTCACCAGAGGGTGAGTTTTTGCCCTTTACCTATTTTGTCTGATTCCTGGGGGCCACCACATCTGGGGTTTTCAGGCTGCAACAGTGCACAGGTGTTTTGTGAGCCGTGGGCAGCAGAGATTTGCATTTCATTTCAATGTCTGCCAGTGCATGGATGTTTTCCTGAACGAAGAGGAAAAGGGGCAGGAGGTCCCATGGCTTGTGGCATGAATCCAAGCAGGCATGGGGATCTCCATCCTGGCAGAGACCCTGCTGCACCCAGGGCAGTGTTGCACAGGGACCACAGGGATGGTGGCAGAAGATACAATCCTCCTTTCCTTTATGCTTAATGTCTCCCTCAGCCTGCGTGCATCAGCCTTGGGGTGAGCCAAGGGCTTCTCCTAAAACCCCCTTGGGGTTTTGGGAGCTCCAGCTGGGTCTCTGAGCAGCTCAGGAGCTGGGAGCGGGAGCAGTGGGACCAGCGTGCCGGCTGCTCTGCCGGGGTCAGCAGGGACATGTCAGAGCTGCAGCTTTGCAAACACAGAGCTGCCAAGTGTGACACGTCAGCCGTGGGATGCCGGGCACGGCGGGGTCCCTGTGGCCGCCCCACTGACCAGCTGTGCCTCTCACAGCCGGGGGTGCCAGCCGGGACCTCGCTGCTGCCTTGGGAATGTGGCCCCCAGCCCGGTTCCCACCGCAGACACTGCGCCTCACCTGCTGTGGGGGACAGGGAAAAACACCGGGATGGGTAACAGGGGAGTGGCACCGGGGCTGGGACTCGCCTGACACGCTCGGGATGTGTGTCTGCTCCTCAGCTGGCCACCTCCAGTGATGAGCTCATCAACCTCTTAAAATAAAGAGCAATAATAAATAAAAGCAAAACCACTACATTCTTATCTGCCTCTTCTTCCATCAGCAGATGCTGTTCCCAACCCTGAAAGGTTCTGCTGCAGCCCTGCCCCTAAACCAGCACACGAGGGAAGAATCGCTGTTGACACTGGCTGTAATTGGCCTTTGGGGCTGACCCCTTTAATTAGATTAACAGGGGCTGGTGCATTCCCTCTCTCATTTCTTGCTTGTGCTGGGGGCAGAGATGGGCAGAGACCCCTCCAGGGCCCACTCCCACTCTTTCAGGGCTTCCTCTGAGCTTTTTCCTGCAATCCCTCACCTCCTGCTGCCACCGTTCCCACTGTCCTCTGCTGTGCACCCTCAGAGATGCACAGGACAAAGTGGGGAACGGTGTGAGATCTGGGCTTTGTCCCTCCCCCCCATTTGACATTTCCAGGCTAAAGTAAGCTGGGGAGGTTAAAAGCAGTTCAGAAACAGCACAGGAAGAGAACAGGGATGCTGAGGAAGGGGAAGGAGGAGGAGAAGGCCTCTCTGCTCTCCCTCTGCCAGAGGAAATAATTTAGTGTTAAGTGTCACCTCAAAGAGTTAAATCAACCAGAGTACACTGCAAAAAGGCATTTTAGCCATTTCCATAGATAATGGTTAGGTCATGTCAAGATGCTGGCTTTCACGATGCTATCAAGCCATTCATAATTTAATGTTTAAAATGCAACCTTAGCAGTACAATTAATACTGTTTTATTAGCCCACAGAGGCTTCATGTAACTACTTAGAGCCATATAACACCAGCCCATCTCACAACCCCATATAAATTCCTCTGGTAAGATAAACTTTTAGGTCTGCAGTTGCAGGCACTGAAAATCTGCAGAGCCAGCAGAAAGTAAATGGCTTTCCTGCTTGATAGAGTATCACTTTGGAGGAGCGCACCTCTGGCTTCTCTGCAGAGAAACGAGTTGGTGCCAAGACCTTGGGGAGGAGGAAAGTATAGGACATACCTTGGGAACAGTCCTAAATCATCTCTTTCTGCTTCTCACTGCCCCTCTCCTCTCCCTGGGTATCTCTGTGTCCTTCACACCCACAGGGACATGCACAAACACACACCCACTCTCACACGTTTTCTGTCTCACGTGGAGCAGGACTATTTGGGCATCTTGCACTGTTTTAAAACAAAACCCCTCCTGCCTGCCTGCTGATGGGTTCCTGACACTGAGTATCCCAAACCAGGTGCTCTGCACCCCCAGCCTTGCCCTCCTGGACCCCAGCAGGTTCCCTGTCATGGGAGGCATCTTAAGTTTAGACTCCTGCAGCTTGGATGTCTCCACTGGAGCCAGCCATTCCTGCTCCCTGAGAGGCAGTGTGAGGTGGGGAAGCATTGACAGTGTGCTATCCATTTTCCTCACCTGAGACCCCTCCTTTGGGATGAGTTGAACTCTGGACACCACTGGCCAAGTGTCTACTGAGGAGCAAGGGCAGCAGCCTGAGACGCAAACATTTTCCTAAAGGCAGCTGAGTCCCACTTTCAAAATCCATTGCTGTTGTTTGAGATACCTGTGGAGCACATGCATGCAGGGACATTTGATGGCCCCAGCAAGGGCTGCCCAGCCAGAGGGCTGGCACAAAGTGCTCTGGGCCACACATGGCATGAAACTTGCTCTTTCTGACTTGTGCCACACCACCCTTCTCTGGGACCTGCATGTGCCTCTTCCCTGCCGTGAGATCGTTCTTTCTGGGCCCATTTGGGAGGACCTGGTGCAGGATCCTGCAGAGGGAGGGAACCAGCAGTGCTTGTCTGGTGCAAAACCCATCCAGAGGCCACGGCAGGATGGAGGCTGTAGGAGCTGCTGAGGTCCTGGCCAGTAGAGTCCTTTCTGTGGTTGGTCTTCAGTCAGTTGTGACTCCAAACAGTCTCTGAGATGGCCCTGGCTTGGTGTCTCAGTGTAACCCAGCCCAAGGCAGCCCATTTATGTGCAAAGGCTTGAAGTGAACCTGGTTGTCGTGCTGAACACATGCCCACAGAGCTGCTCACCCGCGGACACCAGCGCAGAGCCAATTAGGCACATTAGCATGGAGCCAGGCCAGGCTAATTGTGCTCTGCTTTCCCTGGGCCCTGTGAGCCTCCCTTTGGCTTGTGCAAGCCGTGGCCATTTCACTTCCACGGGCAAGAAGAGACCTCGGTGGCATCTGGTCAAGCCAGGTTTTCCCACAGCCTGGTTACGGCACCAGCACCGTTCAACCCTCACGTGAGGCTGAGGAGCATCAGGAGCCCTGTGCCCCAAAAGCCATCCCTGCCCCAAGGCTCTTCAAAACCAACACATAAAGAAGGAAAAAAGGAGAAGTGTTACCAGACTGGTATGAGCAACACAGAGAGGAGGTGGCTGATCCAGGCTTAGAGGTGCTGGGGCAAAGGTGAGGTTTCGTGGCTCCCAGATCTATGCCCGCTGAAACCACCCTATTGTTGTGCTCATCCACTGCAGGGTGTATCTCACGGATTGCTTGTCTGCTCCATCAGCAGAATAAAAAGCCACTCCTGGCACCATCATCTCCTTGTATTTAATATTTTCCATATTTTTCTCCCTTAAAATCGTGTCGCCTCTAAATAGGTTCATCTCTGCTTTTGTGTTGGAAATAATTTTTGAGTTTGCCTGGTTGTGAGGAGAAGTCAGAGTCTGGGTGCTTTGAAGAGGTCCAAATTCATAGCATAAATAAGGAGTCTTCCTTTATCCACCATATCTGCATTAAGGTTTTATTGAATGTCAGGGTCCTACAGTGACCTCAGGGTTTGGGGGGACACAGTTCTGAGTGCAGGGTCTCATCTCCTTTGTCTTCCACACACTCTTACATGCAAAGATACGGGAACAAAGAGAAGAATTCACTCAAATATTTTTTGCAATTAAAGTAGAGGCACATATTAAAAAGTAAACGGGCACCCTGCCCCCAAATTTCCTCAGGTTAGGGCCAGCCTTTCTGATTATTCCACCTTACACTTCCTGCGCATTTTAATTATTTTACCCACACTAATGCAAACACACAGAGTGAAGATAGACCAGGCATCCCAAATCAGTTTAATGAATGTCCTCATCTGAGAGGATTCTCTTTCATAATGACTGAGAGGGATGAGAAATATAACTCTCTAGCCTAGCTCCCCAAGAAGCAGCGGGGCCCCAAAGATATGAAAAAAAAAACCAGAGCAATTCATCAGAAGCAGCAGGAGAGAAAAGCTAATTAGAGCTGGAGACGTAAAGAATGAAAAGCTGAGCATGGAGGGCACTTTAGGGAGAAAAAGGAGGGGAGCTTGAAGAGCCACAAGCCTAAATCTGTTGTGTGAGCTGTAGGATTCACTAAACACCTGCACGAGAAACAGAGAGCTTGTGCTTCCCACATGCTGGCAGAAAATAATGGCTTTGGGGGAAACACACCTTTCGCATTTACAGGTTTTGTTCCTGGAAGAAACCTTCTGTTTCTTCCTTTGCTTCATCTTCCCTTTGTTTTTCCTGCCTACAAGCAGGCACTGTCCCTGGCTGCCCTCATTTGCAGGGATGCTGGTGTGAGTGTTTTCCCTCCGTCTCCCCCTCTTCCCCACTGACTCTGCCCCCTCGCAGCACCAGCAGCGTCTTCCTCGCTGCAGCAGGGAGGTGAGTTGGGCAACCCTGGTCCTGGCACCATGCTGGGCATCCCCTGCTCCCTCCAAGGACAGGGCGAGCCACCACGACGTGCTGTGCTGGCTGCAGGATCCGCCCATCACCCAGGGCAATGGCAGGAAAACATCCCTGTGCTCGCTACAGGGTTGATCCTTGTTCGATGTTGAAATCAGGACATGGAAAGGACAAAGAAAAACATAAACCAGCCCATGCTAACCCAGCAGTCACGGTGCTGCCCCTGCAAGGAACAGCAAAGCTCCAGAGCCCTTTGAGCCGCTGTACAAACATCCAGGCAGGTCCTGCCCCGGAGCACTCCCAGCCTGAAAAGCCAAAGGAGGGAGGGTGATAATCCTTTTCTCCCTGTTTCTCCAAACACAGGCTTTAGGCAGTTCTGTTGCACAGAAATCTGAGGGCTCACGTAGAGGGGATCAGCATCCACCCCTCTGCCCATGGGTCACATGGATGTGTTTTATTGGGCCGGTTGCAATCACCCTGTGCTATAGTTAGGCAGATTATTATTTTTCCATGTCTGCTTTAAGCCTGTGGAGCCTTTGAACACCAGAGCAGTAAATAATGGAGAGCAGTGGACAGTGCAAGCGTATTTCCAGGTTTTTAATGTTGCTAATGCAGATGTGGGTTCAGACCTACATGGGCTAAAGCTGCCTGGATGTGGCTGGTGCCAGTAGGTCTCACTCCTCACCAGGCAGCAGGAGAATACCCTCCTTTGGGGCAGGTTCAGACTCACAAGGGTGAACCTGCTGGTCACAACAAACCCATCATTCCTTCTTCCGCACCTATCAGGGGGCAGCAATGTTTCCCCAGAGGCATGTGCACCAATACCAAAACAATTCCCAAAAAATCAAGAGTAAGGGCAGGATTTCCAGGATTAGGCAAGACCACCAACCCCTGAGTATTCCTGTACTCTGGATGCTTTCGTCATTTACTCGGCTGTCTGCAGTGTCAGATCAATGGGATAGGAGCAAGACAGCTGAGCTGGGTGCCTGTCTTCTTCCTTGTCCCTCTTCAACCTGTAGAGGTGTCAGGTGAAATCTCCTCTTAGAGAAAGTTGTCCTGAAATGCACCTACATGTGGTGAAAGAGGAGCGTGCACTTGATGTAAAGCAGGGGCCCAGCTTTGCAGGGACGGGGCTAGGATGTTAGAAGGGCTTAGAAACAGGACTCCTGCAGCATAAATCCTCTCTATATTTTCCCTATCAGCAGAGTGTTCCAGATTCAGATGTTGGCTGCACAGATCCTGGGCTAGTAGAGAGAAATGGATTATTAGCAAACAAGGGAAAAGCAAGCAGAAACCTTTGGCAGTGGCCAGCTGTTCATTTAGCATGAAACAGTTTATATTTATCAATATAAATCGGTGCACAGGCTATCTCTTGCCATAGAGAAAATATAGTTATTGTAGGATATAGTTAAGGGAATGCAGACTTTGCTTTTCCCACTGCTGTGAGAATACTTACATTTCTAGACCCAATTGCCTGCGTCCCACTGTTTAGTGAGAGGAGGATTTCAGGCCAGAGAGTTTGATTCTCTTGCATTTAAACTCAGATAAACCGAATTGCATGGGAAATATCAGTGCAAGAGAAAAGTGTACCCCAGTGCAGGCTTTAAATCCATTCCCTGTGTTGGTTTCTTTTCTTCTGCCTCACTTTGCTGCAAATCCACAGCTGTGGATTTTCAGATTTTTCACTGTGAATCCACATCAAAGTGGTGTCCAGTCCTTTCTAGGAGGGACTTCATTTCTCGGTGTCCGATCTCTTTTAACACATGTTTTGACATTAATAGAAGCACATTAAGTGGCATTAGGAAGTGGAGCAGGGGAACTGCCCTACCAGATCATATAACTAATTGCTTTGCTGCTGGTTCTGTGCTTCCTATTCCTGTGACATTCCTTTGAAGTCAGAGTGGGATGCTCTGACATATCTGGTACATCAGGGAGCACTGAAAGGTTACTGCTTCCTAACTAAATAAGAACAGAGGAATGGTTAATTCCCTTTGTCTGGCATCCATCACACAGCAAGGTCAGTGTCACATATTGGAGAGGATGCTAAACTGGACACAGGTTGGGAATTGATAGATACAGGATGCTGTACAGCCTCTCAAAACCCCTGGAGTAGAAGTGGTGATGGAAAAAAAAAAAAAGGCCTAAGTGGATTTGCTGTCACTCCAGGGACATGGTTGAGAATGCTTGATGGGACAAGTACATATGGACTTGCAGGTGCAGATTGGCCGTGCTTTGCATAGGATCCTGACGAGTGCTTGCTGGAGAGTTTGTTTGATGCAAGTAGATTTTTCACTTTGCACCAGCCATCTGTCTCCACGGCTGTACTGAAGCGTCCCACAGACAGTGTGCTACAGAGCTACAGCACAGCCTTGTCACAGTCATGCTGCTGAAAAACCTCTCGTAACATCTCCTTTGATAGATTTTCACTTCCCTCTCCACCTCATGCATGAGAACACAGTGCAAACAGACTGAAAAATTCTTTACACAGGGGCACAGGAGCTGAAACAAAGTATTGGGCTAATTTATCTTGGTTCTAGGGAGGCTTTGCAATCCATAGGATACATCCTGGTGTCATGGGAAAGCAGCTATCAGGACAAATTGAAATTTTTTCAGCTATACCCACCCTCTATTCCAGGCTAGGCACTCCCTACACACCTAAAACTCATGTCCCCTCGCAGATTATCACATAGACAGTCTATTTAAAATGCTACCCCTAAGCAGAACGACTTTTGGAGGAATTCCAAAAGGTTCAGGCACTTGGTTCAAGTCTGAGTAGGTGTTGTGTGGTCTGGCTGTGCACTTGCAGTCAGGCTGGGCTCTTACACATCCTGGTTTTAACTGGCTTGGAAATGCCCCAGAAATGACAGAGACACTCAGCTCTGCTAACTCAAGCCCACAGCTCTCCACCGTAACACAGATGTAGCCACGGGGAAGAACACCATGGGAGTCAGACAAAGTAAATGCAGCACCAAAAGGACTTAATGGCTGATTAGAAAGAGGCGTGGTCCGTTCTTCACCACCTAGTCATTAAATTAGGATCAGTTGTCCTGCCAGGAGCAGAGGCCCATTCAGCTGCCAGCTATTGGTAGCGATGCAGGACTTGGCACTGATGCAGCCTCTGGCCTCCTGCGTGTGAGAGATCAAACATGACTGCTGCAACTGTCCCTTTGGATCCGCTTTCCTGCTGTGCAGCTGGCACTGAACTGTTTGGGAGTGAGCCTCAGTCAGATTTTTGTGACAGTTGTTCTTTTTTTTTTCTTTTCTCTAGAAAAGGTTCTTGCTGCGTGTTTATCCTCCTGGCTCGTACTGGGAGCAGCTGGGGCGACACGGGGAAGGTTGGTGGAGTTCCTCTCAAAGCACAAAACCTCTTTTCCAGGACCCTCAAGGTCCCTGTGGTTGAAAACAAAACTCTTGAGTTCAAAGAGAGTGCTTCCCACATAACAGCAATTTCTCAATAGAAATTAGTAATTTCCCTCCCCAATTAAAAAAAAAAAAAATCAAAAAAAGCACCATGAGATCCCACCTCTGCAGCTTGATGGGAATGTCTCACCATTTTTTTCCCTGCCTGGTGGAGCAGCAGAGCTCCAGTGTGGGGAAAAGAGCCTGAAACCCAGCCATGTGCTCTGGAAATGCACAAGACACAGAGAAGAAGATGAGCACAAAGCCAACAGGCAGCAGAAAATGAAACCGTCTGGCTGTGCGGCATAGCTGGGGTGGGGCCAGCCCAGCCACCCACGCATGGCAGACATTCCCATTCCCATTCCCATTCCCATTCCCATTCCCATGGCAAGGTGAGGGATGTGCCAGGCTGGGATCCACCAGGTCACTCCCCAAAGAGCACCAAAGCACGTCAGTGCCAGCATCGGGGTCCCTGCCACCACCCAGGGAGGTTGCTGCCCATGCCCAGGGTCACGCAGCAGCTTTGCAGGACAGCTGCATAAGCTTCAGGAAATATGGAATGATACTTGCTCCAGGACAGCAATTCTGGATGTCCAGGGTGTCTTAGAGCAAAGCTTTAGCTGGGATCCTCTCCTGGCTGCAGTGAGGAGAGGGGATGGGGTAAGTCATGGAGTTCAAATGTCTTTGGCTGGTTTAAATGTGCAGAGCTCCACTGAATTCAATTAGTTGTGGATTATGTCTAGCCCCTGAAGAGTCTGTGTCTGTGACAGGACTGAACCCTTCCCAAAATGAGGCTTTAGCTGTTCAGCTCAATGGAAGTATTGGATTCACCTCTAGTGACAGGTGAGGCAAGACTTGTGCATTGGGTTTTAGGATGTACTCACACACAGACACTCATACGCAATATTTATGTCAGATTCACCAGCTTGTTTTTGGAATGGGGATCAAAATACATCAGTTTCATTGAAAGAACTCTAAATTTGTATATGCAGTTTATTAGTGCTTGATATCCTTTCTGTGGGATTTGAAGCACCTTGTGAGCTTTAGGAGATTCATGTCCTGAATATGGCATTCAGTATCTTGGTTTGAAAATTCTACAGTAAGTTTGCTAATCCCAAATAAATCTGATATATCTTTTCCTTAACCATGTCGAAGGAATCATTGATAGAGTCCCCAATGAATCACATGCAACCTGAATTTTTTAATACTCCTGTCGATGTGCACATCGATCCCTTCCCTTCCAGGCAGAGGAGCTGGTATTGCCTTGCATACCACTACGTTTCTCAGGCTGGCTTTCACACCACAGAAATACTGTTTCTCATTTCCCACTAGACACTTTGGAGTCCAAAACCCCTCCCGCAGCCTGTTCCTGCCGAGGGCTGCAGGTGGGGCTGGGGCACCCCAGAATCCTGCAGGAGATGAGGAGATGCCGTGTGAGAGCCGAGTGCCAGTGCAGGGGAGATGTGCTGACCTGATTCACCACCCTGATTTGCATGTGCGGTGTTAAGGGAAAACGCTGTATCCTATTAAATTAACAAACTAGCACATTCCATCAGCTGGTTCTCATGCCCTCGAGGCATCCTCTGGAGGTTTCCTCGACATGCCAATGAAACATTCAAACTACAAGACAGCCCAGTCACTTCCCATCCATTTTTTATGGTACCATGGAAACAAAGAGCGCCTGGCAATTCCTTCTTTAAGCTTTCAATAAATCACTCCACAACTGTAAGAGGTACGTGCCTTCAATGCCCCTGTGTTTCGTTTGGTTCCCCTGGGCTAAGCAGCCTTCTGCCCCCTTTGCCATCTATTCTCTACCCCCTGTCACCCTGTGGCCTCTGCTCCCCAAATAGCCCAAAGGGGTTGGGAGCAGACTGGCTCCTTTCAGGCTTTGTGTTTGCAGACATTGGAAGGCATCCTGTACATGTGCTGGGATGATGTGAAGCCCGAGCCTTAGAGGCAGAGACGGTTTTGCAACAGCTTTGCCAGCCAGGGAGGAGACTGAGGGCTATGGGACAGACTCAGAGACTCCACTGCCGCAAAAGTCACCTTTTGTCCTGCCACTGGGAACGCTCCCGCAGCCGTTTCTGGGCTTTGATGTGTCCATCAGAGCAGATTTTCCCGTTTTGAATCTTACAGCCACTCTCCTCTCACTCTCAGTCAGCGTCTGCCTGCGTGTCTGTGTGCAACCTTTTCTCTTCTCTTCAAACATCACCCTCCTGCAGAGGTCAGGGATGCCTGGAGTCCCCTGGGGCTGTATTTGTTGTAGGTACTGGCATGTGAGCAGTCGTGGCATCTGTCCTGGAGGAGAATGAGCTCCTCAGCTTTGCACACACCACAGCAGGGAGCAGTTGAACAATTCCTGCCCAGGTCCCAGGAGTCAACTCTTGTGCATTTGGCCCACCTAAAGTCTGACTGCCCTTCCTCTCAGGGATTCATTACCTGGGCTGTCCCTGAGATCCTCACAGGAAAAGTTTCCGATGGAAGACTCAGAAAAAGGAAAGAGAGAAGAAGAAGAAAAGCCAGAGCTATGTTTTCTGTCCCTCCTGTCATTGCAGGAGAGCTGAAACCTGCAGCTCCTGGCACCCAGTAGGACAGGAAACCCCCTCAAGCCATATTCGAGACCACTGCCTAATGGATAAGTCAGTTGTGTGGCTGGGTCCAAATTGGAAATGCAGCATCAGAAAGTCAGAGTTGGCCCAGGTTTCCCCAAGGGAGAAAGGTGGAAGTGGTTTCACCAGTAAGTGCTGCAGCCCAGCAGAAAGTTGCCCATGGCTTTAGCACTGGTGTCTGCTGCAGATGCCTGTGTGTGCACATTTATATTGTGGCATTTATCCTGGTCTATACTTAATTCCACAATTTTTAGTGGTGTTAAGAGTGAGGCCCTCAGCTTGAACCATCAGTAAGAGAAGAACAGGACCTTCCACTGGAAGCCGTGTCTGTCAGACAGCACTGCTAAAGTGTGTCTGCATGCAGAGGTGCTCAGCTTGACTGCCTGGCTACTGCCCAGTGCTGATCAGCTCTTACCTGATGGAAATTGCTGACAATCTGGAGCAGTAGAAGTCAAAGGCAGAAAAAAAAAAAAAAGCCCGAAACCAAAAGAGGCCAAACTAACCCAAACCTCGCTTTGATTTCAGAGGGCTTTAGATCTGGGCCTTCATTGTTTCACTTCAGAATCCCCTGAGGGTGGAAGTGCATCCCACAAACCCAAATAGGCTTGGGAAGGGAGTGGGTGTTGTGCCAGGCTGTCCTGGCTCCGCTTGCATTAAGGGCAGCAACCTTGCCAGAGAACAAGGGGTCAAAATGAACATGAAATTAAGAAGATGCTGGAGAAGTGAGCAGGGAACCATTTGCAGCAGCTCTGGCTGTGGTGATTCCACCAAATGAAACACCTCCAAGCTGTGGGTCTCATGTCCCCATGCTGCAATCCCACCAGCTCCAATGGATGGATCCTACAGCAGCAAGGTTGGGATGTCAGTGGCTCTGCATTATCTTTTGCTCCCGAAAGCTGCCTTCCCATTTCTGTCCTGATGGATTAAATTAACATCCCATTAAGCTGCTTTCATCCATAAATTGTCGGAATCTTCCTGGACTCCCTTGGTAAGGTAGGATTTGTGCCTTTGCCAGACGAGCCTGGCACATGCAACAGCCATGAGCTGCTTGTGGGCACCAGCTTTATCAAATATTAATGGTGTCAGCTTCTCTCCAACAGCTAATAATAAAAAGGACCATTTAAGTTTATTCTGACTCAAGTGAAGAGGTTTAGATTCATTGGAAAGCTGTTCAGTGATGTTTCTTAAATGCTTAAGTCCTGTCTTCCAGCAAGAAGATGCATCGCTTGTAATGCTAAAACACTCTAAGGCAGGTGGTGTGGTGGGGCTGGTCCCAACTCTGCCTCAGCATGGTCAGCCCTGACCAGGCTCCTTCTCCAAGCAGTGGACACAGGGCTTGGGGACAGCCTGTTCCATCACAGCCTGCTTGCTCTGCTCCCACACATGGTCACTGGAAAGGCTGTAGCTATTTCTAATTGCCTCTCTCCTCAGCTTGAACAAAATGGACTTTTCCAATGAAAAATGTCACATGAAATGAAAAAATAGTTTGTTTTTCTTTAATTTGGAGAACAGATTGTAATAATGAGTTCGGTTGCTTGACATTTTAGTTTGCTGTGGTTAGAGGAGAAGGTAAAGTCTCTGTTCATGAGGAAAAAGGCCCCAAAAAGCAGTGGTTAAGCATCTCTGGATTGGAGACCCCAAAGATTTTGGGAAAGGGACTGTGAAGCAGCAAAGTCAGGCTCCATCACAGCACAAATCCACCCCGACTGCTGCTCACCAGCCTGCTTATCTGCTGCCAGAAAGGTGTGTTTGCTTTGGCACACATTTACCTGCATGTTCAATAAATGTTCTCCTAATTCTGAGATGGATCATTCCAGGGCATTAAATTGCCTGCTGCATCCCCACAGCCCCCTCTGAGCTTCCTTGCAGGCTGAGCCAAGAGCAGGATGTGACCCCGTGCACTTGCTTGCGGTCCTTTGCTACCGGAGGGGTTATTTCAAGGCTTCCCTTCACCGGCTTCAGATTCCTCTTCCCCTTTTGTACTTTCAAAAGAAAACATCTGTGAACGGCTCGTCACAACAAACCCCTGCCAGTGTCTGATCTCCTACGATAACACGCTCTAATGAGGTTATAGCTCTCCTGTCTCGCAAGTGTTTCGGAGCTGCTCGGGCTGAATGAGACGGGAGGTAATTAGAGTGACATGCTTTCGTGCTCAGAGAGAATAAAGTAACACAAATTTCCTGAATGGGCAAGAGCAGTTTGGCCTCAGCTGAGGGAAATAACCAGGCAGTGATCTAATTCACCTTACTGTTAATAGATTGTTATCTGCGGAGTCCTAGTGCAAACACGATAAGCTGTAAAGAAATACAGATGAAAGCCAGAGCTCCAAGGGTTGCAGAGATGCACATTCAGCCCAGTGTTGGTCTTGTTGGCCTCAGCCCAGCTCCAGTTTCTGCTCATCCCTGGAGCTGGCTGGGGTGATAACACTCGAGTAGGGCTGTGCAGTCAGATCTCGTCACGAACTGCAGGATCATTTGGCTCCAGCATCAGTTTGGGAATTCTGTGGTTTGCCTTGTGGAGTCTAAGGCACAGTGGAGGCAAAAACTCTCTGTGGGTTCAGGCTTTGACTCTGGCTGCTGTGCCCTATGTGGAGGGGGCGTGTGGTGTCAGCAAGCGATGCTGTGGTCCCCCAGTGAGGTCCCCCAGTGAGGTTCCCCAGCTGAATGAGCATGTCTGCCTTGGTGCAGCTGCAGTCACGGCCATCCTCTGGCACAGCATCCCTTCAATATCGTGACTGCAGGCAGAGAGCCCCCCATGCTGGTTTTGTCTTCCACACTTCTCCCTATCACAGCCCTGAGACACACAGGGGATTGCTCCCACGTGCTTTGGGAGGACAACACTCCTACAGTTTGTACCAGGGATGAGTTGCAGCTGGAGAACCAGGGTGAAAGTGGGTCTGTGAGTGTCCTCTACCTCCACGAACAAGAAACCAGTCCTGATGTACACCAGCTTGGCCAAAGTACTTTGTATGGATTTTGTAAGGATGTCAAGCCGTTGCCAATCACATCCATGATGCTATTCCCTCTCTTCTCCCCTTGCATGGGGCTCTGCTGACTTTATCACCCTTGTGTCCAGCCAAGCCAGCTGCCAGCACAGGCACACCATGCCCTGCTAACACAAGTCTCATTGCAGATCTGCATCCCAGACTTCCCTTGTCATGGTATGAAACTTCCTACCCTTCCAGCTGTGGGAGGCTCAGGACATCCATGGGAGCCTGGAAATTTGCTTCCAGAGCCCACAGTGAGGATGACTTTCTGCATGACCGAGGTGGTGCAGGAAGGGGATTTAGTGGGGTCTGCCCAAGCATGCCATGGTGCAGAAGGTAGTGGACAAGCTGAGCAAGAGCAGGAGCCTTCCTCATGGTTGTGGGGTAAAGCATCACCCTCACACAGCCTTTCTTCCCATAACCTCCATACTGCCCTGGCCTTACACGTAATACACCATGTCTTTTATTCATTTTTTCTTTCCTCAGGCAAGAATGCTGTCAGCTTCCCAGGCAGGTTTGAATGTGTCAAAAAATGTAATCTCTTCAGCCAGATTTAGCCTACTTTTGGGAAGCGAGTGTACTCTGATTGCTGCTTCCCTGACAGCTTCATTAGAGCTGAGAGAACCCCAGCCCTGCCTGCCCCATCTCTCCTCAGCCAGCATCCAGCTATTAGAAAAACAACAGCACAGCTCCTTATGGTCACTCTCCTCAGCATTTCCAGGAGTTTCTGGGTCCCTCCAGGCCTCATCTCCCGCCTTGTACTATGGAGAACCTACGATCTTTTTTTTCCAGTTCTATCCAGTTTGATGACAAAGCTGTGATGGGACTGGGTGAACAGGGTAGATCCCTGCTGCAGTTTTGCATTCCCTGGCATCCCACTGGAGCCTCTAAACGTGCTGCACAGCAAACATGAGTATGTGCTAACCCTCCGCATGCTGCTTTGCCACTCGTCCAGTACAGCAACGGGGAGCCAAGGCTACAGACACGATAACCAGTGTGGGGCCACACAAATGTCACCAAAGTTGGTCAACTGAGGCATATCCCCAAAAGGTCCTGTGCTCAGCCAGGCCATTAGGAGCACAGTCCTGGCCAAGCTCTGGCCGTTGAACTCGACACAAGCCCAGGTTCAGGATGGTGCTTGATCCTGGGACACGTCCTTAATGGGTGGTTTGGATGCAGCCATCATGCCCTGAAGAAGAGGAGAGTCGTATATCGACCTGTAAAGCTCTGCCAGCTGCTGCCTGTGCCCACGAGCAAGATATTGTATTTATTTATTTATTTATTTACTTTACTTAAACTTACTTTACCTAACCCATTTTATTTAGCAGCATAGACTTAACCCTGGCCACTCTTCAACCCATCCCTAGAATCCTGCCTTTGCATTAAAGCCATGCCGAGCGCATGGGGAGCAGCCTGGCTTCCACTGCGAGTGCCAAGAGGGAGTGGAGGAGGCACAAACCGGCTCTCACTCAGCTCGAGAGTTTACTGAAGGCTGCAATCTTCCAATTGCTTGAAGAGCTGTCATTAGACAGTTTAAGATGGCAGATTGCTAAATTGCTTTAAGGCTGGAGCCAAGCAGCGCTCAATAGGGCCCTCTTTGCTGTGAGGATACGTGTGCACAGCAGTCCTTCGGTGCGAGGGAAGAGGAAAATCACTGTTGTACCTCAAGCATCCTGCAGGGCTGGGAAGGGGCCCAACCCACCGAGGAGATAAGGGGAAGGAGATACAGGGATGGGAAGGAGAGCATGCAAGAAGAGAGTCCCAAAATCTCTCTGTTACCCTGTGTCTACCCCACAGTCTTTCATGTGTTTTTTTCTGTCAATCACCACTGCCACTTTCCTCCTGTGACAGAAGGAGATGATATTTGCTGTAGCTTTTCCAGACCTGGTGAGACTGACCTGGAGGAAATATCTCTGTGACCTCATCTGGGGTCAGGCAAGGAGCTGGGCCAAGGGAGAGAGGCTGGGAGGGAGAGGAAGGGACTTCTTTGCACATCATCAGCTGCAAGAGAGTTTCAGGATCCACCAAGGAGCTGCCTGCTATGAACAAAAGGAGTTTGGTTTTGCAACTACATGTTACTGGCAGGGATCAGATCATCAGCCTCTCCTTAAAGCAGCCAACATGGCCAGTTCCAGTCCCTGTCCTGAAAAATTTAGTGGTGTACTTTCTCCCCCCTGGGGCTGCAGCTTTCTCAAGAGAGAGGGAAAACAGCAGCCAGCACAGCACACACCTGCTGACAGGACCAAAAAAGCAAAGGGGACAGCAGCAGGCTTTGGCTGCAGCCTCTTCTCCTCTGCAGGAATACAGAACCTGGACATTTTCTCCTTGAATTCATCCCTTCTTCCACTGCACCCACCCTCTGTCTGTCTCTAAATCCTCAAGTGCACTTGGACACTCTGTTTCCAGGCCTTGAAGAAGTGTTGGCTGGTCCCACCTCCAGTCCCAACATCTTGGAGAAGAGATACCAGATCTGCTTAGCAGTGGGGTCTAGGGGTTACTTCTCACTGGGGCCATCTGCTGTGGTTCTCACTGTTGGCACCAACTCCACTGAGCAGCCCCTACAGGACTGGGTTTTGCAGGGAAATGCTGGTCTTTTTTGGGTTTGAGGCCTCTCCTGATGAGTGTAAAGGGTGCAGCAGGTCTGTGCTCACTGGGGTCACTGCCCTCTGGGAACCCCCCAGTGCTGGTGGAGCTGGTCTCACCTGTTCCAAAAGCTCTTGCCAGCCATCCAAAAGCTTTGTGTCAACACAGCACTGGGTAACCAGCCAGTGATGAAACGTCTGAAATGTCTCCTCGAGGCACCTGTGACACCAAATTTTGGTAGAACTGGACAATTTGCCTCTGGGCTTGCGTGTGAGCTTCCAACCTGCTTGCTGCTTTAAGGAGAGACCATTTGATCCCCTGGTCCTGAAAGGGAAAAACCACTCAGTGAAGGTCCATCTGGGTCTATTTTGTCTCCCCCCAGGAATTTTCCCTTCTCCCCTAAGTGTCTCCATTTCCTCCAGGTCTCCAGACTCCCAGGTGCCTGCCAAGCACACATTCCACGGGCCCTCTGTGCGCACTTCCACCCCTGCAAAATTAAGACACGTGACCTCCATAAATCCCCATCAAAGGCCTTTATTCTTGTGCTATTCTCCTTGCCGTTGTTCACTCTGAACATGCATGTGACAGCCAGATAAAAGGCATCATTCTCCAACGAGCTAATTCAAGTTAACCACTGCAGGGAGAAGGACCGAGCAAAGCCAAAGCACTCCAGCATTCTGATGTGCAACAGGGGTTTGAGCCTCCAGCTCATTTTTAGTTTCTGGAAGCCCCAACTGTTAGCCAGACACTCCCTGGCAGGAAGCAGAAATTGAGGAAACCTGGCTTCCTTTGCATCTGTGTCCCAGGATTTTGGTGTAGGGGAGGGAGGTTAGTTTGAAGGATGGGTATTTGAAAAGGTGAGCCTTGCTCCCACTTTGGGGCATGCATTCGGAGTTTAACCCTCATGGGTCCTTTAGTTTTCCCTTCCTTTTCCTCAGAAAATTTGAGATACTCTGGCACACATCTCATCCTGCCAAATTTGCTTGAAATCATCAAGTGCATATATTCATAGATACATAACAGAGAACACTAAAAATACATATTTTTTAAGTTTTGAAAACTATTTTTTTTTTCACTGAACAATTAGAAGAAACTGTGAGTTGAAAAACCATGTCAAAATGGTCTGACACTTCTCTTCTCCTCTGAGCTTGGGTGCTTCTGGGATATACACTAGAAGCGAATCTCCAGCACCTTGAACATGAAGATGCTCTTAGTGCAAAAAAAAAAAAAAAAAAAGGAAATATATAATACCAGCTTTTGTCCTATTCTAAATCTTAAAACACAGATTCTGGTACAAACTGCACTGTCTGACTCTTGTTAGATTGTCCACTGTGAAGGTCTGGAGTAACCACATGAATCCCTGCAGGAAGGGACTGAGGGGATGTCCAGCCTCTCTGTGCAGGGCCCTGATTTAACTCCCTTTGAATTCCACCTGAAATGGTGTGCAGGATCCTAAGTCCTGCTGGAAGACGGCATTTATGACTCGAATTATGTCAGTGCTTTTGAAAATTATTTCCCATCAGGACTAGAGGTGCTGTGAAAAGCCAGGTGATACAAACTCTGGGCTTAGGATACAAAACACAGTTTACTTGCTGTAGTCACCAAACGATGACGGACAGCACAGCAAACTGAGCAGGAAGAGGGTCATATTAGCAGCAGCTTCAAGAAACACCTGACACCACCCCAAGAAACCCTTGTCCCCACCTTGCAGCCTGCACGGGGCAGGTGGCAGTGGAGCCCCCAAGCTCATGTTTCATTCCCCTCACGTGGAGAAGGTGGGGAGATTGGGAGTGACAAGAGCCATGTGATTGTAGCTGAGCGGGCTCTTTAGATGTTGTCCTGTTGGTAGGACCCCAGGGATCTCATTTTGTACTCCAGCTTGGCGCCCGGAGCAGCGAGTGCTGGAGATGAGAACTCCTGCTGAATCAAAATGCTGCTCCGGTACTTCTCAGTAGTTTCTCACCGGGCTTGACATTCTCATCTACTCACCGCCCCTGGCAAACCTCTCTCGTGGTGGCTCTTCATCTCCCAGCTCCACACAGGGAAATTAAAAATCCCTATTATATTTTTCTTTAATCTAGTCCAAGCTCCAGCTGCACTGGGGGCTGTCGCCTGGCAAAGTTTACATGGATGAGGGGTGCTCAGCTCACTTCCATCGATGAGACTCCCTCTCCAGCTAAACTCCTTGAAGCACACAAATAAAAGAGGGAGCAGAGAAAAAAACAAAGGAACAAAGAATAGAGGTCTCAGCAGAGAAATGCTCTGATTGCCATTGCTAAAGGGCAGAACAGGGGGGAAAGCTTGGATGTTTGCAAAGGGCAAACACATCCTTCCCGTGGATCGCTGCGGATTTGGAAGCTGGATGAAAAGGAACCGGGGTAAGTTTGTGTCTTGGGACACCTTGGCTGCTGCCACTCTCTTGCCACAGTCACATGGGGTCTCAGCTGCTTGCCTGCTTCCCATATGGGTGCCAAGCACCCAAAACGCAAATATTTTTATTTTTATTTTTATGAGTCCAAGCCTCAATCAAGTCCACGCTTGTGCCCTAAGAAGGTTTTTCCTGGAAGGTCTGCAGTAGCGTATCTGATGTGGTTTAATTGTATAAAAAAGGATTTCCACATGGTTTTCCTTGGATGATGCCTGTGTCACAGTTGCCCACAGGATAAGACAATTTAATGGTTTTGTGTGATTCAGGCAATCGTAAATCCCCCAAACAGGAACAAATTTGGCCCATAAAAGATTGTTCTTCCAAAACTTATTCTTTCAAAAGATTCTATCAAGAAACACCTTACTACTATACCCTGCTTAACATTTTCCCAAGCCAAACCGTTGTTCACACATCCCGAGTGAAAATCAGTGCACAGTTTGCAAGCTTGGCAGAGGCTGAAAACCCCAGCACAGGCTAATCCATGAATATAGACTGAATGATAAGTTACTTCAGGGAAGAGTGGCTATATTTGGGTACTTTGCTCCCCCTCTGTTATTGCCAGCCAGCTCTAGCTTCAGAGATGCTTCTGCCCTGCCTGATAAATTGAAGGACTTCACGGACATATTAACACAGACCGTAGTCAGTGAGCAGACAATTGATTATATGTCAGAAAGTCACACACTGGGCAATTTTGCTCCTAGGCTTTGCCTCCATTTCTCAAAATATACGTTACAAAGTGAAGAAATCAAAAGTGAGAGATAAGAGTCTGCATGTTTGGACGCTGCTTGGAACAGGTTCTGTCTGTCTCCCCGGTTTTGTGCAGCGCTGTGTGTCTTGTTGGGATTCTGGGAGGAACAGAGTCGCTCAATCGATGTCTTACAATTAAGAGGTTTTTCTTCATGAAATATAAGATTCTGTCAAAACTTAACTTTTGACTCAAAACCAAGGCTTTCAATGGTATTCTCCTATTTTTCACCTAGTCTAAGCAAACAGCTTGTTCTTTCCCCCCCCCCCTTCCCTTTCAAATCACCATTTGTAAATGTTGAGGATTTAGCTGCAAATGCTATCATTTCCATCAAAAATGTTGAAATCTTTCCCCAAGACCCTGTCACCATATGTCAGACTTCATTATTCAGAGAAAACACTCAGGTAAAGCTTGTTCCCAAGTCACCTTTTTCACTTTGTGTCATAGTGAAGCCAATGTTGCAACATTTTTTGGGGAAAAAATTGCATTCCCAGGGAAGTGAAAAATTGGAGTGTTGAATATCAAGGCCTTTCTTGCTACAACTGCCTGAAATAAATCATTGCTATCTGCATTTCAGTGAGGGCTGGAGGTCAGTGGTGGGTTTTGGTGTCTCGTTGTGCTACACATGAACACACACACGAGAGGCAGCACCGGCAGCATAGAGCTCACGGGCTCGTCTGACAAGACAAAGCACCGAGGGGAAAGGGAAGCAGGGAGAGGTGGAGTGACTCCACCTAAACCACACCACGGGCCAGGTCAGAGACAGGAGGAAAACTGGCACGTCCGGATTCCCAGCCCGGAGAAGGCACGGTCGCTCTGATGGCTGCACCAGGGGAGGAGGGAAAAAGGGAGGATGTTTTGCTCGAGTGATCACCTTGTCTCCTGAGACCGGGAGCACCAACCCGGCCTCTAACAGAGATCCACTCCCCTCCTCCCTCCCCTGGGGTGGTCTTTTGGATAGCCAGGGTTACTCATCCTCCAGCATCCTTTCTGCATCTCTGTCCTCATGCCTTTCTCTTCTTGCAGCTGCCTTCTGCAGGACCCCCCAAAGCCCTGGGTCCTGCACTAGGTAGGGCAGAACCACTCTGAAACCTGGGGCAGATTTACCAGCAGGGCATAGCAGATCATGGCAGATCTTCCCCATTACTGCCAGCTGGAAAGACTTGGCTTCCAAAATTCAGTGGTACGTGCCCCATGGGGCTGTGCAATCCCACAGGAGCCCTGGGTAATGCTGCCTTGGGTTACTCTGTTGAGATTTCAGCAGAAAACCTGGGTTTGGGGCTGTTCAGCATGGGAGCATCCCTTCCTTCCCACCACAGAGCAGCCTTCCCTGTGCCACAGAGCATGCAAAAAAAGCTCTGGCCCATCTGCTCCAGGGGCCAGGGAGCACAACCCGCCTCCTGCACCTTCCCAGGAGGAACAAAAGGCTTTTTTTTCCCCAGCCTGCAGCTGCTGAACACATCAAAGAGGGGGATCAATACCTATCGACCATCGCTGTTTCCTTCAAGTGTCCCCAGCCCCTGTGATTATGTATCTGCTCTCCTTTCCCTGCCTGCTTTCCACATCAGGAATTCACCTCATTCCCCCCAAAGAGAACTCCAAAATTGGGTTTCTTAGAGCCAATACTAATTCACAACCCAAAACAATGGTAATAGGGATAATGTTTGTCTCTGTTTTACAGTTACTGTGGAAATCCTGGCTTTGTGGGTAGAAAATAACAGAAGTATTACATTAAAAATGCTCCTCTGGTGCTGGTCTGCATGGAAATAAAATGCTCAGCACCAGCATGTGAAAGGCCTCATTGCATCCCCACATGGGGCAGGGGAGATGGGGAAGGAAGAGCTCTCTCCAGATGTGGGATATTTCCTGAATCCTTAACTCAGCAGGAATCACTGGGAATCCCAGCCTCCACCCCAGTTCTGGCTGGGCATCCCATCCTCTCCCTGTAGGCACCTGCCCTCCCTCTACAGGCAGCTGATTCGGAGAGCTAAGGCAGCGAAAACCATTCCAAACAAGCAAACAGTTTCCCACTGGTTCATTTCCCTGAACCCTCTCACCCCAGGGCAAGCTGCGCATTGATCCCTGCAAGGCAAGGACTCAGAACACACAGGTGGGGGCACGGGGACAAGCGGGATTTTGGAGCTGATTTGCATCGGTCTCACCAGGACAAAAATGACTCTGTAACCTTGCTGAGGGCTCAGTCCCCATGGCAAAGGGCCGTGGAGGGCACGTGCACATCTTTGCAGCCAGCAGCCCAAACTTGATGCCTGTTTGCTCTGGGTACCTGCCTGAAAATATTGTTTAACTACAAAAAACCTTCCTCCAGTCCCAGGATACCAACTGCTGAAAAACAAACAAGCAGCTGCTGGCAAAGAATGGAGGGAAAGAGAAATGGAAAGAGCAGTATTCCAAGTTTGACACAGGTAGGGTCTCTTGGCCACAGGGCAGCAGAAGCAACAGTTCATGCCTCTGCCCTCCCTTTATTTGGGATAAAACAGCCTTAGCAACAGCTGAATAGATGCTGGGATCAGATACCCAGTAACCCCCACAGCCCATTCAGTGGGAGCCCAGCACTGGCACCCACTGGAACTTGTTCACCCCTGGGAGCCAGTGCCTACCCAAAACCCTCTGGATTTGACCTTTTTCAGCTCTTTCTCTGGAGGGAAAGCACTCGGGCACCACACAGGCATGCAGGGCATGAACAGCACGTTGGGATGCTTGTGCAAAGCAGGCATCTGTGACCAAGGCACATCTTGACTGCATCTTTTGAGATAAAAGCTTGGGTCCCCTCCTCACCCCCATCCTCCTCCCCACCCCCAGTGTTTACTGCTCTCAGAATCTGATTTAGGTGGTTTACTGTGGCTTTCATCTAAGTGCATCAGCATTTTTAAATTAGTCACAGGTGACTCACAGGGTTACAAGAATAATGTTAAATTGCCAGACATACACAGCCCATATACTTTATTACCTCATTTTTGTATCTTCTTTATGGTCTGTGATAGCAATGACCTTATAGTCTGTGGCTGAAGAGCCAGTTAAACTTGTTCTCTGTCAAAACAGTAATTAAAAAATTCCTATAGGGTAGAAGCAAACCTTTACTCTGAAGTATATTTCTCCTTCCAACAAGGCTCCTGAATGAAGCTCTGTGAGCACCAGAAGACAATGTGCACAAAAGTCTCTTCTGAACACGCTTATCAGCCAGGCAGGGCTCATTCATCTGCATTAATATTTTAAATAAATATGTATTAGGCTTAACGATGTACAGCGCATGTCAGAGCCAGACACACACAGCAGTTTCCCTTTGGCCACTGAGAAAAATCTGGTCTGATTGAGATGAAGGAAGGATAAATGTATTAAATGCATTTAGCAAACAGTTGGCATTTTTCTCGCTTTTAAATGAAGATTGCAGTTTGATATCTCCTTTTTTTTAAAATCTCTTTCTTGTTCTAATTTTGCATCAGTTCAATTGGAGGAAAAGAGAATAAAAAGGAAGGTAAAATACAGAATCTGAGGAAATTTTGGCAGTTGAGGTCATGAAAGAGATGGAATGAAAACAAAATTTAATTATTTGTTGAGGGAGGGAGAGGTATCAATTTTGGGAGACCACCTCCAAAAAGCAGTGGAGACAACTCTGATAGTATTTCACCCCACTGTTCTCCCTGCTCTGATATTATAGACATGATCCTTCCTCCTCCATCTCCCCCTGAAAAAAAACCTCAAACCCACAACTTTTCCCTTGGGAAGGTGGGTCACATCCAATTTTCCAGCACACAGACTTCACTGGGTGCCAGGTGTTTTTATTACTGGTTAGAAACAAATTCCCAGAAGCCATAGGAATGCTGGATGAATCTCATCTTTTTTCTCTTCCCTCCCCTTTCAAATTCCTTTTATTGGTGTCATTTACAGGTTACTAACCAAGTTGAAACATCCAAGCTGAAAGTCCAGCCGTTAAAAAGCAGCAAGGCATTCAAAGCCTGCTTCCCGTGCAATTTTTAAAGTGCTGCACTAAGGAAATGTTCAGGAGAGTGAAGCTTTGCCTTTTATATATCCCAGCAGACTTACACTTTCTAATAGACCCATCTAAATCAACAAAGTATTCCCCAGCCGGGGCCAAGAGTCGGCGAAAATGGCTCGGAGGCAACTGATGCAGCCACAACTTTCCACTGGAAGTTAATGAACTTTTAAAAACATTTTGGAAAGTGATGTATGCGCCGGGCTCCTCGGTGTATCACAGTTAATATAATGCGTTCCTGTCCCCGGGGGAGACGCTGGCTGAGCTGTCAGCTGTGAGGTTGTTCTTCTGGAGCTTTTTCTTTATGTATACAACCCTCTCTCTCTCTCTCTCTCTCTCTCTCTCTGTGTGTGTGTCTCTCCCCTTTTGTTTTGTGGGGGAGGCAAAAGGCAGCCAGCTCCTTCTTGTATAAATTGTGTGCTTCGAAGAATTTGAAGGGCAAATGAATGGGGGGAAGGCAAAATCCCTGGCTGAGAGAACAGAGAGTTAGGGTGCTGCCCTGGATGTCACCAGTGGTGATGAGCATCCCAGGGATGTGGCTGCACCCTCACCTGCACCTGAGTGCCATCATCCCTGTACCCACACAGGAATCTCTGGCGTTAAGGGAGCGTTTCCTCAGCTGAGTGGCCTCCTGCACCACAGCCCAGCGAGTCATGAACTGGGGCAGGGTGGCTGGGAAGCTGCCCAGAGGGAAAGGACCTGGGGCTGGTGAACAGCCAGCTGAGTGTGAGCCTGCTGTGCCCAGGTGGACGAGAAGGCCAATGGCACCTGGCTTGTGTCAGAAATAATGTGGCCAGCAGGCAAGTGATTCTTCCCCTGTACTTGGCACTGGGGAGGCCACACCTCGAGTGCTGTGTTTGTTTTTGGGCCTCTCATGACAAGAAGGACATTGAGGGGCTGGAGGGAGTCCACAGAGGGAAAAAAGACCTGGGGAAAGGTCTGGAGGACCAGGTTGATAAACAGCAGCTGATGGAGCTGGGGGGCTCAGCCTGGAGAAAAGGAGGCTCAGGGGGGACCTTCTCACTCTCTACAACTCCGATAGGAGGGTGCAGCCAAGTGGGGTTTGGCTCTCCCCCAGGGCAACAAGTGACAGGATCAGAGGAAACGGCCTTGAGTTGCACCAGGGGAGGTTTAGGTTGGGTATCAGGAATGATTTCTTCACTGAAAGAGTGTTCAGGCATTGGAACAGACTGCCTAGGGAAGTGGTGGAATCACTGTCCTGGAAAGTGTTCCAAAGGCACATGGGTGTGACACTTGGGGACTGGGTTTAGTGGTCACATGGCAGCACTGGGGTAACAACTGGACTCGATAAACTCAGAGGTCTTTTCCAACCTTAATTATTCTGTGGTTTGGCCTTAAGAAATCCAAAGTCTCCCATACAGGAGTCCTTCCTGGGACCCTTTAGGAGAGCCTGAAGCTCATCAGGCTTACCTGACTGTGGTCCAGAAACAGCTGCCAGATGTGAAAAGAAGTAAGGAAAATCAGGGAGTCACAGCCAAAGCCTCACTGGTCCACGAGGCCACCACTGCTCCAGCTCCATCCTTAAAAAGGATCTCAGAGATGAGCTACAGCTGGAGAGAGCTCAGTCCACCATCTCTCTGCAGACAACCCAATGGTCTGTTGTCTCCAGCCTCAGGGAGCTGAGGTCTAGTTTGGGGGTGAATTTATCTGATTTCCAAATATGATCATCCATCTCTGGGTGTCTCTCTGAACTCTTCTTCCCACCTGATTTCCCTACATGTCTGGACTCGGCACAGCTCTCTCCCAAGACTGTATTTTCCCTGTCCCAGCTGTTATTACCTACCTTTTTAGCTGCTCTGAAGATTATCTTTTTTTTTTCTTTCCCCCATGGAATTACCGTGGTGAGAGCTCATCTTGAGAGGTTATCACGATGACCCTGAAGTCGTTCCTCAAGACACTGCTTTCAAACACAGAGCTGGCTCTTCTGTAAGCACAGCCTTGCATTCTTCACTCCCAGAGGGATTCCCTTCAATTTAGCTGGGCTAAAAGCATCCTGCTGAACCATGACCAGTTAAGTACACAATCCATATCTCTGAGTAACCCATATCTTCCTCCTTCTCTAGCCTGCAAATTTCTGTGTCATCTGTAACGCCATAAAGTGTTCCTCACCCCTATGTGTTCTGTATCACAGCAAAATGACCTGTACAAAGCTTTAAACAGGTGGAGCAAGACCAATCTCTGGGGAAACCACCTCAGAATAGCTCTGCTCTTTGGAGCCATGGCATTAATGGCTTTCAAAATGCAGCAGAGATCTAGTCCACCTAATTGTTGACCCCTTGATACTGCAAAATGTACACTTTCAAAATCAAAATGTCATGGACTGTCATGGGTGATATTTCTTGAAGGATTTTTATCAGCCATAACTATGTCGTGGTTTAACCCTGGCCAGCAGCTCAGCTCCATACAGCCACTCATTCCCTCGCTCCCAGTGGGATGGGGGAGAGAATCAGAAGAATAAAAGTGAGAAAACTCGTGGGTTGAGACAAAGGCAGTTTAACAGGTAAAGCAAAAGCAAAATAAGGAATGAATTCACTACTTCCCACTGGCAAGCAGGTGTTCAGCCAAGCCCAGGAAAGCAGGGCTCCATCATGGGACTTGGAAGACGAATGCCATAACCCTGAATGCCCTCCTTTCCTCCTCCTTCCCCAGATTTATCTGCTGAACATGGCACTACATGGTCTGGAACACCCCTTGGGTCAGCTGGTGTCAGCTGTGCTGTCCATGTCCCCTCCCAACACCTTGTGCACCCCAGTGGGGCAGTCAAGGAGCAGAAAAGGCCTCGAGGCTGTGAGAGCCCTGCTCAGCAATCACGAAAACATTGGTGTGTTATCAACACTGTTTTCATCACAAAGCCAAAGCACGTGACCATAAAAAAAAATTAACTCTCTCCCAGCCCAAAGCAGCACACTTCCTCCACCCCAGCTGAGGATCGCTGCTCCCAGCCTGCCCTGACTCACCCTGTCTGAGAGGCATTCCAGAGTTTCCCAGTTCCAAAGGAAGCTTTGCTAATATCTGGCAGGCAAACAGCAGAGTGAAATCAATAGGGGGAATTGAAGAAGATTATGGCTACAGGTCATTTGTTTACACAGCTTTGCTGCTGACCTGACTAGGGGAAAGTTAATACAAGCCTGCAGTTTGGGAAACCAGAAAATGTTCCCATGTTCAAGGAGTGCAGGAGTCAGAGCCTGCGAAAATGGACACATTGGAGGAATGTCCAGGAGAGGGATATTTTAGCCTTCCAGTGTTATCCATTTTATGCTGGGTCAGAACACAAACCCAGAGCAAGACTTCAGCAATGAACCAGACCCTACTTGGGGTATTCTGCTTCAAGAGAGTTTTCAATAAGAAAATAATTCCTTTTTTTTTTTCTCTTAGCAAGCCTGTGCAAATATGAGACATTATTTAGACATAAGAATTTTAATTAAAACCTCTATTCATCCTCCTACTGCCTTCACTGCATCACTGCACTCACAACATTCTCCACCTCTCCAGAATGATCACATCCTACTGTGTTTTTCAGAAGTTTACATGAAATCTGCTGTCACAAATATTTTTCTGAATATGAAACATCTGGAATGGACAAATTAGGCAGAGTTATGGAACGTCCCTTGTACAACACACTGTGCAATGTTCCAATAATCTAGGACTTGTCTGTCTCTGAAAGTCATTGGGGAAAATGCAGGGATATGATGTCTAAAAGCTCATCAGTGACTCAAAGAAGATAAACAAGGACCAGGTGTCCGTGGTCTCCACCAGTACAGGAATTAGAGACCAACAAGCAAAACTAACAGGCAGATGTCTTAAACAAACACGAGGATGTGGTTCATTAACCCACGCACGGTTGGGCTGTGGAGCTCCTTGCTGCAGGATGCTGTGGATGCTAGAGAGGCACAAGGGAAAAAGGAATTCCTCAAAAAGGAATCAGGCAAGTTCTCCCAGATAATCCATCAGCTACTGGAGCTAAAGACACTGCCTCAGAAAGACTCCATACACCATACTGCTAAAGCCTTCAAGTGTCCAATGGAAATATTATATATATTTTTCCTATTTTTCAGCTTTCTTTTCCTGTTTTGTTTCCAGTTCCTTTCATCTAGATGGGCTAATCCAGCAGTCCTTAAGCATTTTTGGCCTATTTTACTGTTTGAATTTAATTTCCCAGCAGGATTTTGGTACTCTTAGTGAAACAAATTTTGCTGTCACCAAGAGAGTAGAACAAAAATCTACCTAGCAGGCTAAGAAATCTCCATGGAGAAAGAGAAGGAATGATATTCCTATTGTTTCCATGAACTCATATGCCAGGGGGCACGAGCTGCTGCATAAGGCTGGAGAAATTTTACAAACTAGACACATTCCTCAAAGTCTATCAAGAGACCTGAAACACAAAGCTACAGACACAACTCTGTGGATAAGGAAGGTACTGTTCCACCCAGAGCCAGACATCAGGGAGGTGAAAGAGCCACTTCAGAATTCCTTTATGTCTCCTCTCTTCCCTGGGCATCTGCAGGGGACCACTGTGAAAGCTGAGATGCTGCACTGGTGGGCCCCAGATCAGAGATTCAAGCCTGCCCTGCTCCTCAGCCTGGAAGAAGATGCCCCCCAAAGGGTTAAGAGTTGTTACTGAGCAGCGATGCTGTTTTGGTGCCATATGGTCCTCATCATCTCCCTGTTACCAAGGCAGCTGCAGCAGAAGCACCTGCACGCTCAGCCCCTCCTGCTGCAAGTGCCCAGGGACAAACCTGAGCCTACCTGCCTGCCAGGAAACACAGCACCAGGCATCCAGGGGCACAAATGTTCAACCATCACCCATCGGCACGCCAGGGAAGTCGTTGCTGTCCCCAGAAATTGACTGCAGCTCTTCAGGCCAACATTAGTGCTAAGAAAGGTTTGTTACCCTCCTCTTGGGTTGTTCTTCTAATCCCCAGGTTTTGGGGACCAGGGAATCTTGGATAGTATTTTCCTCAGTGTTTTTAAGTGAAGTTTGTGAGCAACTAGATTCTCAAAGACGAGGAACCTTGACATTTTGGTTGCTCCACTATCTCTGGGCTGCTCTCTGAAGCACCATCACAGAGGTTCCATTCATTGGCTTCACTTCATGTCTTCCAAGGAAGAGGCAAGTCACCGTATTTAAAATGCTTAATTATCTCCACAGAGAACTATGTTAATGTCAAACCCAGTTGTCTGCTCTGGAGAGCCATGAAAATTTTTGCAAGACCCCTCTAACTGTTTGTTCACTTGATGCAAAATTTCAAGTTTTTGAAGCCAGGCTCATCATCTGTAAATGGCTCATTCCAGTCCCACTTCATCCCAAGAGAACAACTGCATGACACAGCATATCCCCTCTCCAGCAAAAGAGCTGCCTGGGCTGGGTTGAAGGTGATCCCTAGGCTGGGATGGCTTGCAAAGGTTCATAGCAGAAAAAAAAAAACCAAAAATCAGTTGCTGAGGAAATCTAGAGGTCTCAACTTGTCCACAGGAAATCCACAAGTCAGGGGGGAAACAGAGGGGCAAATTCCCTGGGAAATTGCTGAGATATCTTTATTAAGAGAACACGGTGTTGTGTATCTGGCTTTAGTCCCAGCACAGTGAGCTCTTTCATAGGGCTTGGTTTTGATGGGAACTTCATTAAAACCATTTTGTTGGTGCTGGAAGGACTCAGGAGAAAGACTCAGGTGCCTGTGTTAGACAGTTCGGCTGGGAGGCTCTAGGCACTGGTCCTGCTCAGCCAGCACATACAGACATGCTCTTCCTGATGGTGAATCACAGCAGAAACCTGAACCAGGCTCTGGAAAGGCTCCCTCCTTGTTGGTGACCTGCCTGAGCTACACCTTGACACCCTGAGACCTCCAGAATTGCCCGGATTGTTGTTTCAGTCCTGTTCTGCAGCAATCAGAGAGAAAACCGTTCTCTGAACATTTAGGCAGGGAAGAGAACTGACCATTTTCAGCTCAAGAAAGCATTACACATCACAGGGAAACATTTCAGAAGCCTTGTTTTTGGAAATCTTAAGGTTGCTTACTCTCCTAGTCCAGTGTAATTCCGTTTTCCTCTCATGCAGAGGCTGGTGTCTCTCCAGGAGCCCACATCACTCTGCAGCTGTATTTGCACAGGTCCAGGTCATACCTGCCAGCTCCACTTTGCCACCATGAGAGCTGCAGCTGGGCATCAATGCCAGCTTCTGGTCAAAATGCTACAAACTTTGGAGAAGGAGCCTGCCTTGGTAACCACTGAAAAGCCATAGAATGGTTTGGGTTGGAAGGGACTTTAAAGATCATCCAGTTCCAGCCCCCTGCCACAGGCAGGGACACCTTCCACTAGACCAGGTTGTTCGAAGCCCCATCCAGCCTGGCCTTGAACACTCCCAGAGGTCGGGCACCCACAATTTGCTGGGTAGCTTTTCCTTTGTCTCATCACCCTCTGAGCAAAGAATTTCTTCCTAATATCTCATCTAACTGTGCCCTCTTTCAGTTTGAAGCCATTTCCCCTTGTTCTATCACTCCAGGCCCTTGTCCAAAGTCCCTCTCCAGCCCTCCTGTAGCCCCTTTAGGCACTGGAATGGGCTCTAAGGTCTCCACGGAGCCTTCTTTTCTCCAGGCTGAACGACCTCAGCTCTCTCAGCCTGTCTCCACAGTAGAGGTGTCCCAGCCCTGTGAGCATCTTCATGGCTTCCTCTGGACCTGTTTGACCAGGTCCATGTCATCTCTACATTGGGAACCCCAGAGCTGGATGCAGTACTTCAGAGGAGGTCTCACAAAAGCAAACTGGAGAGGGAGAATAAAAAATAGTGACCTCTTAGGGGCTCCTAGAGCATGCCATCTTATGAAGAGTCTAAGTAACACAAAGTGTAATTAATTAAATCATGAGGGCAGAGGACAGAGAGGCAGAGCGATACTTTAATGATGAGAGCTGACATTGGGTCCTTCTCTGCTTCACACCACACTCAGGGTGAGAACAGAAGATCACACAGCCAGTGTGGCAACAACTGCTAGGAACAGCACAGCTGTTGACTCCTGCGTCCAGCTCAGGTTGTGATGCCAAAATCCGTGGATGGATTAAATTGCCTTCAGAGTTTGCTGTTAAAGCTGTGTCAGTCTGATTTTTGCTTCAGGCTGGACACAGTCTGCCCAGGGGGGACACAACTGAGTGTCTCCCAGATGGCCAGGTTGAACTTCTGCCTGAGACAGACTCTGGGCTCTGGAACTGCGCATCCCACTGTTCAGCGGTGGCTGTTGACAGCCTCACTGATAACAAACCAGTTAACATCAGGGCTGGGAGCTGCACACAGAGTGGAGACTGCTTCAAAGCTGTGTGGAGACCAGATCCCTGCCTCCCCTCCCAGCACTGCACCCAGCCCGGTGGGCTGGGAGACATCAACCCAGCAAGGCGCAATGAGGGTCATCCAGGATCTATCCCTTGGTGTGGAAGCATGAGCATACTGGGATCTCCCAGACTAGCTGATTTTCCCACCCTTCGTCATGCTGTGGTCTTGGATCACAAAGGTCTCCTTTTTTCTCATGGTGTCCCCAAAACAGCAGGGACAAACCCTCCAGTCTTCACTGCTGAAAACCAACAAGGGCCAGTGCCCAAAGCTGGAACAGCTCTGGATCACACACTCACAGAATCACAGAATGGTTTGGGTTGGAAGGGACCTTAAAGTTCATCCAGTTCCAACCCCCTGCCATGGGCAGGGACACCTTCCTCTAGACCAGATTGCTCAAAGCCCCATCCAGCTTGGCCTTGGACACTTCCAGGGATGGGGCAGCCACAGCTTCTCCGGGCAACCTGGATGTCCCAGCATGACCAGACTACCTGTAGTTGGATACCATTGCAAGCCCAGCCACACTCTCACCCCCCTCAACTGGCCAGCTGTAAACAAAAAACTTGCTAGAGCTGCCCTGTGCTCCTTGAGGACCCTTTTCTTTGGCAGTGGTGGCAAACCAGCCATGCCCACAGCAGAGCAGTGCAGCACAAGCTCACCCAGCACCGTGTTTTGCTCAGCACAGATATTTCTCCCTCGCTGTGGTCTCAGTGTTGGCATCAGTCGGCTCTGTGTTTGTTTGTGTGTGTGTGTCTGTGTGTGTGTTTGCACACCGCTGCGGAGAAAACTTTGACCTCTGTGAACACAACCGCTGCTGCTGCTGCAGTGGTTGAGGGAATTATTTGCTATCACTCACCACTTCAAGCACACTACCAGCAAACAAGCCTGGAAAGTGCCAGGGGCTAACAAACCACTCCAGATCCTGCAGGGAGCTCGGTTACCTTCACAGTGCTGTGTCCTACCGCTGGCTCTGTTAAACACTGCGCTGAGCACTTCAGAAAGGAGGATTTTTGATGCAATCAAGTGCGGGCAACAGCATCTTGGAGGGGCAAAACAGCCAGGCTGAGCCCGACCTTTCAATCCTGGATGACTGCAGCTGTGACTCTGGAGCAGGATGAAGCCAAATTAGTGATTTTCAGAAATGTTTTGCTGATAACAATGATCGCTCTAAGTTGCTGAATGAATGCAGACACTGGTGCCTCGCTTCCCAGATAAAAAGTGATTAAAGTCTTCTTAAGAGCTTCTAAATCTGCTCTTCAGAAATTCCATTAAGCAATCTAATTAGCTAATTCTATTAACTGATTAGGTGATATTAATTAGTTAATTTAGGGAGGAAATTTATAAAGCTATCGAAGGAAATACAGAAAAAGGAGGGGGACTTTCGGCCAAGAGCTTCCTTTCTTCACCCCCACAGTGCCTTAATTAGAAATTTTAATTAGCCATATGCTGGGGGTAGGGAGTCGCTAATGGACCTCTGCTCTCTCCATCCTCTCTCCTGCTAGTCATGTGTCTACTGGTAATTCATGGTGTCCAAAGCAACTGTGGAGGTTGGAGGTTTGCATTTTGGGTATATTTTCTTCCCTTTTAGTCCAGGCTGCACTGCACAGTGCACCAGACTAATGATTTGGGGGATTTAAAAAAGAAAAACCAAACCAAACCTGGTGCTTAGGACAGAGCACCACGGGGACACTCTGAACATGGACCTTTGGTAGCCTCCAAAACCATTTTTCAATTTACAATAAAGGCCCTGGGAAGCTGGCAAGGCTCCTCACCAGCTTTACAGGGGAAAAACCCCAGGCTGGGAGACCCCAGGCTTCGGTTCACACCACTGCACAGAGTCTCCTGCCAGAGCACGTGGGTGGTTTGAAACAGGGGTGAGTCAGTTTCCAGGCACGTTCCCAGAGGTCCTGGGTGAGGACTCAGTTCTGGCAGCCTTCTGCAGCATCGACCAGATTGGAAACTTGGCCACCACTGCTGCTGATACCATGATTTCAGCTCCTGATGAATACTGGCAGTGGTGCAACAGAGCTTGCAAATCCTCCCAACCTGGGAGGATGTACAGGACCTCCAAACATGCCAGAACAACTCTCACTGTACCCCAGGTACACGTGAACCCAGCATACCAGTCTGTCACCAGTTCCACACAGATCTAGCAGGGGGAGGCAAGAAATCTCTCACACAGCTGCAACGATTTCTCCTGACAGGCACTCATGGAGAAAAGGCTCAGCGTGCTCCAGGCACCTCTCTAAACGTCTGCTCTACCTCTGCTACAGTGTCCTTTCTCCAAACACAATGATTCACGAAGGGATGGGAGCGGGTACCAGCACCACAGGGTCCCCAAACTCTCACTGAGGTGCTCAGCTAATTGCATCCCAGCCACTTAAAAAAGACTCCCACATTCATTGGCTTTATTAACACAGGTGGGCAAGGGCAGAGTTTGGGGAGCTGCAACAGGACAGGGTGAGGATGAGGTGGCTGTGGAGAAGGTCCTGCAAGTCAGAGCCCTTGGTACTTGGATCAGGAGCTTCTTGGGACAGAGTTGTCTCATGCCTCACTTCTGCAGCGCTGCGAGAGACTCTGCTCTGAGTTCTGTCACAGAGCAAATGCAAATGAAGCCCTGGACCGTGGTGGCTCTGTTAATATTAATGCTGGCAGCATTCCTGCTAAAAGCATCAGTGCTGCTGCCTGCCTCCTCCCACCCCCACCCCTAGCAGGTTTCTGAATCCAAGAACTGACAGCTTTTAGTGTAAATTTTGAGGCTTTAAGCTCTCCAATTATGCCTGCACCACGCTTTCAAGTCTTCCCCAGCAACCGTCAGGTTCACAAGTTTTCAAAGGGGAAGGTGAGGATTCGTGAAATCCCAGGAACTGGGGCAAAGCCCCTGGGGTGGTGTGACTCAGCCAGGAGCCCTGGCAAGGTTACACTGCACTGCCTTGCATCCTGATGGAAAAAGGAGGTTTGTGGGTGTCCTGGCAGGGGAAAGAGCTGCCCCACAGCCTCCAAATTCCCAAACTGATCTCCTCTGCAAGACTCATCTCCTTGCATGACTTCATGGCCTCAACCAGAAATTCTTCCTGCAAAGTGGAAGCTGCATCTCTCACCTGAGGTTTGAAGCAAAGTGATTTTCAAGCTATGGTCCTGCTCCATCCCAAGGGCATCCTGAGACACACATCAGTATGGAGCTAGGCCTGGACTTCATTTGAAAGGTGAGGAGCCACCCTGAGTAATGAATACTGCAGAGGCTGTCTGATGAAACCAATTTCCACCAACTATGGTTTGGTCCAAGCCAAAACACCTGAGTTTCAAAAAATGTGTGGTAAAGCGACTGTTTGCTGCGTCTCCTGAGGGGATTCGGGGATTGTTCTGCTCAGATGGAGTAAGTCCACAAACACTGCTTGCTAAAATCTCAGACAAACCCCTGGTAGGAGAAGCAGTGTGCACATCCCCTGTTTCTCGTTGCTTTCTTGGAGGTACCATCCGTGCCAAAACAAAGAATTCCACGCCCACAAAGAACTGTCCTATGTGGTAATATACAAACTCAAAGTGCACACATGCCATGGCCGCCTTGAGAGCTCTTCCACTTTGAGATACTTCTTACTACTGGGCTGAGCATAAGAAAGTCCAAAGAGTCTCCCAGCTCCTCAAGCAATAAGATTCCTTTCCTTCCAGGCTCCCTGCTTTCCCAAGGCCAAAGAAATAATATTAGCAATTAAGAGCTGATTTTAGTGTTGGCCTCAAACGCAATGAGTACTATTAGGTAAATCTCTGCTGCCAACCCACCAGCCTCCCAAGTACAGCCCTGGATGACCTGGGGAGCCATGGCCACCTTCAGCAACCACCCACTTCCTCCACCCTCCTGTCAGTGCAATGGCAGCAATCTGGGGACAATAAGGACAAGGAGAGAAGAGCTCTTGCCCTGAACAGCAAAAAGTCCACTGTGGAGAGCTCTGGGGCTGACCCCACTGGGAGCTACGTGCACAAAAAGCACTCAGGTGGAAAAGGGCAAATTTCGAGCTCAAACTGCCAAAACTGGGCACTACAACTGAACTCAGCTGCACGCAGAAAGCACCAAGATATTTATTACTATTTTAACCCAAACTTGTTGGTTTTTGCGGTATTTCTTTATTCTGTGCCACAACCAGTCTACGCACACATCTAGGTCTGCTGAGTCTTGCTTCTAATTTCACAGGACAAATTCTTCCTCAGAATTTGTGGGCACAAGGAGACCCCAGACGTGTTTCGTCCAGTCTGCTTCATCCTTCTTATCAAGTCTCACACAGAAATAAGTGCATTTTTTTCCAGTGGTGTGTAATTCCATCATCATCCCCAGTAGAGGATGAGAAATGTCATTGGTTGAAAATGTTTTTCACATCTTTATGTCCCACTAAGAGCTGGACCATACCTGTAAAGCCTCTGCTGAGAAGTGCCTCAAATTTTGCTTTCTGTGGAAGTAATGGAGGAGGACAGCAAGGATGTGCAGCATTAAGCTTAGGTTATGGAAGGCTCCCATGTGGGAATAGACTGAATGGCTTTGAATTCTTCCTCTGAAAGGAAAGAATTCTCTGAGGATATGATATTAGAGGTTGTAAAACCATGAATAAGAAGGGAAATATTAATATTAAACAGTTGTTCATTATTTCCCATGCCAGAGGACCCAGGAGCACGCCGAAAATTTGCAATTAAGCACATTTTAGGCACAAAAGTAGCACATTTTGCCAGTGCACGTAGTCCATCCACAGACCTCATTGCTGCAGGATGGTGGCTAGGCCAAAAGTCTGTTTCAAAATTCAGAAAAATGGTGGATATATTGACCAGTGGCTACCAAAAACCTTGGTCTGGTAGCAGCCTTCAATTTCAGGAGTCCTCCACTGCTGATGACAACAGAGGATGGCTTTTGAGGGAGCCTGGAGAGGGGACACGGTGGGCTCTGTGGGCATCACCACCCTGCAGATCCTGTTTCTCTGCCTCACCCGCTGCTCAGCCCATGCTAACTGCAGCTCAGAGTGTACTTTTGCGAGGATCCCTGGAGCAGCAGAAGTTGGTACTAAAGTTCAGCTGTAACAGGAGCTTTGTTTAGCGGTGCTGGGACCAGAAGGTCAGCAGCAGCTGCTCTGCCAGGCTTTAACGCTTTGTTCACCTCCACGCGCTCGCCGTGCAGAGCTTCCTGTTCCCCAGGCAGCGCAAGGAAGAGCCTCCTTTTATTTTGTTAGCCCTATTATCCATCAATTTTAGCTCTGTGACAACGCCGGGGGGGCGGCCTGCCTGCCGCTCTGCTGGGCTGTAATACAGTAGCCAGCAGCAGTTTTTCGCTGCTTTTTCTCAAGCAACCCCAGTGGCACCAGGAAATTTCACAGCTTGTATGTTTGCAAAGTGCTGTTCAAACGGTGGAGCTTCTCCAGAGCCACGGGGCCGCACCACTGTCAGGATGTTTAAATCAGGATAAACCAGAAGTACTCGAGTGAAGTCCCGCTTTGCAGGAGATCAGTGATGCAGAGGGTTCAGCTGCTATTTCCCAGTGCAGATCCCTCCTAGTTTGAATTTTCCTGAGCATCTGCAGGGCTGGGGAGTGCATGTGTTAACCTGACAGAAGTCGGGGAGAGTTCAGAGGTGACTATAAACAAGCGGAGGAATCTCTAGGAGGCCATTATGTGGAGTGACTCGAGTGCACAATGGATATCCAGGAGTCCTGTGGCTGCCAGACCCCATTCTGCACCCTGGCACCATCCTGGCTGCACCAGGCAACACGGTGGGCACAAGACCCTTTTTCAGCTCATCTATTCCTCAAGCTGTTCTTGTCCTTCTTAAAGGACAGCCACATCACTGATTCCTGTTGGGGATGGCTCCAGCCTGGAACAACCCCCAGACTGTACCTGGGAATTACCTGGGAAATGCCAGTAGGACCATGCCAAAGGCCATCTAACAGCAGGGACACTCTTGTGCTGCTGTGGGAGCCCATGCTCAGGACCTGCATCATTTACCAGTCAAGAAGAGGCTGATGCACCCACCTTCCCTGGCTGCTCTCAGCCCTAAAGGTCTCAGACCACCAGCACTTGCATTTTCTGCAGCTTCTGAGCAGCCAGCCCAGCCATGAGCTGCACCAGACCTGCCAAAGCTTCGGCTCAGCCCCCACAGCCCTGCTCCCTCCAGGGCAGCGCCGTCTCCAGCCCTGGCAGCACGCCATGTCCTGTACACACGGCCAAGGCATCTCAGAGCAGATAAAACTACAGCTTCCCAAGCACTCACCCACCCTGCCAGGCCCAGAGCCACGTGCCTCCCCACTGAGCTGCTCTCTGGGTCAGCTCGTCTCATATCACAGCTCTTCAGCAGCCCCTGCCTGGCCATTCAGCTACAGTCCCTGGAGTTACGGCTTTAAATTATATCGCTGTGTAATGCTGATATCCTCTGCTTCCCCAGCCTCATGGCTGAAGAGTCATGACACTTTGGCCAGAAACCTCAAGGAATTCCAATTTACTTAGAAACTGGCCCCCCTGTTCACTGGGGTTTGCTGGTGTGAAGCTTCTCTGTAGCTTTGCCATTTAGTGCATGACTGAATCAGTGCATTCAGACAGGAGCATCATCATGCTGGCCATGTCACACACAGGGTTTCTCATGTCACAACCTGGCAGTAATCACCGTCATCTCGTGACGCAGCTCTGGGACATCTGTGCCTTTTTTGTACAATGCTGCAGGACTCTTTGTGCCCACTCAGAAATGGTTTGGAGGACTTGGACAGTTCTGAATCACCAGCAGATGCTGCTTGGCAACATTCCATAGGAGCTTGTGGCGTACATGCCATGCTCAACTGGTCATTGTGTGGAGGCTGCTTCCCCAGCTCACCGGTCCTCCTGCTTGTGATCACATGAGGAAAAGGCTTTCATGTGCAAGGACACTTCAGCATTTTCATTTCTTGTCTAGATTTCTATCATGAGCATTTATCAGGCCGGACTTCCATGCCATCAGTGGATTAGAAAAAAGAGGTACATGAGAACCTGTTCAAGGGAACAGCCCCAAATAAACATTGCTGCCAGTCTGGAGAAGCTGAAGCAGCGTGGTACAGCCACAGCCATGGGGTCCCTGTGCACCTATACCCCAGAAATCTCCACCTGCCCACAGATGAATGCAAGGAAAAAGCCTTTTATAGTTGGGTGGAAGCTGACGCCGTGGAGGGGACAAGTGGGATCATGTGAAGTGTGAAGACATGTCCTCCACCAGCTCCAGCATGAGTCTCTGTGGCAGTGGGAATTCAAGCTCTGACACTTCACAACACACCAGACCAAACTCTCCATGGAGCTGAACAGCATTCAGCTGCACCAGAGCTATGTTGGGGGCCAGTTTTGATGTGTCATCCGTGGAGGGCAGCAGGAGAAGGCAGATGTTCTTATCTGCTTTGAACCACATTGAGCAGCCCTGGCAATCCCTGTAATCGAGGGCCAAGCCAAGAAACCCGATCAGTGCTGGGGCCTCCAGCTGTTCTTGCACTACATAAAACCCGCTCCCTACACCTGCTCGTATAACCCAGTTCCATGTGGGGAACAGCCTCGCTGACCATCCCCAGAGATCAGGTTTGACCTGACAAGTGAAGCTGGCCAGCCCCTGTCATTGTAGCTAATATGGTTAGTATTGGCTTTCACTGCTCAGGGTTTGTTAGCACACTTCTAGCTTTTACAGTGTGAGTTTGGAGCCTTGGAACTCTCTTCTCCTTCACTGTTCAGTGGTCAGTAGATCCACAGAGATATGCAAGCCACGAGGAGGTGCAGACACGCCTTTCTGCATGGGCACTCAAGACTGGCTCTTGTAACACCGTGAGTTGGGATGGGAATGCAGCCAGGGCTGAACGTAAGGAACTTTCTCTCACTGTCCTCTAGAAACAGGCAAGAAGACACAACCACTATTTTCAAAAGCAAGAGTGACTTTTCAAGAAAATTCCAGGAACAACACTTATCCAGACCCAAGCAAAGATCCCTTACATCACCTGTCATCACCACGTAGCTCTTATTAATGACAGTCCCTATCAGGACAAAGCTTGAATCCCTTCTGATCCTTGGGATAAGCAGCAAAAGGCTAAGGACCAAATGGAGGTAGATTTCTATCCCACTCTCACCTTTTCATTCTTCCTTTTCCCCGAAATTCACAGGAATGTTTCCACGGCGCAGCAACATAAAAGGGAATACGATACAGCAATATCCTGTGGAGAGGCAGCTGTAAGTCAATTATGAGCTACCTTTAAGCCAAGAAAAAGTCTCTGAATTTAAGAGGAGAGACACCAATGAAGTCCTACTGGGACAGACTCTACAAATAAAAGAAAGAACGTTTTTGCACGGTTTCTTTTGAAAAGCACAGAAGAGCAGCACTGGGCAGGAATAAAGTTTTCTCTGTGATCCACCAAGGGACGCCAAGACTCCAGAGGAAATGTACCCTCCTCCAATAAATGACAAAGGACCAGCATTCCCCCTTTCCTCACTGGCTGCAGCGAAGTCAAAGCAGATGCAGTGACGGACAGCAAGTCAGGGTTTGACTTGGCTACTCCATGACCCAGACTTTTCCAAGAGCTCTAGGAAGCTGTTCCCCAGCAGAACCTTCAGCTGGTCCATTTGTTACAGGTTCTTCTCCTGCCCCTGAGGCAGGCTGGATTAAATAATATCAAGGACATCTGTTGTCTGTAGATTTTTTTCTTTCATCCCTCCCCCAGGCAGAGACCAGCCCAGTAGGAACTCCAGCTCCCTTGCACTGTTTTGGATCTCCCTCAGGCAAAGAGGTGGAGAGGAGGCCTCCAGGTCACATCCGACAGTTCCTTTTAGCAGCCTAATTGTAAATATTTGGGACAAAAGCCTTCTGGATCTACTCAAACCGGGCTTTTGCCAGTGCAGAAAAAGACACACATGCCAGTGAGTGTTTTGTTTAACTCTGTGTCCTGGCTCTTTCCTGACTCTCCAGGTACTGAGAGGGGTGGGAGGTGACCTCAGGCCGAGCAAAGTCAGTCTGTGGTCCTTCCCTCTGGAACCAGTGGGTAGGATCAAGCCTGGAGCTCCACAGTACCCAAACATGTGACAAGCACAATAAATGCATTTGTCTTCTTATCACCAGTTGCAATGCACCATTTCCCTTTCTTGCCTCTTTCGTGCAGAGTCCAAGCCCCATTCCAGAACTCCAAAAGAGTTCTCCACCCAAAACCTCCAAAATACCTAAGGGCCTGGCAGCAAGAAAAAGACCCCACATCTCCCTGCCCCAAAACTGAACTGTGACTCTTGGATTCCTGCACACCACTTGCAAATAGGAAAAAAAATAAAATTGCTCCTTTCTAAGAAGAAGTGGTTGCAGCTCCTTACCGGATACAGGTGAGCTGTCATGATACAGGTTTGGATAACAGGATTGGCCTCCCTTAGCCTGGACCCAGCCTTGCACCCTCAGGACACACCATTCCTTCCAACAAGGGAAGTTAAGGCAGCAGAGAGAGGCAGCAGATCCCTTTGCATGTGCTATGTCCCTTTGACAACCAGCTTCAACCCTTCCAGTAACTTTCTCCTGTTGTGTTTCCTTGGTGAAATGTAGACCTTGTACCTTGTCTGGCCCTTATCCCACTTGTTTCCCTGTCCCTGCAGCATCAAAAGACATCCCCATACGTGCTGGCAGGGCAGTAAGAGTGCTTCTTGTTGCAGGGCAATTGATTTCGCTGTCACTGATGCAGACAGCATCACTGGGGACTGAAATAACTTCAAACCAGCTTAATTGATTAAGCAAAGCAGCTGAAATGGATATTAGGACCATGTATGGGCCAGAAGTATGAAAGGCAAAGAGCATGGCAAAGCACATGAATGCCAGCCTCCAGCTGTGCTGAAGGGAGAGGAATGACAGGAAAACAGGGAACTTTTTTTCCTCATTTCATTCAATCTCAGCTTCACAGAACTGGAGAATAATTTGGGTTGTCAGGGACCTCTGGAGGTCTGCAGCTCAGTGCCCTGATCAAAGCAGGTCTGGGTTCAAGGTCATCTCCAGTTGTTCAGGGCCTTGCTCCATTGAGTTTTGATTCTCTCTGAAGATGCAGACTGCTCACTCTCCCTGGGCTTCTCTTCTAGTGCTTCAGTGCTCTCATGACAAAGATGCTTTTTCTTAAGCCCAAAATTAATTTCCCCTGATGCAGCTCGTGCCCATTTCATCATCCTTTGTTGAATGTGTCTTCTCAATACCCCTCCTTTAAACACAGCAAAAAGCTGCTATACCCCTTTTGCCTTCTCTTCTCCTGAGCTAAACATTCCCTTTGACCCAGAGTTAAACACTTTGACTTTTAAGTGAGAAAAGCAGCAGCAATGAGTGCTGGATTTTGGTGGGAGGGGTTAATGTCACCTTCCCTTCCAGCCACTCTCTGCACTTTGCTTTCCAGCTGAAACTGTTCAGCAATTTGCAGTTTGAACATGTAAATGTGCTTCTGATGACCGAAAGTCGCATTTCTCATCAAACTGAATATTCACTAGAAAAATGTACCCAAGGAAAATCACTAAAAATTGGGTTCCTTTGAAAAATTTCACCCATTCTCAGCATCCTCCCCCTCAGCTCTCCTGGGTGTTAAATATTAAAGTAAGGAGTTGCTGGCTTTGATACAGAAGTAGTAATTCTCTGCCTGAGGTATTTCCTTTCCTGGCTCTCCTCCCTTTCAACTCAGAGTGATTTGATTTTTTTTTTCCAATTCTGTAGTAGTTGCCTATTTCCAACACCTCCCCCACGTGGCATGATGTCAAATCAGCAGCAAGCAGGCCAGCAGGAATGTGTGTTCCCATTATCTTCAGCACTAGAGTGGAAGTTTTTAAGACACAGATGATAAAATCATCGTTCTGCAGGGCAATTGCTCAGCAGAAGTCCCTCCAGCAGGAATGTCACCGTGTGCTTCCCACAGCAAGGCAGCCAGAAGGCTCCTGCTGTTACCGGCAGATGGTTGGAGGGTCAGCCACCACAGTGCCAGGGCTTTCTGGATGCCTTCCCTGGGATGCAGGTGAGCAGAACTATTGCTGTGTGTTTGGGAAGGAAATGCAAGACCACAGCCAAAATTGGGGAGCCCTTCAAAGCGTGTTTGGAAGGGTCACCTCTGTCAGAGCCAGGCCAATTTCCAGCTGTCCCAAGCCCTGCCCAGCTCTTGGCCTCTCTGCAGTCCTGTGAGAGAGAGAGTTCTGCAGGCCAGTTTGAAATTTCCCCCTTGGAATTTGTTTTTCCTGTACAAATTCCCTCCTCTTATTACTTTTGTCCCATATCAAAGGCTAAGAGAACAGCAGTACCTTGTCTGTCTGAGAAATGAGATAGAGGCACATGTGAAAGAAATGATCCCAGAATCATTTCCTTAACCCACTAACACATAAATGAAAGCACTTTAGTTTCCTCTCCTTTTATTTTTTTTTCAAAGAAACCAAATCCTTTCCTGCCACAGCTCAACCCAAGTACTATTAAATCAGCCATCAGAAGATGACCAGACTCAAGGAACCAGATTAGAGGGATACCCACAGAGGTGTTGGGGGACCCCACATTTGTTACAGGCCTAAGCTTGGACTAGCTTCAAGGAGATAAACGTGTGTAGTTCTGGGCTCTGCTCCCAGACCTGCGATCAGGTCTCTTCCTGTCCCCAGCAACCCAAAACTTTGTGTGCAGCTCTCACCACATCAGAACAACACTTATACCCAGCAAGGCAGAATATACACCCTTCTGCTTCAAAAATTTCAAGTAACATGCATGAAAAATTGCTTTAGGAAGGGAACTGATCATATGAAGACTCTGAACATGGTCCTGGGAGGCAGGCTCCAGGAAGATGCATGAGCTACGAGGCCTCTGGTGCCCTACACCACTTGCCCTGATGCTGGGGACAATGGTGATCTATTTATTTCATTACAGACCTTTGCTGTGTTTTAAGCTGCTGCTAATTAGAAATGTCTGCTTCAGTTGCCACCGTAACACTGATTTAGTTCCATGTAGTTTTAAGTGGACTGAAATGTTTCCATCTATAATATTTCTCTCCTGCTCGCCTGCAAACAAGAAAGATAAATGCTGATCAACCCGACAGATAAACCAGACACGACTAACGTGAATTATTTAGATCAACTAGCATTTATCAGGCAGTTATTGCATATTCCCATATTTCCGGAGTGTAGATTTCCTGGACTACAAAAAGAAAGTGTATGCCTTGATTGCAGAAACCTGAAATACGTTTCTTGCCATGGGGATTATTACAGGCCTTTTCAAAACAAAGATTTATATCTTTAAAAAGCCCCGTTGCCACATATTTTGCAGCAAAATCTGACTGTGCAACCTGGCAGTGGAGAGTAATCTGTATTTTCAGTCAATTTCATCAGCTTCTTCTTGATCTGAGATCCTGACCCACAAGTCACAGTCTGACTGAGAGGTGGGCATGCAGTCCCCTCAGCAAAAATGTCCTGCATTTCCACACCCAGCTGGACATCTTCCCTTCTTTGATGACATCAATAGCCCTGGGCAGGGCTTACCTTGCAAACAAGACCTTTAAATGTTGGCAGCTGAGTGCCCCAGCCTGCACATGAGCTAAATGCCCAAGGTCCCAGAGTTGTGAGCAGAGATCTGGGCCTTGGTTTGGTTGTTCAGTGGACACTTGGCTTGTCTCAACATTGTCACACACCTGTACACAGGTGGCAGGTGCAACCTTTGGGAGACTCTTCTGGGGCAGAGGGGGAGCCCATACCAGGGTCTTGAGACCACCTCAAAGACAAAAGGCCCTGGGAAGGGAGTTGTGACCCTCCGCAGTCCAGCCCCATGAACATGGGGAGCAATTCCCACACTCAGCTGGTGCCTGCCCATTCTAGAGAAAGCTGATTTTCCCTCCAAACTCCTCTGGCTCTGTTGAATTACTCTTCACCAGCTACAGCAGTGGAGATGCCTAGACCTCATTTGGACACACAGAGCAGATGCCAAATTCTTTTCATCTTAGTTTCACCTCGAATCGCCTCTTGTGTGCACTGGACCAGGTCACATCGCCCTCAAGTGGAGAATGATCACAACAAGCAGCCCCAGCCAGAGATCACCCAGAGGCTGTTTTCTTTTGAGGACACTAAAAAAAGCAAGGATCTACCTAGTCCTCCAGGACAATGTGTGCTATGAAAAAGCTGAGTCGCAAGAACACAAAGATTTCAAAAGACAGACCAAAAAAAAGCTACAATGGAGAAGGCCATCATTCATGCTGTCGAGCCCCCACCATAACTCAGGCACCTTGTACAGTTCCATTATGATACCATCTCACCCAACTCAACATCAAACAAAAGGTGGTAGCAAAGCCAAGACTATAATTCACCTCTCCAGGATACCCACAGTGTGCATTAATCGCCAGAGAAAGTGTTTGCTTTACGGCCCAACTCACTGTCCAACCGGCGTGCTGAGTGAGGTTGGGCCCCTCTGCTGAAATATGCAGGGTCTTGTAAAAAGGAGTCAAAATAGGAGATCAAACCGAACTGATGTGAACAGCCTGACTTCTGGCAGCTTCTAGCACCAGGGTGCTTGGCTTTGAAACCTTACTATTGTTCTTGGCTGGATTTTCTCCAGGTTACAACAAAAACAAAAACAAACAAAATCAAAGCAGTGATGTAAGAACAAGAGCTCTTTGATATGGAAATGTACTGACGGTGCCCACTTACATCTAGAGGAAAATCTGAACCTGTGAATGAAAGTACAGCCCTTTGCAGCTCCAAGGAATGACTGGTGATAGTGACAGGTGATCGTCTCCAGTTCAGAGGCTCTGCAGAGCACAGTACTCTGTGTGCTCTGTTTACTTGCTGGATGGGAGAAGAATGCTGGAAACAAAATGTTGTGAATCCTTCACCTGGCTCTGGAAGAAGCATTCTCCAGCAGCAGCAGGAGCAGCTGACCTCACAGGATACCCAGGAAATGCAAGGCTGGGATCTCTCCCAGGGAGAGGACCTTACACTGTCCTCTTTCAGCTTGGTTTCTTGCCCTCTTCTTATCTCTTGTGTGGGTGGACCTGTTGCTTGGGATTCTCTTCCTCCTTGTCTCAGTTCTCTTCCTCAAAGTCTGCTCCTTCATTCAATCTCCCAATTTATCCTGTAAACTTGATCTTCAGCTTGTAGAAATGGTTGAGCTCTCCACCCGAAGCGAGGGGCACAGATCTGTTCCAGGTTTACAACAAACTGTTCTGGCTGCCTTGGATCTCCAACCTAGAAAATGGTTGGAGTTGAAAGAAAGCAGCTTCTGGAACAAATCTCATCCTCTTAGACTCACAACGAGCACGTTTCCACTGCAGCATAGCCTGTGCCTAACCTTTTCCCAGATTCCCTGTCTAATCTCAGCCTGGAGCAGCATGTGTGCAGCCCATTTTACAGCACAAGGACCTAATTACATTTTCCAGCTGCGCAGCAGACTCCCGCAAAGCAAAATAAAGCCTAATAATGTACATTTCTTAGCTACCACTCTTGGCCCTCTTGGAAGCAGTCCATGACTCCCAGGCTGACAAGTGGTCTGAAGGATGCCTGCACCCTTCCACTTTTACCAAGAGAGCTTTTCCCCTTTCATCCCTGCTCTTTTTATGCATCAGGCCATCCCTTTCCACCCAAGTCCACCTAATATCTTCTCAGTTTGCTAATTGCCCTCTGGAAAGCACAAAAATGAGCCCATGCTCTGCTCCACCATATCAGCTTTGGCAGCAGCTGGTGGTTTTTGCCCTCCCCATGCCAAGATGCCTTCCTGCGCCTCCATCTCCATCCAGAGAGCCTTTCCTCTGGTAAGGCACCATCTCCTGCCAATGTGGAGAGGAGCACGGGCACGAAAAGGGAATCCAGCAAGGTACAGTTGGTCTGGGAGCCAAAGCAGCTGCTCTGAGGGTGGTGGATAGCAAGAGTGCCACCACAACGGTGTCACCACAACAATGTCACCACAACAGCCAAGACAAGGCGCGGTGGAGAAGTGAAGAAGGGGTTTAAACGCAAGAGAGAAGAGGAGCAATGCTCTCCAAGAATCCCTTGCTCATCAAAACCAAACGCAATCTTAATGAGAAATGCGTTCCCCAGGCAGTCACAGCGAGTCTGTCTAAGGGAGGTTCATATTCTATCCCCTACAAAGTTTCATGGAGCATTTCATGGCGCGTAAGGGATCATCTAACTTTATCTCCCCACTACAACAGGCTGTGAGCCAACCCCTTTTGGAGCTTGACAATGTAGATTTGGAAACAGTTCTTCACTGAAAAGGAGGCAAAGGATGTGGCCAAGAGCTGGAGGTACCAAGGCACCACAACCAGAGGCACCTCATGGCCTCCTCCCTGCAGGATGCTGGGGGGTGGGGATCTGCCCCCAGAAAATCCTGGATCTTAAGATCATTCTGCAAACCTTGGCAGCAGAGAAGCCTAAATGAAGGTAGAGCTGAGCTGCAGGGCTCTCTGAATGTGAGCCAGCCCAAGCATGCTGGGCATCACAGCTCTGGCCCAGCTTTGCTCAGCAAACAGAGTGGAGCGAGTACAAGTTGGATCTGTCATGACCAGACCAATCTACAAATGATTACCTGGAAAGGCTTTAGACACTCTGTTTAAACCTAACCCTTTTATGGACATCTTAGGGAAATGTAGCGTGAGCTAGTCTGGCCAGTAGGTAGAGCCTGAGAATGTCAAAGGTGTGAAGTGTTTGGGGCTTTTCCTGGGGAAAAGGCTAAGAGGAACAGCTTGAGTGTCATGCAGCCAGGAAACAATTTTTTCCTTATTCAGATTAAGACAAAATGGTGTGATTGTAGCCATCTGTTTCAGCTAGATGAGTATATTTTTAATTATTTCTTAAGAAGTAAAAGAGGGATCTGATGGCCCAGTTGCATTCCTGTCCCCAAGCTGGCATTCATACAATGTCCTCCACCAGCAGATGCCACAGCCTTGCGTGAAATTTAGTCACAACACTTATGCCAAATTTCTAGTAGTCAATTTCCCTATTATCCTTTAAGGAAAAAGAAAAAAACAAAACCAAAACCAGAAAAAACCAACACTATAATTCCCTTTTGACTGTAAGGCTATACGTTTCCTTGTTTTACATTGGGTTTATTTCCATTTGTGTTAACATTTGCCTACAGTTCCTATCAGTTCCACAAGGAACTTTCCCATGCCGTATCTGCCTTGCTTTACCCTTTGTTTGCCCATTGTAGTAACTGATTACATTGTTGAGCAAAATTTGCTTTAATCTGTCACCATGAAAGCCTGATCATTTTGGGGCAGGCTGCCTGAATTATTGTGGGTGATGATCTCATGTCTGTGAATCAATGGAAGATAGGGAAGTAGAGGAGAATTCTGAGCATCCTGAGGATGCTGAGACTGTACAGACTCAGGACACATTGGGCTGTGGCTGAGTTAGGGTCAGCACCTTAAGAAAATTCATGGTTTATGGACTCACTATATGAAACTTGCTTTCTGCCCTAAAAGAGGGAAGCCACCAAGTGGCTTTCCCTCTGCTACCTGCAGCCTGCAGTCCCTGCCCTCCTTCAGGTGCCAGATTCCTGGTTTCCAGTGTCCAAGGGCTGGGCTCTCACCCTGGGTGGGCTCAGGCTTGGATCCCACATCTGATCACAGTGGCAACCCCCTCATTACCCAAGCCCTCTCCTCCTGCCAGCAACAACAGCAAAACTGACTGCGACTTCTCCTCCCCCGATTTCCAGTTCTCTCCTTAATGAGCCATCGGGGCCACCCATGCAGGACTCCCTGAGCTTCCACAAGAGCCACTGGGATGTTCTTCCACTCGCTGTAGGTGTGAGCTCAGCAGCAGGCCAGGCTTGCTGACTCACAGGCCCCAGGATGGCTCGTCACCAGCTCGCTCCAGATGAGTCACCAGGGTGAGTCACAAGCTGCATCTGCAGTGCGTATTTATGGCAGCTTTGCATTGGCCGTGTCAGCGGGGAAATTGTTTGTGTGGAGTAACCATGGAGAGGGAGGAAATGCTGAGGAGGACCGAGAAGTGAGGGATGAGGAAAAACCAACAGGGGAAAACATATTCCACCTCCACAGAGCCCTGGAGTACAAAAGGAAGTATTTGCCTGTGCTGGGATTTTTCAGCCTCTCTTTTCCATGATGTCCCTAACTGGGAGAAGCTGAAATGCTGTAAGAAGTAGCCTTGTGGTGGCACCAGCAGGGTCTGGAGCCCCTGCAAGTCTCACAGGGAAATGTGTTGGCACAGTGGGTTCAGCTCTGATGAGCTTTTCCCAAGAGAACAGCTTTAAGCAGATGCATCAAAGGTGCCAGGCAGGGTCCCCTCACCAGTGCTTTCATCTCACCCTGCACACTCGGTGATCATTTGGCTCGGAAATCATAACTAAGTGATTGCAGAGGGCAGACCTCAAAACCTCACTGCCTTGCTCTCACTGAGGTTTTGTGAGAACAAGGGTCAAGAAGGCAGGAAAAGTGATGGCTGGGTCATTTGGGTCCTACCAGCTTGCAGAGAGCTCACACATGTCTTCTTCTTCCCTCCATCACTGAGGTTTGTACCATCCAGACCACCTTTGCAAGGAAATAAAAAAATTTTTTAAAATTTAAATCCCATCATCTTATTCTTTAAAGGAAGGTGAGATGCCTTTTTCCAGGAGTAGTTCACACCACAGGACTTTTAATAGGTTTTAAAGGATTATGACACTATTATTATGTGTCCTCATAAATGGTTAATCAGCCGATAGATACAGCCACCAATAAATGTTCCCCTAGATGTGGGGTTAGCATCTTTTAGAGATAACATTTGTATCTACAGTATCACTTTACTCTGTACCAAACCACTGGATTAGTCATAGGCATGGTCAGTTTTTCACTTTTATTATTGGTCTTCAGACCAGAAACTCCTTTAAACCATGGGTTTTACAAGGCTGGACACCTGGCTCAATCCTGAACATTATTTGTCCACCTGCCTCATAGAAGCAACATCTCTCCCTTCAAACAAGGGGAGGGGGCTTCACTGCTGGCTGTGACACGAACCCCAGTGAGATGGGCAAGAAAATATTCCTGCTTCTGCACAGGTTGTACCATGAATGTTCACAAGAAATAGGAACAAAGTCTCTGTTTCACTGCAATACAGAGCTCAGCTTCTCCTTTTATTCACAGCAAAAGTCAGCTGAAAATGTTCTTTTGGCAAAGATAGTGTGGATTTTGTGGGGTTTTGGGGGTTTTTTTAATCACTTAGTCAAGAAAGCAGCAAAAGCAAGTGAACATGTTTATAGACTGATCTGTAAGGCAGGAAAAGCTGTACTTTGCACCACTGAGAACCAATGTGCACACAATGGGTAAACACACAGTGAGAACAAGCAAGTTTAATTTTCTTTCCAAACAAACTGGACAAGGGAAAGATTATCCCCTCCTTGGAGCTCCCTCTGCAAAGTTTACTGCTGACTGAAACTGCTCTACCTTCCCTCTGCAGTGTGTTTACCTTAGATTGCACATAAAAATTAGATACGCCAAGGTAAAAATAGCTGCACATATTTATCAGACAGAAGATAAGGCTCCTTTTCACGTCATTTTATTTAAATATACCGGTACTTTTCAAACTGCTTTGTGCTGGGACCAGTTTCCAGCCAGTCCATACAGCAGCAGCTTAGTCCCTTTAGCAAGGAGTGAGATGTGCTGGTGGTTACCAGCTGCAGAGGTAAAAAATGCATCCACGGTGCAGGGACTGAGTGCTGAAAGCAATTAAAGACATTTAGCAGCCCCCTGAATAGTGTGACATCTTTCCAGCCAAGGTCTGTCTCAGTTCCCATGTGGGAGGTTCCTTGTTGCTGCTGGCTAAAACTGGTTCTTCTAACACAAAACCACCTATGTAAGTGTTTCACAACCTCACCAGGCACTCAAAATCCACAAGTGAGTAAAAACTGCCCAAGGTTACTCTCCACAGCCTACATTCTGGCATGAGAAGTATTTTTTTTTAATTACTTTCCCAGAAGAAGTACCCTGACATGACTGGCTGTCAGGCACCTTAAGGTACAGAAAACCTGTTGGAGGCTCCTTCTCAGAGCCAGAAAGCCAGGAGCAAACTCTGTCTGATGAGCACTAAGAAAGGCAGGGATTAACTTGATTTTTTGGCAGAACTGAATTTACAGCTTGTCTACAAGATGATGTTATTTCAAACAAACGGAGAATGTGAATTACAGGCACGGTGGTTGTGCCAGAATGGCTCTGTGTGTGCACTCATTTTCCCTTTCAAAATCCCTGCTTCTTTCTGGGAGGGACTGGGACGGAACAGCCGTGCCAGGCAGGTCTCTGATGACATCAAAGCCTCAGGGACACGCGTGTGAAGCACAGGCAATGACTCACCCTGAGCCCTGGGAACACTGCTGGCAGCATGACAAGGGTGAGGGCCAAAGGTTGAACGGGAGAGCCAAAATTCATGCATGTTAGGGCTGAGCTGTGTTTGCCAAGGGAGACTGCCCTGGGTCTGGGAGAAGCTGGGATGCTTTGCCAGCCTGACATTAGAGCGTGGAGATTAACTGATCAAACCACTGGGGAATTGAACCAGTGCTACTTCTACATTGGACCAACACAAGTACATTTCTCATTTCTTGGTCTCTAAAACTCTCCGGAGCGAGAGAGCGCATCTGGAATGTTGCACAGAGGAACAACTTTCGGGCTCTTCACATGGAGCATCCCGAGTCCTGCTTGTCCATGATGAGCTCCTGCTGTTCCACTCTCACCTGTGTGTGTCAGATGTAGCTGTGAGGTACTTTTCCAGCACCAAATCATGGCATTTTTGGGCCACATGTGAATATCTTCATGAAAACAAGTTACCGTCTGATCCCCTTAAATGTTTGTGATGTCCTGGTGTGATTCTTCTCACCCAAAGCAGATGTTCAAAATAGATCAGGGGAACCCTTCCTGCAAGAAGAGGTAGCCCCATGCCATCCTGCTGCTCAGCCTGAAATAGCGTGGTCTTCCCTCACCATCAGATGACCAAGGGCAGAGAAAATTTCAGCAGATACCTGAAAAACAGCTACTAAAGCAGATCCTGCGGCCCTATGTCTGTGATAAGGAAATCTCTGTGGTGTGTTTCAAGTCCAGCTCCAGCCATCAGCTTCTGAAAATAAAGTGTATTTGGATTCAGGTTTGGATGAAAAATAGATTTAGGTCAGAACCTGAATTCCTTAATGTGTATCTCACTCTGGACTTCATTTCCTATTTCTTTAAAGGTGTCTCTTGCTTGAGACTAGAGATTGAGAAAAACACACAAAATAAAGTGAAGATTTTCCTCAAAGACTAATGTTGTTGAGATCTGGCAGAAAAATAGAAGACAGGTTTTATTTTGTCAACTGTACATAAACACAGGCATTTTATAAACAAGAAATTGATTCAATTGTTTCCAGAGGTATGAGAGCGAGGGAAAGAGCTGAGATTTAGCTATTAAAGACAATCTCATGAGAGGGAGGGAATTAGTCTCCAGTTGAGCCAGATATTTCCCTCTCAAAAAATAAATGAATCAAAGTCATGCTCAGTCAGCCAAATTATCCAAGCAGCTGCCAGCATCCCTGGTTTCTGGGGTTTATGTGATTTTGAGAGAGGAATGCTGTATTCTCTCTAAATGGAGCATCCTGAAGGGGGTCAGGATTGCGGAGTGTCCCAGTTTGGGGGTTTTTAAATAAGACGAAGCTGGTGAGTCTTAGAGCCACTCCATGCTCCAGATGCATGGATGTGATTTGTAGCTGGCTGTCCAGCCCCCTTTGGATCCAACTCGTGCCTGCACAGCTCCCTGTGTGGGTCACTCCCAAAGCCACTGCGGAACCGAGTCCCTGCGCGTGCTGGGAGCAGCTCTGCAGTGCCTCCCACTTTGCCATTGGGGGGTCCCACCCCTTGGTCCCCCACTTTGCTTTCATGTGCTCTTCTCTGGTTCACACAAAGTGGGCCAAGGTGCACTTCATCGGCTCACGGGGCCATAAAATGCCTTGGGTTGGAAGGGACATTTAAAGGCCATCTAGTCCAACCCCCCCACAATGACCAGGGTCACCATCAGCTAGATCAGGTTGTTCAGCCCCATCCAAACCTTGAATTTTTTCAGGGGTGGAGCGTCCACCACCTCTCACAGCCAACCTGTGCTGTGCCTCATCACCTTCAATGTAAAAATTTTCTACTTTATATTTCCTCTGAATCTACCCTCCTCTAGTTTAAGACTATTACCCCTTGTCCTAGTGCTACAGGCCCTACTAAAAAGTCTGTTCCCATCAAAATTAAGTCACTTAATTAGCTCTGGGAAGGGTGCTGCCCCACACAGCTCCTTTATCCTCTCCCCATTATGTAGCAGCCACAGCAGCAAGGGCACAGATCAGCATCTGCTACACGACCTCAGCTCCCAGCTTCCCTCAGAATCTCCAGCTGGTCCCATGCAGAGCAGCCAAGAGCTGGTTTTTCACAACCTGGTCCCTGGAAATGTGTAAGTGGCTTGAAACGCTTCCTTTTCCTTTCCAAATCTGTCACATGGAGTGTGGTTGCTGAGGTGAGCCAAGGGCTTGGCAGGCCCAGAGGTTCTATGTGTCCCCTTGGACACCAGATGATGCTGGCCAGCTGATGTAAGGGTACACGAGCTATCTTTAGCATTCCAGAGAGTGCAGAGTGCTCCCAGACACAGAGGGATGGGATGTAAGCTGAGCTCAGTGTTGGGGTCTTCTCCCTTGAGCAGCCACTTTGCAGTGACTCCCAGGAGTACAGCAGGGCCCTGAAGTGCCAGTCAGTGGGGGCATTCCCACCTGTAAAAGCCACCTCCAAGCACCACTCACATGTAACAGGAGGCTGTGGAGCCCAAATTTCCCCTCTCGGCATGACAGCATCCCCTGGCTCCCTTCCCCTGCTCCCTGACTCACAGCCTGAACTCAGCGCCGGGCAGGGGGCCAAGGAGGAGCCACACTTAACTCACAGCTCCCTGAAAACCTCCTCCAGGAGGGGTTTCTGCTGAAGGACGGCGTGAAGCAGCTCCAGAGGCCAACCATGCAGGAAAGGGCGGCTGGGACCCGGGGAGAGCCTGGCTGCTCGCCCTCTCCTGCCGTGCTGCATCCCGCTCCGTGCCGCCGCGGCTCGGGTTCCCTCTCACACGCCCCGCAATGAGCTGAGCCTTGCTCAGGCGAAGGGACACGGGCTGCCGTCAAGTGTCCGCCCTGGCTGCCTCCCCGGGCTCTCACTGATCCTGTTAGCCAGAGCACAGACGGTGGCAGCGGTCCCTGCCAGCCCTGGGGACCCGCCGGGGCCACCCCCGGCTCCACGCGAGCCGGGCAGGGGTGGCACAGCCCGCGGAGCGCCCTTCGCCCTCTGCGAGGGACACGGCGGCGGTGTCGCTGTTCTCCCCACGGACGAGTAGAGAAACGACACGAAGTCCAGGCTCAGGGATAAATGGAAGCGCTTTAATGAATTCTCAGAAGGCTTTTATATGTTAGTTCGCAAAGTGTATTAAGTGGCATAAGGTAATTGGTTTTTTGCCATCCACCCCTTAAGGGGATTGGTCAAGTTCTAAGACACCCATCTATGAATGTTTTTCTAGTTAGAACCATAACAATTCTGCAAAACAACCTGCAGCTGCAAGAAGTTTACAAAACTGTAACATTGTTTTGAGTTACTCGCGTGGGAAAGACAGAACTCTCACAAAAATGCTGCAGAGAGCTGAAGAAATTCTCTGCTGGAGCTTTTTCAGCATCCATAGCGGGGACCCTGCCAGAACCCATCGCTGACAGCAGCCCTGGCTGGCTCGGGCAGAGCAGCATCTCCTCTCCTGGCAGTGCCAGGGCTGGGGGCAGACGGGCGCTGGGCGTTGCCTGTGGATGTGAGCAATTCCCCTCTCGAATGAGTGCAGGAGGATGGAGCCATGTCAGCACCCCTTCTCTTATTCTGGTAGCTCCCCACAGCCTTTACAAAAAGCAGAACTGGGCAGTGAAAATTGGCAAAGATTTGGTTGAAAAAGATTGTCAGAGAATACCTCTTTATGGGTGAATAGTTTATTTCTTCCATGGCATTTCTGCACAGATACAGGTATGTGGATTAACAAATTGACTTGCAGCAAGAGGGGCTCTCCTTTGTAGCAGTCTGAGCCCCCGGAGGAAAACTTTCCCTGTGAGGAAAAGTCCCACTTCTGGGCAATCTGCACAAAGCATTTAGTCCTAGGATTTGTGCTCTGGGAATGTCTCTGTGTGTCTTGGGCTTGGTGTTCACCTGCTGTATGTCAGATCCCAGTGCAACCATCCGGATCCACATCAGTGTCTGGGTCAGCATGTGGGAGGTTTAGACCTCTTCAAATTAAAATATAAAAAAAGAGAGACAGAGGGAGACAGAGAAAAAAAGAACAAAATGGTTTTTATAAAAGGTTGTCTGAAATTTGGATTGCCATCAAAAGCAGAATGGAAAACATGGTCAAAACTGAGGCAGACAGTTTCCTGGGCCACCAAAGAGACCTATCCCCGACTTGAAACCTGGCATGAGACTCACACATGGAGTGACAAATGCAGAAGCTTATAAGCCACGCCATATAAATAGGGAGGTCTCAGAGCATCTCAGCACAGGTCCTGATGAGATGTGAACAGACTCACAGGTTGTGGGAGACAGCATATGGCCTCGCCACTTGCAGTATCAGGGCTGCAATGAGCCAAGAAGGTGGCTTCTGGTCTGGTGGCTCTTTACTGTGACAAATGGTGTCACTGAGTCCTTCAGCTCGATGCCATCTGCCCACCCCGCCTGCAAAGCTGGTCTGGAGCTTTTCAGCAGAGATGCTAAAAAGGTTAAATTTAGGAAAAAGTTCTTCACTCAGAGGGTGAGTGGGTGCTGAACAGGCTCCCTGGGGAGTGGGCACACGGCCTCAAGGCTGCCACAGCTCCAGGAGTGTTTGGACAATGCTGCCAGGGATGCCCAGGATGGGATCGTTGGGGTGCCTGTGCAGGGCCAGGAGTTGGACTGGGTGATTCCTGTGGGTCCCTTCCAGCTCAGGATATTCTATGATTCAATGCTGAGGAAGTGTAATTCTAGCATTGACCCCTAGAGATATACGTATGGACAATTGAGTGGGATTTCTCTCTCACCTGGTGTATCTACACCGCTCTCAAATGAAGCAAGTGGGGGAACACATGGAGCTTCTGCCTCTCCCTCTGCTCCTGGCACCGCACAGCCTGCTGCTGAACCCGGGTTGGTCTTGAGCCAGGCACAAAGAAATCACTATATTGGAGCAGTTCCGGGGTCAAGAACTCCCCTTACAGCTGTGACCACAAGCAGGTGCTGCAGAGGAGAACAAGAGGCTTTCCCAGCTTTTCCTTTCCCCCTCATCCTCGCATCTGCTTGCTGTATTCACCACCATCTCTCAAAACACACACTTTGGTTTTGGTTCATGTGGTTGAACGTGGCCACGGTCCCTAACTGGGCCTGCTGGGTCAGCTACAGCACTAATGTCCGTAATGCTCAATTAGGGAATAACTTGCCCCCGGCAATCCAGCTCCTGTCTGCAGGAGACGGGGTCATGAAGAATCACCGCCCATCCATTTCCTCCCAGTCTCAGGTTCCTTCAGAAGTTCAGCTGCGGAAAGTACAATTTTCCAAGCTGTGAGTAGCCAGGGGCACTTACCACCAACAGCCTTGACCTAGAGAGGTTTCTCCAGAGCCACCTGGTCTCCCTGGAAAGCTCAAAAACCTCCTTCTATCGCATTGCATCTGACAGCAACTCATAAATCAGCCGGCAGTGGCTGGCAGCCCCTTTGAGGATCCTGGTCCGTGTTTGCGTTCACGGTGAAGCGTGCGCAGGTGAGGAGAGCCCCGGGGGAAGGCAGCCAGCGATGGATGCAGCCGCTGGCTCCAGGGGCATCCACAGATCCACCCTCACACGTGGGACTTGCCTGGCAGTCACGGTGCGGTGATTTCACGAGGGCTGGACCCAGCCGTGAGTTGTGCACTTTGCTGCTCAGTCAACCCTTTCCGACATCCGCCGCAGCTGCAGCCACGCCAGGAGTGCTGCCGCTGCCCCCCTCCCTGCCAGCACGGCTTCACCTGATCATGTCACATGTTTTTTCTGCTCCTTCCCCAGAAAACCAGCCTCTCCGTTTCAGCAGAGATTCCATCTGCAGCGTTTGGAGACGATTGTGTTCGGAATTGGGATCAGCGCTGCAAAGTAGAGCTGAGTTCACCACCACCCCTCTTTTCCCAAATCTCTGTTCAGGAATATAGTTTGACCCAAATCTCTGGATTTTCATATTATGGAAAGAATCACAGACTAAACTATGCTGGACCAGTTATTTCTTTCTTTGAATAAGCTGAAGAGTTTATTTGTAGAGCTAAAAGTAAAATAAAATGAAATAAAGTAAAATGGAATAAAATGAAATAAAAAATGAAATGAAATGAAATGAAATTTAAATTAAATAAGATAATATACAGCAGCTAAAAGAATAAAATAAAATAAAATAAAATAAAATAATATAAAATAAAATAAAATTATACACAGCTAAAAGAATAAAACACTGAATCTCACCAGCATCAGATCCCCGTGGGTGTATTTCCATCTAATACTAATGCATTGCATACGGACTCAGGGCTGTATTGTCCCTTTGAAGATCATGGGAATTTTGTCATTTATTTCTGTATACAAAAATAAAATGCTGAATACTGAGCAAGAGTCTGGTTGGCTGCTGACTGAAACGCTCTGCAAACTGAAATCATGCCAGGCTTTCTGTCCAAGGACTGCTGCCTCCACTGAGTTTCACACAGGTAATGTGGGTTTGGAAAAGTCCGCTGTGTTGGGAAGGGAGGGTTTGGATATAGGCTGGCGGCTTCATTGTATCCACCCATCTGCTGCTGGTGACAGGACATGGCACCGTGGGATGTCAGAAACATTGCTGGGTGATTTTCTTCTCTGTGTCCCTGCTCCGTGGGGAAGCGGCTTTGGAATCTTTTCACTGCATGTGGGGAACTGGAGACAGGGAGGAGAAATGGCAATCCAAAGAGCCTGTGGGAGACACCAGAACAGTGTCTGGGGCTACTCACTCTCCAGGTTGAACTTGCCTTGCTCTGGATAGAACCGATAATTCTACCACTTTTCTCATCTGACAGCCCAGGTGAAGATGACCTCGAGACATTAATGCCCAGAGTATGCAACCAGAACTCCAGAAATCAATGAGAAACCAAGACTCTCTGCAACCTCTGGGCCACCAAATCCTTGATCCCCATCCAGTCAGTGGAAAAAAGCGGTTGTTGATTAGTTAAATAGTGATCTCTTCTGGCTGACACAGGGGTGCTTGCTTTAGCAGTCAGTCTGAATTTCTCTTTTCTGAACATCAGTGACATTGAAAACATCTCAAATGCCACCTTAAACCTCGATGATTCTTGTGCATCCCTTCCAGCTGAGCACACCCTGTGATTCTGTGATCTCCTGTCATCTCTTCACTGATCAACACTTTGAACACATAAAAGTTCTGCTAAAGATTGAACCCCTCCATCCACCTCCAGCTAATGATTCATGTGCTGGGGGAACAAGTAGAAGCTGATCTTCAATGAGCAAAGAGTTTGTTACGCAACACACCTCCAGCCCTACCGACTGCCAGCAGCTTTGTTTGACAATTTCACCAGCTTCACAGTCCTGACTCTGCAAGCACTGAGTCCTTGTGCCAGGGACCAAGAGTTCTGGATGAAACTGTTCCATGTTCAGAAATGATCAGTCCTTGATAATGAAAGTTTGAGCCTAGATTGTGCCACTTAGTCATATATGTTGATATATAGCAGCAGCGTAACAGTAAATAACAGATTTCCATTCCTGCTTATCCTCCTCTTGGAATTTAAGCTGAAACACATAATCTTTCAACTTTTGTTATCCTTCTTCAAAAGGAGAAGGGAAACCCATATTTTTAAGCAGCTCATTTGCAGAGGAGTTCTAAACAAGATGAAACAGAGTCTCTGCCAAAGGAGTGGAACAAAGATTTCACATTTGCTCAGCAAAAAGCTCCCTGTTCCTTACTCAGCCCCCTTTTGTTGTGGGATGAGTAGCTGACATAGCTCAACTCCAGCCACGAGTGACCTGACTAACGTTGATGTCTCACAGCATCCTTCAGATCAGCAAATACATTTGCACCCACAGGGATTAACTCTAACGCACAACCTTTCTATAAACACCCTTATCTTATGCAAGTAAGTGCTGGGGATTACCCTTGGCAACCCCACCCTGCTTTGTGTCCCATTTTCTGCTTTCCTACAGCCTTAAAATGCCCATCCCCTTCAAACCTTTTCCTGTGCACCAAGTGCTATTGAAGCCACAGCAGTGGCTGCCTGGATAACTCTCTTTTCCCCACAGGCACTTCAGAACCCTCTCACCAATAGTGTGACATTCTTCATATCAGGTCAGCTGTCCCAAGAGACCAGGAGTTCATATGCTCTGGTTGAAAACAGACTAGGGCTGAAAAGACAGGAGGAAATTCAGTCTGAGCAGAAAAAAAGTTTAGGGGAGTGAAAAGGATTCAGTGAAAAAGTAGAACTAGGGAAAGGAACAGTCCTAGAAGGCAGCACAATTCAACTCCTGGTTTGACAAGAGTGGCAAGAGTCAGAGAAAATGTAGATGTGGCTTTGCAATGATTAAATATTAAAAATAATAATAACAAACTGGTGGCTTGAGGAAAAGGGGAATGAGGAGATGGATGGAATTGCATAGATGAAAAATATGGCTGAGGCAGAAGTTTCTGGGCAGGAAGACATCTGATGAACAAGCTAAAATGCAGAAAGGAAAATCCTATGGCAGGAGAAACACACCAAGAACAAGGTTTTCCCTTGGCCCTTCTTCCCACTAAGGGAGTTCTGAGACACTGTGACATTTCCACGTGGGCAGCTGGGACTGCTGAGATTTCACATCACTTGCATATTTGGAATTCCTGGTGGAGGGAGAAAGTGAGGATGAGTTCCCTTGGCAGTTCCCTTGGCAGTTCCCTGCCACCTGCCAGGTTGCTGGCAGACCCTGCGGTGCCATCAGACCTTTCTCCAGCTGCCTCCAGCTCTAGGAGTATTTATTTTCTTTTCTGTCAGGGCTCTTACAGGTAGATAAACAACCCAATCCAAGTAAATCATGGAGCTCATGCAGAAGAGGACCGTGACACCCACCGGGATGAGTGGCTGCCCGTGGCCTGTGGGATATTGCGTGGAAAAGGGGCAAATGCATGAAATCTGAGAGGGAACTGGAACCTGCTCTGATCTGTACCCCGAGTCCTTAGGTGTGACAGAGCTGGGGCATTAGTAACTCTCACAACTTCCTCACCAACACTTCCATTAATTTGTGAGTGGTTCTGGTAACAAGAAGAAGCAGACGGGGAACCCTCGATGAAATAATCAATGGAGACCATAATGGGGACAGCTTTATAGGCTGTAAGATCCATGGAAGCCACAAGCAATTAATTTACAACAAAAAACACCTTTAAGAAACCTCTTTTTTTTAAGTCATTCTAGAAAAGCATAACACAGCAGGAGCTGCACTTTTCATGAAGTTTTGTAACCCAGTCCAAGGGAGCCCATTTTGTACTTTATAGCCCTTATGTTCAATTTTTAATTATTAGCTTTTCCCCCTTGTAAATTTAAATCCGCTTCCATTACATTTAGGGAACAATAGTGAAACCCTCCTGTAGCTAATTTAACGGTTTTAAATTCCCATGGAAAGTAGCCAAAGATCTTGTATCCTGATGGATAGTAAAGTGCCTACCTTATTTTAGGGAAGGCGAGTTCAAATCCTTCTATGGCCACAGTTACTAAAAGAGACTGTTGGTTAACTTTTTGTTGTTTTCCATCAAGATGGCTAAAGAATAATCCTTGTTCATTGAGATAAAATGGCTTTGAAATAAGTAGCAGCTTGTCCAAAGTACTTCATGTTCCCTAGAGATCATCTGGGAAAACAATAGCTTGATCCCATAGAAATGAATACGCCTTCAGATAAAATGGAAGAGATTTATCAGTTCATTTTTATGAACCAATCTGTGACCTATTAAGCAGCCTGATGCACTTACAGCAAACACCCTTCCACACCAGAAGACATCTTTTCAACCCAAACCTCTACTATCTTGGTTGAGAAGGCCTCAATGCCTAATACACATTATCTTGTATATTCAATAAACACAAATAAGTCAAATCTCAGCTATATCTGGAGGGAGACCCACTACCTGTTTAATGGGTCACAACTTGGTTCATAAAAATTAAAATAATTTTATTTTCTTTTGACGTTCATGTGCATTTTGAGGTGGTGTCTGGGTTCATGTGGGTGCCTCGGGTGTGCTGAGGGCCCATTTCTCCAGAATCAGAGACTGTCTGAAAATAAGTTATCAACATCTATTTTTTTCCCCTTTCTGTTTCCTTCTCAGTTTCTGGTTACATTCTAAGACTTTTGCACACACAGTTTCTGGAAAAAAAACAAAACCCCATTACCGAATAATTTTGGTGAGTAATTCCTAGACAAAGCTCCCCAACACCACAGTTTGGTCAGTTACCAGTACTATTCAGTCTGAATATTGCCTTTATTAAGATCTCGTCACTTGTTAGTACTTGGGTGGTCATGTGAAAATCTACTTGCGCTACTTCGTCTGCAAGTGGCATTTCAGTCAGGGAGGAAAGAAAATCTATATCCATTTATATGTACATAGAAACAGATTTAAACCTATACCCCTGAATCTATTCCATAAAAGCAGAGACACACTTGTTCTCCTTTATTGCAGGTACGTCCAAGAAAGATGCACACACCGGCAAGTGACCAGATCTGTGTGCACGATCCCTCATGAGGCCAACCAAAAATGCTGAAATGAGCAAATAAGCTGCCTCAATAAATCCTCTCACAGCCCATAGAAGGGTTTTCTCAGTTTGTGGATTTTTCTAACAGTTTTGGTCTAATAAAACAATTTTGGTCTAATAAAAAACAACATCTCGCCCTACAAGACTTGCCTCACTTGTTTCCCTTGACCACCAGTGGTCCAAAACCACCAGATGAGATGCACCAGCTCTCCAGGAACCAGGTGTGACTCAGATTGCTGGAAAACCCTCCACTTCCTGAATTTAAACCAGTTGTAATAGGAGGTTTTACCCACTACAGGGGTCACTTCTCATCCTTAGGTCAAATCACCTTTAATTCTGACGATTATTGGTCAGGCTTTCACGCTAATTTATGTATACATAAAGCTTAGTGAAAAACCCTTGTCCAAAAGTGATCCAAAATGCACGTTTATGATAACTCAGGTGCTACAAAGGTGGCTGATGATGGCTTTTACTTGATGTTAAGTACAGTATGTGGCTTTCTTTCCTGACCTTGTGCGCACTGCTATAACGTGCAGCTATTCCACCACCAGCTCATTAGCCCGTTGCAAAAATCTCTGAGATAATTTAAGGGTGAACATAGTGAGGGGAAAAAAAAAAAAAAAAAGAGAGGGGGAAAAAAAAAAAAAGCTTTGCATGTGAAAGGGAAAATAGTGGGAGGAGGGTAAAATCACCAGGGTGAAGTACAACATGTTCAGCAGACTCCCGTCCCTTGGCTGCCTGCCCGATGACTTTCCCGAGCGGAGCTCTCCTAGCAACCGGTCCCCAGCCGCTTGAATTTTTATGTATCGCTATGTCGGCGGTGATGTCACGGTTTCCATAGCTACTATCAGTTGGAGGAACGATGACACTTATGCTGCTCAGTATCTGAGGGGGAAAAAAAAAATAAATAAATAGAAATCGTCCTGGCTGAAATATTCTGCGGAACTCCGGGAGCCAGCGAACGCGGGGCGCGCGGCCGAGCTTTTTGCTGATGGAGCTGCTCGCTCCTCTCGCTTTCAGCTGGGCACCGGAGGCAGGCACATCACAGCTGCTGCAATATTCATCCTCCCCTAAGTGCTCCATTGTAGAAATTAAATATTGTTATTAATTAAACTCCCCCATCCCACAGGCTGCCCAGCCCTGTCTGGTTAGAGCACACTCGTGAGAAGAGAGCAGGCAATCCATTTGTCATGCGGTGACAACTTCTGGCATCGGGAATGGAGTGTTTCAATAAGAGAAGGCTTTGATCCTATTCATAACAGAGTATTTAAATAATTGCTAACCAGGCAGAGACTTCAGGCATTATCCCAGGGAGCGTTGCACTATTGCAAAAGGTTAAACTGAGCCATTGGTGCTCAGGCAAAAAAAAAATAAGAGGGCTCAAGAAATTTGGTCAAGGGATTAAGTTTGAAGGCATGGCTTTGCTAATGTGAAATAGAGCAGAGACCAGGAGATGGTCCGGACACAACGTTCCCTGAGAATGAGCCCGGAACATGGCACAGAAGGAAAAAAACACAGCACTGGCAGTCTCACAGCTGATAGTTCAGATTACAGCAACTCCCAGACTCAAGTCAGAGAGCTTTTGATGTTACTTTGAATTTTGCAAACGTACAAAATACTGAATATTGCCCACAGTGACAGTGTTGCTCTCCACCACGTTACCAAGCCTTGCTCACTGTTTTGGGGGGCTTCACACATATTAAGTGATCAAATGCTAAAAAACCTCTCAGGCATTGACAGCAAAACTTTCAAAGACAGGGGGCTGCCTTTTCACTCAGCCAAACCACATCTTTCCCAGTAGGGTTATTCTTAGCATGGTCTATCAAAAAAAATCCTCAAGAAACAATCCTGGAAAAAAAGTCCTGAGAATAAATAATCCTGAGAAATAACATTTTGGCCAGTGTTGGACAGTGTGTGGTTCTCACACGGGATGTTGAAAGGAAGAAGTAAGCTGGGGACCTTCCCTGTGATTTGTGTTTGTAACTCTTTGAGAGATGCCTGTGAGGGGAGAGAGCTGCTCAGCACATGCTGTTCACCAGCCTCACAATGAAAATCACTTCCCCCAGGGATTGTGTCCTCCACAGTGCTGTGACCACCTCTGCAGGTCTGTCTCATAGTTCTTCATGCTGCTGGGACCAACATGAACTCCCTGAGATTAAGATAACTGCAGATTCAATTTAAGCACTTACAGGTATGTGTCTGGTGTCTAAATGCCCCTTGCAGTGGAAAAAGAGCCAGTTAATACAGCTGAGACTCCAGGGTGCTGTTCAGGTTCCCAGTGTAAACACCTGCATTTGGTGAAGCCATCTTTGAGGTCACCTGATGTGAGGTGAGATTCAGCTTCCAGCCACAAGAACCCCATGTCATTTCATCCCATTCAGGTGGGATGCCACCACGTATTTCCAATGTCTCCAGAATCTTCTTTCCTAGTTCTCCACAGGCTTGTAGACATCTTCATGCAAATATCATAACCTCTGAGCTGATTTCCCCTCGTGTCTTCTATGATAGCTGTGGCCAGATTCAGTTCTCGTGTATCGTCATACACTGTCCCTTCTGGTGCTCTACACATCCTCTCTGGTCTCCAGCTGCTGCTCCAAAACATCACAGGTCTCCTGTAAACCCTTGACTCTCATCTCCCATCCCTCATGGCTTTCCCTGTGGTGTTCCCAGAGAGATTTCCAGAATAGAGGCCATGCCTTTGATCCCTAATTCAATGCTCACCATCCAGGCTTTGCTGCAGTGCCTCAGCAGCCTGTGGTGCTGCTCTACCTGTGTAGGATATCCTCATGTGGCCTCTGGCCCTGTGTCCTACTCTCCAGCTGGCTGAGCATGATACCAGCCTCCCTCTGCCACCCTGGGGACAGACAGACACCTTCCAGGGACAACTCAGAGGAGAAGGAAGATGTAAATTGCACCCACCGGTGTCAGAGGTGCTGAAACAACCACGTTTGGCCAGATGAGTCATTTCACCCTCGTAACACCGTCCCTCTCTGAGCAGTGAGCTGGGAAATCAGGACGTGAATTCTCACGGTGTCACCCTTGCTTGCTTTGTCTGAGATCCCTCGCAGGCCAAGCCAGCGCTAGGTGGGTGATCTTCACATGATCAGACAACTGCACACTTGGCAAGGGCGCTGTGATTCCACGACCTACAGGAATCACAAATCCACATATCATTCCCCTGAATGGTGGGACAATGCCTACGCTCACCTCTGAGCCTTTCACATGGCACTGGTGCTTTATTTCCCAGGAGATAATTAGATTTGCTAACGACTGTGTGCCTGCTTCCAAGTAATGCTGGATATGCTATTTTCAGGAATGATTCAAAGTAACCTACAGCAGCAGCTCAGGGTGTTTTTGGCAAGTGTTTTGCAACAGCACAGTAAAGTTTTTAATGTGCCATCATTCCATTTCAGTTGTTAACACAGATGTCTGTTGAAAGATAATGTTGCACATTACAATCTTTCAGGCACCGGCACAAGACCACTTTCTCCGAGAGGCAAGTCCTTGGCAGAATTGATCCCTGAAACTCACTCTGAAAATGTGTGGGAGTGTTTCTCTCAGTCCTGATGCCTGCTTAGATAAGACCAGGCTAGTTAAAAGTGTGAATGTACACATCTGTACATACACAGGCAGTTTTTTCGAGGAATCTCTGTAATTGCACTCTTCATGCTACGATGTGGATGTGGGAATGACTCCCTGCATATTTGCTTTGGTCATTTGCAGAGGTCCTTATGAGGAACATGTGTAGAACTGTGATTGCTTTTGTGATCCAGAGACGTGACCAGCAAATGCAATCACCAGACAGTTCAAGGCTCATTCAGGAGAAATTAACCATTGGTGGAGGATGTGAATGAAAAAAAACCCAACTAAGTGAGCATATGCACCTTCATGCTTTAATGATCAGCCCAGCCTGGCTCAGGGATGGGGAAGAAAGCCTTCCTGCAGCCTGGTGGCCCATAGAGGGCCATCAAATGGCCCCTGCACATTGCTCTGAAGCCTGACATTGTGATTTTCTCCTGCCACCAGCCATCTCTTCTTGTCCTTACGCACAGGAACAACAACAGAGAGCTGTGGGCAGCAGAAACAGCTGGAGAAAATTTGTCCTGGAGCTCATGACTGCAGAAGAGAAGCCACAAGAGTTAGCTAGTGAGGTTCTAGCGCCCGTCTTAGGGTCTGTGTGCAGATGCCTACCCCTCAATGGCACAGCACGGCCGTCAAGACTTCGTGTCCATCTCCCTCCCCTGCTTCTCCATCACCACGGCTGTATTGTGCTCCCGGTTCTTGGTCTCATCCATCAGTTCACCAGACCCCTATCCAGACACCTCAGGCATCTTTTCTCCTCTGGGGCAGCCCCTTGTCCCCGCCCAGAGTGAGAAGTCACCTCTTGCAAAGCGAGACACTCCTGGGTGAGAATATATCCCGGACCTCCCCATCATTCCCACCCCTGGCCCTCCCTGGGTGTCTCCAGCTATCCCACCCTGCAGCCCAACCCCTCCATGCGCTGCGAACCGGGATTTCCCCGCGGTGCTGCGGCACCCCGAGGCTGCCGGAGGGTTCCCCGCGGGCCGGGGGCGGGAGCGTGCCCGCGGGGAGGCACCGGGCTGGTACCGCCGAGCACTCCGGAGCCGCTCAGCACCGCCCTGAATGGAGCGCTGTTCGCTCACGGTCCTGGCTCCCGTTGTCACCCGGTGATGAATGGGGCATCAGCGCGCCGCAATACTCTATTTGTTTTAGAGGTCAGTGTCACACTGAAGGGTATTCTTCACACACCGAACCAGGGGGTTGGTGCTGACGTGACCAGAGTGGCAAGTGCACGCGGAGCCCCCGGTAGCTCCCATTGTCCCCAGTGGGAACAGAGCTCTTTTGAAGACCTTACCCATAAATTATCGCACACCCCCCGCTCTCTGCCAGCTCCCCGCTCCTGCTCTGATTCAAACACCGACTCAGAGGTGATGGGCTTGTGCCGTTGTTTAAGGTCTGCTGCTGTCTGGGACCACAGCTTGGTTCCTGCAGGAACAGCGCAGTACCTGGCATGACCCCCCAGCCCCGGTGTGAGGGTATCATGAGCTGGGCGGTGAAATTCTTTCTTTGTTTCTCTTTTCTCCTCCTTCTGCCTCTAAGCATCATCTAGTCTGATCTGACAGCCCACAAGGGAATGCACACTGCAGGGGCAGGGAGCAGTAGCTGGGAAGTCGCATCAAACAGGACAGGAGACCATCATTTTGACTGGCTTTGAAAAAAAAGGCTGTTTAGATGTTTCTTTCTTATTCTTTTTGCTGGTGCTTTTGAGATTCCCACAGGAGCTACAGTCTGGGAGACCACATGTTGGGCTGGTATTTCCAGACAGGACACACATGGGACTGGCTTGGCACAGAGGTGTTTAAATCCTCACTCCTCTCCCCTCACAGGCACAGGGAGGACCTACATGCTAGGTTTCACCTGTCTAGCCAAATTTTGAAGAGGTTCTCCTTTCCCCAAGCTTTGTCTGTCCTGGTTGCAAGGGAATACACAAACCAGGGACCATAGAAAGCAGAGAAGATGTTGCAGAAATAAACCCACTTTTCCTCCTCATTTGGCCTGAATGTAACAAAACACCCACACAAAACGGAGGCAGAGGTCAATATTTTTGAGGATGGAGTTGAGACCCAAAACTTTCCAGTTGCCAGACCCACATTTGTTTCTTTAATTTTAGGATGATTCAATGCCAAGCGCAGATGCCCACGATGCCTGAGCAGGAATGCCTACAGATGGAGAAGACTCCAGTAGGCTTAAATCTGATTGTAGAACCTGTTTTTCTTAGCACTGACCATACCAATCAGTTGGCATGACTCTTGTGTGCAGAAAGTCATGAGCCCTTGTAGTCAGACAGGTTGGAGCCAATTAATTTCTCTGGATTTTTCTGCATATCCCATCCTTGGAGAAGAAACGACCTTGATTGCCAGCAGGACATCCATGGCTCCAGAACATCTTCCCCATTTGGCACAGCATGCCAGAGTTGTTGGAGCTTTCTGCTCCTTTGCACAGTAACATTTGCTGCCATGTTTCTTATTATGAGTCAGGAATTTGTGACCTTTTGCAGTGCAGAGATCTGGAGATTACTTACCAAAAATAAAGTAGTCTATAAACTCCAAAACTGCTGCATGTGCATTGCTGATAGAGAAGAACAGCGAGGCACCTCTCAGTCCAGCCTGATAGGATCTGTGGTTGAGGAGGGAGTGTGTGTGTTGCACAGCAGATACTCAGTGTGGGGACCATGAAAAGCCTTTTTTCTTTTCTCACTGAGTGGCTTTAGCTGCTTCATATGAGTCTTTCTGTCAAAACAACCTGGCCTGGTGGAAGTGTGATTAGATATGGCACCCACCCCCATGAAAATATCTGCACGAGGGGTACAGGCTGTGGTGGGAAGGGGAGGGTGTGTGCTAATCCTTCCATTGCTGGTCTCCTCTTTGAGGCCTCAAGGCTGGCAGAAGGCATGGAGTTATCAAATCCATTTCACAATCAAGTCCTTCCTCCTGTGCATGGCTTGCCAAGAAGCAGTAAAATGTCGATAAAAGTATAATCATGGTTTTTTTCCAATACTAGAATTAGGGGCATCAAATGGATGGAGCAGAAGATCTGTTCAAAACAAGCAGCAAACATTTCTTCAACCTGTGCAGAGCTGGGCTGCAGGTCACCCAAACCCATGCAGTCAGCCTAATCCTGTTAAACTAGGGAAGTAGTTTATAACGCATCACAGCAATTTATTTAAATTGGGGAATTCTCATCCCCCAGGACTAATTGCAGAAGATGGGACACTTCTTTGGGTCCATGCTCTTGGTGGCTTTAGCACGAATGCAATAAAAAATGAAAATTAAATCACTCCAAATGGGCTGTGTTGAAAACATTAAACAAACAGATGAAACAGGGAGAGAGGAGCAGGTAATTAAACAGACAAATGAAGAGCTCGTGGCCCACTGTGGCTCACGGGAACAGCTCTGTGCAGGGTCAGTACATGCTGTGCTGGCAGATCAGGGGTGACTTGTCTAAAAGGGATGTGGGTGATCACAACTTCCCCGGATGATGTGGAGGCAGAATGAACTCCCAGTGCTGTGCACTGCTCAGAAGGCAAATATTAACTCTGGGTGCACAAAAACAGGGAAAGATCTGACAGGGCGTACAACAGTGAGCGTGGCCCTACCTGTGCATGAGCAGGACTGATCTGGGAACCTTCTCTTTGCAGAGGCTGTTTCTGGCAAGAGATTAGAGAAAAACTCCAGTGAGAAGAAATCTGGAAAATACTAATTAACATCAATCCCTTCAATTTATCCAAGACAGTAAGAAGTGACTTGAGTGTCCGTTCTCCTTCTGTGTGGGGGCTGCAGGGGAACACTAGAGAAAGAGCTGGAAGCAGCCAGGTGTTAGATAGATGTGTCAGACAGCATTTTTCTGAGTGTAGACAACCACATCTCAGTTTAGTTACTCCAGGCCCTGGTATTGCCAATAGATCCTCAGCCAAGAGTGAGATTCCTCCCAGACAGACAGAATAGGGAAGATGGAAACCATGACCAAGTGCTGTCTTTCCCCTTTGAATCTGAAAGGACTCTCAGGCAACCAGTTCAGCTGTGGGTATCCACACTGTAAACACCCAAATTTAGGAAAGATGAATCCCACCAATTCAGGCTAGAAATTATGTACACACCTTCTGATAGCAAAGGTAACGAACCATTGCAACAACATATCTATGGATGCAGTGGATTCTCCATCATCCAGGGATTTTAAATGAAGATTGAGCATGTTCTAACAGAAAATGCTGTAGCTCAATCAGATGATAAAAACCAGACACAAAGTGGCTCTGCACCATAAACCTCTTCCCTGTGTTGCATGGGGGTCTGGCAAGAACCATCTTTTCCGGTCTTAAAAAGATGTTGAATCAATGTCACAAAGAACTACTAAATATTTCATCAGTTCAAGATCTACAGATCATGTTTGGTATTCAAATACACCTTGCACAAGGCCACTTGGAAAATTAGTATTTTCAGCCTCTCACACACTCCTTTTCCTTTTCTAAATAAGAAAGCAAAGCAAGCAAGCGAGAGGACTACTCTGCATAACTATGGCTTGGGTCTTTGCTAGAGTCAAAATTATTTGTGTCTTGTCAAAGATGCAACAAAAAAAGTAGCAGCGGTCACATAAGAGTCCCCATGAAAAGAGCATCTGGTTTTGTCAACTTTTTCCTGTTGTGCTTTGTTTTCGAAAGTTGTCTTGTTTGAAAGAGGGAAGCTGTTTGGCCACAAAATGCAACTGTCACCTCTTGCAGCCCCGAGACTTAGAGTTAAAAACATCAGTGGGAAGAGGGGGAGGGGAAAGGAGAGTACAGGCTGATCTCGAAAAGTAGTCTATTTAAATTCTCCCCCAAAACCACAGGGGAAGGGGGCAGCCATCTTCATCCCAACAGCCAGAATTGTGCAGAAATGCTCTTGGCACAGACAAAGGGCTCTTCTCATTTCTCTTCTCAGGAGTGTCCTGTTGTGGCAATCACATCCACACTGTGCCTGGATGGGGATTATCTCCTAAATTTTTTACTTGGAAAGTGCCAGTTAATTGCACCTCTGACTTTCAAGGAAGTATTTAATAAGCATGTCCTCTCTGCGAGCATGGCTTGTCCTACAGGTGTCCCTTCAGCCTCTCCTCTTGGAACTGCTCCACTGTGTTGGCGGCTCAAAGCCCACTGGAGACGGGACTGGGGTCAGCCACATGCTGTGCAGGAAGGAAAGAGGAGCTGACACACTCTCCAGCTTTAACAACAAAACTGTCCTCTCCTCCCAAGTTTATTTGTATTTTTCTGAGTTCAAAACCCCAACATATCCAGAAAAAGCAAACTCAGAGGGCCCTTTAGTGTAGCATCAACTCCTGGCTTACAGATAATGTGATTTCCTGTAGGAATCGTGCTTGGCTCACCACATTTTTCTTGCAAGCATAACAAGAACATGATGGTGAGGAGTGACCACGGTGGGATCCAGAGCAGCAACGCTGCGGCGAACAGTCCTGGATGCAGTTATCTTTTGAGTCACCCTTCCTGTCAATATTTGTAGAGAAATAAAAGGCTCTGGCTGGAAATGAAGAAGGTTATTTTACTGGAACAACGGGTGCATTTTGGCCACTAAAATCATCCGCAAAGCCTTTTAAAAGTGATCGCATGCTGTGAATCTGTCACTGGACACGGCGACTTAGAAACAAATCCTCCACGGCTTGAAACACTGACAGGGGGATGGAAGGCTGTTTTCCATATTAGTGGGAAAAGCTCATTCAAGAGAAACAGTCGGTCCCACACCACCTTTGCTCTCAGTTTCCTGGTCCATCACTTGGTTTCCAAGGTATGACTTTCCAATGGCCGTGGACGTTTCAGACAAAACTAGCGGGCCTAAAAGCTGGCTGAAACCTTGAATACCATGGAATCATCAAATGATTCAGGTCAAGGGACCTTAAATATCACCCTGTTCCAAACCCCTCGGCCATGGGTGGGGACACCTTCCTCTAGACCAGGTTGCTCAGAGCCCCGTCCAACCTGGCCTTGAACACCTCCAGGGATGGGGTGTAATCTATCTCTTTTCCTCATGTCGAGGGGTTCAAGTAGCCCTGAACAAGGAGGAGTGATCTATTAAAAGGCCTGGCTGTGACCTTGCATCTTTTCTGCACTGATTACACACCTTGGCTGGCAGGTTCTTCTAAGGTGGTTTCTCAGAATCTTCTTTCAGGACAGTTTCTCTTTGTCTGACTGCACAGACAGTTTGAATTCAGAATTTTTATACAGAAACAAGGCTATAAGGTAATAAAAGATGAATATTCTACCACGTCATGTGAGAGACCAAAGTGACCAGAAGAATACAAATAGCTCCTCCGAAGATATTGAGTGGAGATCATGCCTCTCCTACCAAGTAAGCAGGAGAGGAGCAAAATATAGGGTTCTTGCTATTTCTGGCTTCATCTGTGGTAGTAAATTAAGCAGTGCCAGGAAATGTTCCCTGTTAGTGGAACTTGATGAGCCATACTTTTAGATCATCAGCACAGCCCCTGACTGGTTTATGCTCATGCAAACAAGCACTGTCCCAAACAATTCCTGGAAAGACCCATTTCCAACAGGCAGTTGTGAACTCCCTTTTCTTCAAATGCTAACTGAGATTACGAAAGTGGAAATGGGATGTTCCATGCTGGTAGAATTTGCTATCCGGGTTTGACTGTACAGGCAAACTGCTAAGATCTTTTGGTTTCTTGCCCAGATCCATCTCTTTGTGTCAGGAGTGAAGAAAGCACAAGACCCAGGTGATTCTGGAGTCTCTCACACCAAGGGAATCTCCTCCAGAAGATGCATGTGGTTTGTGCCCTGAGCATCATTTTAGGGTCAGAAAAAAATAGAGCAGGACAGAATATCTTCCCCCAAGGTCTAGCAAACAGTGTCAACAAGGCCTGGGAGCTGTTCAGCTCATCAAATATGGGCAGCTGTGGGCTCAATGAAATTGCTCACATACAATATGTGGATGTCCAGGGGCACAAACACCATGTTGGTTCCAAAGGTGGGTGGAGAAAGTGCTCAGTGTTGGATCACAAGCAGAGCCGATGCACTGCTTAGGCTCTTAGCACTCATCTGCTTGTGCAGTTTTATCTCTAAAAGACACATGAATTTAAGCTTTTCCGCTTACCAGCTTGATTCCTTTTGTGCATAAAGATCCTCATTATAAGAAGGGGGAAAAAAGGGCAATTTGGTGGTTTGTTTATTCCTGAAATAAATCTGTACTGGTATAACCAGTATTTCATAAGGGAACGCTACTGGCAAAACAAGAGCATTCTAATTAAACCAGCATATCAGAAAAACTAAACAAAGCAAAACAAAGAACAAAAAAAAAAAAAAAAACTAAACAAAAAAACCCACACCATGCTCATCAGCTGTGGAAGCAAGAGACAGCAGCTGCTCTCTGCTCTCATAACCAGAGTGGAATGAATCATGGCACTCGACCTGGATTTGCATCTAATTCAACTCTCCTCCTCTCCTCTCCCAGTGACTGGGTTGAAGCTCATCCTGATCCTACACAGTGAGAATGTTTTAGCTTCACCCAGCAATTCCTCAAGCTAGCAATAAACTTCCCACTACTACAGAGGGCTTTAATATGTTTTTTAAATGACGAACAAAGCTCTGCAGAGCAGCAGCAGCAGCAGCAGCATGGCATCTGCAAGCAGCCCCTGTCTTATCCCTCCAGCTCATTTTTCAGCTCTAGTATGTTTCTTGGCAAAATCAATTCAGCAAATGTCCAGATTTATAGAGTTCAGCCACACAGCAACCTTTTTCAGGGCCACATGAACAGCTATTATTTAAAGCCTTTTACTGTGTTCGTAGAAAGGAACAAAGTGCACTTTCCCATTAAATATTTAAAGCCCTTTTGTGGCAAAGCACATGTCACCCTGAAGGACATCTTGGGTCTTGCATATAGATGCATCCTGTGCAACTTCCACTGTGGGATGAACAGGTTGGTTCTTGGTAGTGGGAATTCTTGGGAATTCTTCTGATCTTGCCGTTAGGTTGTAGGATAAGGTCTTTCTCAGGGGATTAGGAAGTGTCTCCCACACTGGCATGTAAGGGCATTTCATTCTGCACTGTGCAGAGCAAAGCAAAGGCGCCAGAAATATCCTGGGGACACGGAACAATTCCCCATGTTAATGCAGTGCTCTTCCCAAGGACTTAGAGCACAGCAGCAAGGCACAGAAAGATATTTTTGGGCACATATAGTAAGGAGGCATTAAAGTGCTGTCACTTTTTCAGCAGTTTGTTACGCCCTCTGCTGAAGGGCACTGCTCCCCACCCCTGAGACCTGTGTGCATCTTTAACAGCGTCTCCTGGATTATCCTGGCTGAACAACCTTTGCCTAGGTCAGCCCAAGGCAAACGGGAAGAAATGCAGCTGGGCTGACCCTGCTCAGGAACAGAGGACAGTGGCACAGCTCTGCTTTTCTCAGACTGCAGGCAGAGTTTGAGCCTCCAAACTTGGCCTCGGGCAGACTTTCAGCTCACCTGGGCTTGAAGAGCCGGTCAAGGTGGGCTCTGGGGGAGAATCTATGCTTGGCAGAGACAGCATCCCCCTTAGGAGCAGAGCTAACTTAACCTGGGAAAGGAGAAGAGGAGGAAAAGGGATTTGGGCAAGGATAGGTCTGTTCATCCTTGCTGTTTATTTTGCCCCTCTGTGTACAAGCATCCCTGCAGCTCTCTTCATTCCAGAGGAAGTTGCTGGCAAAGGGAAAATCTTCCCTGCAGTCTGCTTCCTCCCAAGGCATAGATAGAAGTAAACCACACCCCCCACACCACTCTTTATGCTTTCCACCGCCCATTCCACAGCATTTCCTATGGCAGCTTGATGCGGGGGGGGGGGGGGGGGGAAGAATGTTTTTGTAGGGTTTTTTACTTGCAGGCAGCTCAATCCCCGTTTATCTGCCTCCCCTGGGCTTTACTGCACACAATGCTAATGGAATGCTTCCACGAGGAGCCTGTTCCCGGCTCTGCTCGGTGAGCACAGTGGGGCAGCAGGAGCAGGCACTGGGACAGCACCTTGACTGATCACCCCTCTCCCCACGCCGTGCCAGGGTGGGAGGGCGGAGGGGAGAACTGTGCTCTGCTATAAACAGACTCCCTGCCATGCCAATAGCCCGCCACCGAGTGATGCCAGTAGGAGAGTTTTAGTGATTTAAATCATGTACGTGATGGGGAACAGCTTGATTAATTCATATGAATTGCAACTGCTTAGGGCTCCGTTCATCCGGAATGATCTGTGGTCCTCTCTGCCGGCAGGAGTCACAAAAGGTGCCCGGCTCCAGCTGCAGGTGATGCATCAGCCACCCCTCCTCAGGACACGGAGCACAGAGAGCTGTTTTGTTGCTACTTCAGAGTGACTGAGAGCAAGACAAGCACCAGGGCTCTGCTCCATCGGCAGAGAAGGATGGGGAGCCCCACCAAGCTCCTCTCCAGGGAAGGGGCTGCAGTCTAGGGATGTCTAACCCCAGCCGGCTCCTTCCAGGGTGAGTGGTTTTTCAGAAACGCTGCTGACTTTATCTGAAAAATCACCTGGCAGCACATACATCGTGTGTGAGCACATCTGGCTGAGACTGAGCCCTGGGCCAGACACGGCTTTGACACAGTGGCTCACGGGACCATCGAGTTTGGTCTCATTACTCCTGCACATGAAGGAAGAGTTAGGCCACAGACCCCAAGTTAGACACGTGGATGAAGGATGGGGCTGTTTGGTGGCAGCTGCTCTGGGTGAAGAAGCCAAGGTCACACACAGACCCTCACCTCTATCCACCCACCTCTACACTTGGCCTTTTGGTTAAGAGCAGGAGACAGGATCTTCATCCTCCTTAAAATGTAAATCTTTTAGCAGCAGCAAAAGGAGCAGTGGGCACGCCCTGGTCAGCTGCTGAATCCAGCATGTGCCTGGTGTCACCTGCAGCATGAGGAAGATGTGGCTCTTGCTGGAAGCACTGGTGAAGACAAAGCCAAGCCCTGGAGAAGGCTGGTGCCTTGGTGAAAGGTGGAGCTGGGATTCCTGCTCCCTGGCACGCTGTCCAGCACGGCTCAAGGCTCATGCAGACAGGGTGAAGCTGTCCCTCACAAGCCCTGCTGCCGGGTTTGCACCTCCCAGCACCTTTCGGCTGCTGGTCACGACCTGTCGCCACAGAGAACAATAGTGGCAGTCCAGGACGCTGGGTCGCAGTGCCACCGTGTGGGCTCTGCCAGCTCCCAGAGCTCCGAGAGAGGGACCTGGGGTGTTCTGACCTGGATCTGGGTGGCTCCAGCTGGTGACTGGTGGACCAGGGAAATAAAAATACCAAACTGCAAGCAGACATCCCGGCCTCCCTGAGGGTGCAGCACTCGTTGACTGAGATCACTTTTCTCATTCAAGTCCTGGGTGCTGAGGTCAAACATTTGCTTTTCTTGCAGGTTTCTTTAGAGGGTCCCTAAGGCAGGACCCTCATCAAACTCTCCCGAAATGTTGCCACCCTCTGCACCCACTGGGCTCGGTATCTGAGGGGCAAAGGCCCTTCCTACAACACCACCTTCCTACAGCTGTAGGTCAGCGTAGAGCCAGGCTAAAGGAAGCACAAATCCCCTCCTGCCCTTCAGTGTTTGGGGCTCTCATGTTGCCACCCCGTCTGCATAAAACCCATGCGTGTTCTCAGGTGAAAAAACCCTTCCCGTGTGTATTTTAATACCAGCCAAGTAAAACCATATGGCAATGCCTTCAAGCTGTTGTGCTGCTGCTCAAGGAATCTGCAAGAGAGACTGGGAGCAGTTTTCCTCCCAAACCTTCCAGCCCCGTGCACATGCATGGTGAAATCCTGCTGCGAAGCTCAGCACCTCTGGATGTGCCTCAAACACCCTTCAGAGCTGACACCCATCTTCAAAGCCGCCACAAGGCCTGGGTCTGCAGCAGCTGTGGATCAAAACAGCAAAATTCAGCAGAACAGAACTGAGCAAAAGAGATGAAGTTTTTCAGGACTTTTTTTGGTCACAAAGAATTACTCTCCCCTGACCATTGCCTTCCTGATGGATGGCCCTTCCCTTCTTAGCCCCCCTGAACACACAACCACTTCCATCAGCAGGACAGGCTGCAGAGTGCCCTGGTCTGCAGCTTATCAAGGACCTGTGTTCCCTCTTTGGAGCCGTGAGTGTGAAACTGTCCAGCCTGCTGCCTGAGGCAGCTGTAGGAAGCCTTCAGCCTTGGTGATGGTGGCCTTGGTGGAGGGAAATGAGAGAAGATGAGAAGGTCCTGGGCAGGAAGATCTCCTGCCACTCTACACATCCTTGGTGCAGCAGCTCTCTCTGAGCCTGTCGTCACTGGGATTTTGCTGGAAGGAGTCTCTGGAGACTGGAGACTCCCCATCTCACAGCACTGAGCCACCAGCAGGATTCCCAGGCAGGGCCTTCCAGGGGACATGAAGCTTTCCTTCCCCAGGGCTTCCAAATGGTTCAGCTTCTTGGAGACTCTCAGGCCTGGAGCTTCTCCAGGAATTCCCTAAGGAGCCTGGCTGGGCTGGGACTCAGCACCTTCAGATGATACTGGCAGCACAAAAGGCTCTGCAGCTCCCCAAACACCACTTGCCCTCATTGCCACAGGCACCTGAACAGCATTGGTGCAACCACCAGTGAGGAAGGAGACAGCAAAGGCAGATTTTACCTCCAACCCATCCCACTCCTGCAAGAATTAAATAAAAGTAGTGTGCTCCATGCCTGGCACAGCTTCTGTCTGTGCTGCACCTCTGGGAGATGCTCCCTGGAAGTGCTCCAGGGCACAGCTCCAGCTGTGGGGTGTCTCTGGCCAGGTGGCACAGGGAAGATGTTCTGGCCCCTCAGAGTTGCAAAGACCTGCCTGGTGCTGACCCTCTGTTCTCATGGACAAGCTGGGCAGTCCCAGGGACCCTGTGGAGAAATAGAGAAGTGGAATTGGGGATGTGTCAGCAATTACTTCGCTTTCCACTGCAAAACAGGCCAGTGAGTAACATGAATGAGCACTGCTTGGAGGTTTGGACGTAGATGGTGTGAGATGGGGCAGAAAGTGAAGGGCAGGAGGACACTGAACTGGGAGATTGAGGACTTATGCTAATATTGACTGGGTGTGGAGTGTCCAAACTCCTGACCCCATGAAACTCAGGGCTGAGGGGTTTCTCTTGTGGCTGAATGTCCAACATGCCTGGGGCTACCAGCATCAAACACAGCACTCAGAACAGCTCCCCTGTGCCCATTTTCTCATACTTTGGCATCCACCAGAAAATTCCCCACTAGGGAACATAGTAGGGTGTTTTTTAAATCATGAAAAAGTATATTGTGGTTACAACAACCATGACTTAAGACCTCAGCTCTCCCCGCTGGGGCCCTGTGGTGAGCTGGCCCCACAGCTGCCTTGCAAAGCTGTGTCACATAAAGTGAGCTCTCATGAGCAAAGAGGTGGCCTTGAGGTTCTTGTGGCCAAGTTAAACTCAGCAGCTGCCAAAGCCCTTGGCACCCACAGCTGGACCCACTACAGGTGAGCCTGCAGCAAGCCCAGAGAGCTCTTGTGGAGAACAAGCAGGCAAAGTGTGGGATGTGGCAGAAGGCACTGACACAAACTGCACCAGTCTGTCAGAAATGAGAGCAGACTTCATTTGACATTTGCATTCATTCGGTTCTCTTTTCCAGTAACTGCCCCTGGAGAGCTCCACTCACAGACCAGAGCCCTGTGGCTTTTTTCCCCCTTGTCCTCTCTGCTCTGGAGTTCTGTCCCTCTCTCATCTGCTCACAACATGAAGCATCAGGCAGCTCTCCCTTGCTGGAAGAGGATCACAGATCCAAAATCACTTTCCCCACACCTTCTGGCAACAGCTCTCACAATTTATCACTTAAGCCTGCCCATTCTCACAGTCCTTGCTAATTAGCTCTTAATCAGGCTAAACATTGGTTCCCATCCTCACCCTGAGGCTCCATCTCCCAACTTTTCCCACCCATCTCTCTTCCTTGTGCCCACCTTATCTGCTCAAGCTGGGAGTGTTGCAAGGGCTGCTGACAGCTGTGGTTGTGTAGAACTCACCAGCGTAGAGCTCAGGTCCTTCTTCTGCAAAAATATGGGTGAATAATTGTTCTCAAGTTACTGTCTTGTTATCACTTTTACAGCAGGCAAATAAACTTCCGAGTGAAGCACAAATAGGCTTTAAAGCGTTTACAAGCTTCTGCAGGCATCCACCACTCTGGCTCCTGTGTGTCACCTCCTCCTGCTGGGGACAGGACTGTAGGGAGGTTTTTCACCCGTTTGGGTGGCATTTCCCTAAGGAACAGAGCAGTTGCACTGAATTAGGGCTGTGCAAGAAAGTATTGCTGCAATAGCACATCCAAAACCCCCTCTCTCTGGGACCTCCTGAGAGAATATTCCAGGTTTTGTGGTGACTTGCAGGCCAGGACTAAGGAGACATCACACATGGTTGGATCCACTGGCCCTGCTGCCACCCAGGACTCCTGGCAACCCTCCCTCCCTCTCTAGTAGTGCAGACAGGAGCCCCAATGCAGTATTTTATTAGTAGAAAGGAAATACACCTCCAGAAAACTTCCAAAAAGCCTAAAGATTTAAGATGCTAGAGAAACCATAATTCATAGGCAACAAATGCTGGCAGACTGAGTGCCAGAAGTGCCATCTAACAGGAGAGTGATGGAGCAACTGCTCCCATTCCTCATCTCCAGCACCCAGGGGCTGTTGTGTGCTCTAATTGAAAATGTGAGTGTAGAGGAGTTTGCTCTGTACAACCTTCTCAAGAAAAGGCCCATTAAGTTTAATAGATCTCAAGTGCTCCCAAAATCTATAAACGATGAGTCCTCGGGGAGCAGGGGGAGAAAGGGTCCTTTAAAGCATTGATCACTGGAGCTGTAAACCACAAAACACAAATTGTGAGTGCGTTATTTAATTTCGTGCAACTATTTGGTAGGAGGAGATTTCACTGGAGACTTGTGCCCACAAACTTACCTGTTTTTCCCAGTGGTATCAGATGGTGTGAGAAAAACCTATCACTTCTGTCTCTGTTGTGTGCTTTACCAGGAGCAGCAAAAACCAGTGCTGAGCTTCCCTTAACTGCATCCCCACATCCTTGTGTTGCAGCCTGAGAGCTGAATCCTCCAGGAGATGGTCCTTTGCACTCCCTGTGGATACTGCAAACCTCAGAGTATCCCAGGAGCTCAGCAGACCTTGCTTAAAGCTCCCACAAAGTGCTAATTTTGCCAAGGTTAGGAATGATGCTGTGAGTAGCAGCGGTCAGGGATGAGCAGGTAGAAAATGCTGAGCTACCCATAGTGTGGAATCCAGACCAGCACGATACATGCAACTCTGATGCATCCAGGGGTCTTGCTTTCCTCCAGTGGTTGCATCATAAATGAGGTTGTTACAGGCTGTGAGCTTTGCTCGAGCTGTAGCTCCCTTCAAGGACAACCAAGGAGTGCCCTGGGTCGCAGGATGGAAGAGTTAATGTAGAGCTGGCTCAAAAGAACACTTTTCCTTGCCTCATTTGGGAAAATGAGCATTAGTTCTACTTTAAATTTCCCGTTATTGAAAAAAAATCCTCTAATTTAATTTACAGAACAACATTCACAACTCTTCACTGGGAGAGCAGAAAATGCACAGAGAAAATTGATAGAAAATAGGCTGTGTTGCATGTGTTATCACGTGAACTGTGACCCCATGATCCCTGTTCTCCATAGCTCTGCCAGCACACGAATAGCTACTGATCAACTCGGGCAAAGGTGCTTTTCACTGTGCCTGACATGGGTGAGAGGGAGCTTTCACAGCTGGAACCAGGGAAGAGCAAACAGAAGGGCAGGAACACCATGATTTGGGAGAAGACAGCTGTCCCCAGCCTTTTATGCTGGGACATTTTCACGGGCATGTGCAGCCATGCCTTTTATTGACTGGGAACCCAAAGCTAAATCAGCCCTTGGGTGTGGACACTGAAAAGCTTTAGCAGAGAGATTTTCCGGCTTTCTGCGGCATTTTGTGAGAGTTCTGTCTTTCCCATGCAAGTAAGACAAAACAATGTTACAGTTTTGTAAACTTCTTGCAGGTGTGGATTGTTTTGGTAGAATTGTTATGGTTCTAACTGGAAAAACACTCAGAACTGTGTGTCTTAGAACTTGACCAATCCCCTTAGGGGGTGGATGGCAAAAACCAATTACCTTATGCCTCTTAATACACTTTGCGAACTGACATATAAAAGTCTTCTGAGAATTCATTAAATCATCATCCATTTATCCCTGAGCCTGGACTTCGTGTCGTTTCTCTACTCGTCCGTGGGGAAAACAGCAACACTTGGGAGTCCCTCCTGCATTATTATAACATTGCAGGCTACTGTTTGAAGCAGGAGATTGATGAAAAGGCTAAAATCAAAGGGTGGAAAAAAATGAAGAATAGTGGGAAATTGCCTTATTCAGAGACTTTTAAAAGAAATAGGTGCTAAAACACAAAGCACTGTAAGGGAGCTGGCAGTGTCACCTTGGCAGAGCAGGCTGGGCAGGGAGAGCTCTGCCTCAGGGAAGCCAGGTACCAGCTGCAGAGACTCTCCTCACTCTTCCCAGCCCCAGGAACCACGCAGGGCTGCTGCCTCCAGCCCTGGTGCCACAGTGCTGGGCACAGCATGGATGGAAAACAAATGGCAAGATCATTTATTCTGAAAAGACCTCCCAGTCTAAATGCCCGGAGACACAACAGGGAAGAAATTCCTTGGCTGAGATGTAACCCTGTGTATAGGATGTGGCCACACAAATGCACTCCATGTGGCAGTGCTGTTTATGAAAATGATGGATGTCGCATCCTCTCCTCTCCAACACACCAGAAACAAAGCTCAGGTGGATTTCTGTGCTGGGAAATCTGTGCCTGCAGCCCAGGCAAGAGCTGTACCTGAGCAGATGTGCTCCTGCCATCCCTCACTGTCAGATGAGAAGGAGCAGAGTTGTGGCTGAAGTGCATTTGCAAGAGGACTTTGCAGCTTGTCCCCAAAGGCCTCCCTCATGTCTTTGTGGCTTTTCCAGGGTGGGACATCATTGTTCCTTACAGAAAGGCGCCTCACATCTCTGAGTTCACATATGTACCATATATTTGCTTGGTGAGCAAAGACTTCAGCTTCCCAAGGCCACAACTGTGTTGGACACAGGGAGCTGGCAGGGAGGAGCAGAGGGCTGTGTGAAATATGGCCGTGGTGGGAAGCAGTCTCCACCAAAGCAAGCCCAGAAAGGCTTCTCAGGCACCCAGGCACTGCTGGGCACTTTCAGAGCCTGGGGACCCCATGCCAAGACCCTGCTCTGAAACCACAGCACCAACATCTTCCACAGGAGGAAAAACCTCTTGGGTTTTCACTCTCTTGCTTACAGTTCCTTTAAAATTCTATGGAAAGGGGATTTCCAAAGAGCTGATCACGTTCCTGTGTTATCACATATTGTGGCCAGTGTACAACACTACCCTTTTTTTGGCCTGTGCTGGAACTTGTGGTTCTTTCCCTTGTATTTCTTCCAAATTTGCATTCTAAAATCCCTTCACTGAAAAGACTGGAATCTGTTAGTCAGGCAAGGTTATGTAAATCCAGCAATCCTCTCTTTCATAAGCATCCTTGCCCTGGTGCAGCTGCTTGGACCATCACCAGTAATATGTCCCTGTCTGTTTGGATCACGAGGGAACGTGATCTTCCATGATGTAGGAGATTTACATATGGCATTTTCTCTGCAGCAGCATAACAAAACCCCACCCAAAGTCTCAAAGCTTCCAGGAAGTTCAGATACAAATTTTACAACTTGGGACCTATTTTTGTTTGGCTTTGTATTTAAAAACCCTTTCTTTTCTCCCTTTGATGATTTTCCCTGCTGTTGAGGACAAATGAAAAGCCATCAGAGACAGCACTGTGCAGTCCAGAATTGCTTCCCAGTGCCCTGGTCCAGCTCTGCACCCCATCCACACCCCAGCTGTGTGCTCAGAAGAGGCAGGGGGTGACATGTCCCCTTCCCCAGATGGTGAGATGCAACGTGTCCTCATGTCTGGATGATCAGGGGACCACAAATGCATTTACTCTGCCTTCTGGGTGCCACTACTGTGGAGGAAACCCACTTCAAATGGGAAAGCAGGAGGGAAATTATGGCACTTGCAGGAGAAAAGCATCCTTCACTCTGGCAGGGTAGCACAGGTCTGAGCTCATTTCCAAAATATGCAAGACACAGAGAAAACCCTCAGGCCCAATCTGTGTCAACAGCTTCATCTCCAGAGGTCTCCAGAGAGAAAAAGCCTCTGTGTGAGGATGTTGTGACAGTACTTCACAAGAGTCAGGCCGAGATCAAGCCATGTGTCCTAAACCCATCCCACCTGCAGTTATCCCTGGCTCAGCACCACCTGGGGCTGTGCAGGACCCTCCAGGCTGGGGTGCAGGTGTGTGGGCAGCCAGCAGGCAATGCACACCTGCCTCGAGCTGCTTCTTCCCCCAGTTTGCACCTCCTGGCGCCGGAACAGCTGTCATGGGGAGAGCAGCTAATTTGTCACAGAATTACAGCAAACAGAGAAGTGTCCTCTCCCATCTCCTCCTTCCTGAGGCACCTCAAAGACTGGGACTGTCTGCAGACGTGCTGAGAAAGTGAGCTGGTCCTTCGCTCTCTCAATGAGAGCAGCCCCAGCAGAAAGAGAGGTGGGGAGTCCAGATGCCTGACACTTGGTGTGACTTGGCCATTCCCCTGTGACCTGGACACCAATAAGACTCTTTGACCCATGGAGCTGGTGTCCACAGGTGTCTGTTCTCAAGCGACAGGTTCATAAAAATGATTCACAGGGGTTTGTCGATGGTCTGTGAAACCCCAAACAAGCCCAAACCTTGGAGACCTGATGGCTTTGTGTGACTTCCCTCCTTTCACAGAACAACGAGGATTAGCTCAATAGTCAGGCTGAACCAGCCCAGAGCTCTGCCTGGGCTCTATGTCAGCACAGCTGTAGAGAAAGTGTCATAAAGTGCCATAAATGCACCCATAAAGTAGAACCATTTATCTAAACACATGCACACACACCCACAAAAGATTTTTTCCCCTGACATCGTATCTGCACATCATCAGCATTTGGCTTATAACATGATTTCTGTTATCAGAATCTCACTTGTAAAGTAATTTGTCTGACCATCGGGTTTCTGTGGAGAATAAAAATGCAACTTGGGGAAATGAGAGGGAGGAGGCGAAGTGTTTTCCAAGTGATCTCAGTGGCTGATTTTTTTTCCAAACTCAGTAATGGGTACTGCTATGGAGAAACCTTCAAGAACACATGAAAATGTTAATGAAGGCTGGAATGATGTCTAGTATCCAACCCAATAATTCTCCTCCCAGTAATTTCTTTAAGCCTCATACTTTGAGTTCAGTAGGTCATAAATTTTGCCTGCTCTGAAGTTAACTGGATCCACAAGATGCAAATGTATTACTCATACACTGGTTAATTTGTATGCTCATTGCTTTCCAACCTCTCCGCAAATTGATTTTTAGATTCGTTATTTGAGCCAGGAAGATATTTCCTGGCTCGTCCCTCAGAAGGTCACAGCACAACGTGGTGCTGCTGACTGCCACAGGGAAGCAGAAAGTCAAGCAGAGGGCTGGAGAACAAGTTTCCCCATCTCAGGCCCGGGCAAACTCAATCAAGATGCAAACTGCACTTGGCAGATGCCTGTTTGGAGCCATGCTTGGGGCAGGGAAGCAGAACTGCAAGGGTTGGGCTGGGCAGAAGGGAAGCAGGACAGTAAAAGAGCTGAGCAGCACAGGCCTGGCTGAGAGGGTGCAGGCTGACAGCTCCAGGTGCCTCCTTTCCTCTCACTTTCATCCCTCTGCATGCCCTGGGTTCATCTGCCACCTTGAACCCCATAGGCTGGTGGCTTCTGACCTCTCTCTTAGCAGGGATATACTGATTTTTTAGCCCATTTGAAGGATGTTGTCCAGGCTGTCAGTGTCCTTGCTGGCATCCTGCTGTCTCCACAAGTTGTCCAAAGCCCCCCTCTGCACACTTGGAAGCTGTCTTGACATTCTGCCAGGCACCGAGGTGAGTTGTCAGTGCTTTCCTCAGGCAGGCACTGGGACCCAGGACCATGGCGTGACCATGGGGTCAGCTCCAGGGCTGCCAACTTCCAGAGTGCCTTTCCATGAGAAGCTGTCAGCACTTGGAAACGTGCAAGTCCACCAGCTTGGAAGCAAGGCTGGAATATGGCTCCATTCCAGTTCTAACCTCCCTGGTTCTTAATGGTGCTTTGGGAAGATTTACCTTCACCTGGAAGCAGGAGATTGTAACAAAAGGGCACAAAGGTCCAGAGCATTTTCAGACTTAATAAACTGAGTCATTAGCAGAGATTCACCCCTGATTTGCATCAGACACAGACCCCTGGAAAGCTTTCCTGCCCATCCCTGCATGTTCCTATTAAAGAAGTTCCTCAAATCCTTTAAGGAGCAAGTTTCACCTTCTCACAAGTTCTCATTACATTCCTCCCTCACCCTCTCCGGGGTGTCACATCCATGTCGTGGTCTCTGCTTCTGCTTTCTTTTTTCATCTGATTACATTTTGACAGTGATTCTGCAGTCTTTATGTACTGGCTCCCGCTCTGTTTGTATTCTAGGAAACATTTACTGCCTGTCTGGCTTGCCAGCACTAGGATTGCTCGCCATCCCTTGGGAACAATGAGAAATGATGTGTCAGAACTCACCCGCTTCCCAACACTCCCTGTTTACTATGAGGACCCCATGGGCAAGAGAGCAAATAGATTACTACAATTTATATCTCTCTGGATAATGTCTTGCAGCTTCTTATCTTCCCAATTGGGATATTGTTCACTCTGTTGGGCCCCTTTCAGCTCAGGAATTGTGCGATAGTGGCATCCACAGTGGTGAAAAATTGCCGCTCTGACAGCAACAGCGTTATGGGAAAACCAAGATTTTCCCCCTTTTTCTATTCTCAGATGCGCTTGTTGTAACGTGGTGGAAATCTGGGCTTGGCAGGAAAAGGTTTCTGGGTCCCATTAAAACTTTTTATGATTTCCAAAGGTTCCCCATGCCTCAGTGAGACAAAGCCCAGAGCTTCCATCCTTAAAATGGAAATGAAATTATCCTCTTGGCCAAGACCCAGCTTGGTGACAGGTTGCTCCTGCCCCAATCTGGGATGCTGGGGCTCAAGTCCCTGTTGCTGATATGTCCAGGCCAAATGACAGAAGGACCAGGGTGGCTTTTGGCTGTCCCGGATGGTTCTGCCTTTTAAACTGCCTACTGGAGGTGCTCCATTTTGTGTTCAAACATCCTTTTGAAACCATGACTTGATGCTGGGATTTCCACATCCCTTAGCACTGAAGTTTTGGAAAAATTATAACCTGGTCCGTGGTATGCAGATCTCAGGAAGCTCCTGCCTGCCGCTAAAATAATTTCCCAGGCTAAATTTGCAGTTGGACTCAATGTTCTTAGAGGTCTTTTCCAACCTAAATGATTCAGAAGGTACATGTTTCTAAATCTCATGAAAAGTGGTTTTTGACCATCTTTATTTTCTGCTGAAAATGTATTTGCCTGAAAAATTCCCAACTCACCCTAGCAACAGTTTAGCACAGAAACAGGGCATGTGTTGGGTTATTAGCAAGGAAGTCCTCATCTCTTTCATCTTTTACCCGCTGTCTTTAATTTCCAAAATCTTCCTAAAACTAAATCAACAATCAGTGTCAGGGTCCCCTTCACCTCTCAAGATACATTCAAGGTCACCAAGCAACCACCTCCTTGTGTTCTGCCCTAAGCCTCCATGGTGGTGGCCTCAGGAGCCAGGTGATGTCACAAGCCAGGTGGTCACAGCTCTTTTCATCTCAGACCCCAGTTCAGTCTTTGGCTCTTGCTGACTCCACGGTAACCAGAGCTGGGAGTTCTTTAACTGAGGACTTTTTAATTAAACTCATCATGCTCTGCCCTGCCAAGACGGGTGGTTTGAAGGAAATGGTGAGGAGGGAAGTGGCTCTTTTTGCTTGCAGAAACCTCTGCTGCTTGTTTAGCCTGAGAATCCCGTGAAGAAATTTCACTTGGAGAGCTCAGATTCCCATTGATGCTCAGCCTGTCCTCAGTGAGCACTGACACCCTCCACACCTCCCAGCCTGCACAGCACAACCCATCCCTCTCCACACTCACCTGGAAAGGCCTGAGCCTCCTTGTCTGAAGCCTTCTGATACAATCAGTTGGCTTGAAACCCTCATTTAGCATTCCCCTTCCTGCTCACATGGGAAGCCTGCCAGACCGACAGCCCTGTGTGTCACTGAAGGGCAGCGCTGCCGCGAGGAACCCTCTCTCCCAGAAGAGCCATCTCCTCTGGCAGCCTTATTCACTCTGCCCAGTCAATCCCAACCCCATTCCCAGCAAGGAGGCCTTATTAATCCTGGCTGAATAGAGAGGGAGGTTTGTGGTCCAGAAGATTTTCCCGTAGGAACAGGAGCGAGACCACCAAGCCTTCCCCAGTGACCACCCAGATGGAAATAACCTTTGGCCGGTGCTGGCATGGGCTGGCCTGGATGCTGGACATGGTGCTGCTGAATAGAGGGGTTGAAGCCATCTGGGGGCGAGGATGCAAGGAGACTGTGGGGAATTGTTTAAGAAAGCTCTGAGAAATATTGGTTGAGTGCTTCCATTTAATTATTCACTCTGCTTAATTTGCTCTTGGACAAGATGAATCGTTCATTGACTGTGCAGTCTGGAAGCAAGTCCTTCCTGACTAAACAGACTCAGCATTAAATGGTAAAATAAATGAAGGCCAAGCAAAGAAAATTCCTCTTCTCTGATTGATCACGTCAGGGCAAGATTCTTGTAGGGAAGCCAGAGCTGATAGAAATATAAACACAAATTCTACCACTTGGCAGAATAACTTTCTCCAGTTTTCCCTTTTTTTCTGGTAATAATTTTCTTTCAGGCAATTTTGTTTTTTCAGAAAATACTGCACTGACAGTGTTGTCAATGTCACTGCAGCTGATGTCAGCTGGAGGTCTGGGTGGGTGGGTAGCACAGGCAGAGCTGGTCTGCGAATGCTGGAATTTTTTTTGGCTGGAGTGTCAGAAGACATGGTGGGAATCACCTTTACCTGCTTCAAAACCCTGGAAAGTAGAATTTTCAGACTTCAGTTCCTCCTGTCTTCATAGTCTTCATCATCTGTGTTTACAGAGAAGTAACACCACTATGAGGCACCTCATCTGGCACTTCCACCTCAGGGATCTGTCTGAGGACAGGAGGAATCACCTTCTGGCTCATCTCAATGATCTCAGCTGCAACCACACAGCTGCAAACATCTGGTCCAGTCAGCCCTGTTTTGGGGCTCCCCACCTGGATCAGGCACTGGCCACCCACTGGCAGGACATGGGCAAGTTGATTCCACCTTCTGCTCTGTCCTAAGGCGGTATGGAAGGTTTCAGGGCATTTGCTAAATAGCTGCAGGTATTTATGGGCCCTCCAGCCCAGCAGGATCCCCATCTGCATTTGGCTTCCAAGCAGTAATTATATAAATAACGGGTGGGTGGATTTACACAGGAGTAAAGCAGCAACATCTTCAGCCCTTGATTTTTAACCACTGACTACCAACAAAGACTTCTGGCAAGCTGGAATTATTCATTTACTAACCTCAACCCTTGAACTAAATGACTGGCAGCCATAACTGCAGTGTGAAATCATTCAACCCTCATTTTCAGGTTTTAAAAATAAACAGGACCAAGCTTCACACAATAAAGATGTGAAAATTCTTCCAACACAAATGTCTGAGCCCAGCACATGCTACATTAATTTTATTTTCTTTCTTTCATCCTGATTAAACTGTCCACTAGTAATTCTTTGCCTCTGGCCAAATGCAAACACAAGTCTGCCACTAATAGGAATTGAGTATGTCTGCATAAAAATACAATTAAAGTAACAGTACACTTCACATTTCATGCCACTCAAATTCTCAAGTAGGTCTGTTATTACAGGATTTCTCGTGCATTGTTAGAATTTTTTTGCATTACACTCTAAGCAACTGATTTTCTTCTCTGGTCAATCAGCATTAAATATAATATCATGCCTTCTCTTGGCTTGAAATAATAACAATAAAAAAACCCTGTCCCAGATGTTTAAGATGTTTTTTCCTCTTCTGAGAAGGGTTTAGAGATGTGAAAGATTTTCCCACCCAGCATTTCAAGGGACCCATGGATTTTTGCATTTTTTGGCAAAACCCAGAATGGCCCAGACGGTTACACGCTAAGGAAGCTCTGCTGAGATGAGTGAGGGCTGATTTTCAAATTGCTGCTCTGAGCAAGACACGGAGGAGGCTTGATCCCAGCATCTGTAACTGGAGAGGAGACTGCTTCCAGCACTGACCCAGTTATCACACCACAAGAAGGAAAAGGGATGAGCCTTTTCATCCAGCTTTAATTCCTACTCTGCTGCCAAAGCCAGCTGGACCTGGGACCCAAAGCTTTGGGCTGGAAAATGATCATTTCCTAATGAAACAAAGGTTGTTCAGAAAACTCCTGCCCATCACTACTGGAGGCATCTGAACTGGGGCAGGCAACACCAGCACACCCAAGGGTCAAGCCTGTCCTTCAAAGAAAACTTCTCCATCCACCAGGGAGGAGAGTTCAGCCTTCAAGGCTCTTCTTCTTGAGCCAGTCAGGATAATTCAGCATCCCCTGGTGCCTTTCCATCACAAAACCATTTGCACCCTGCTAAAGTGCTGCCACTTGAGTTAGGGACAGCCCTGCATTCACGCTTTGCAGCAGGGACAGGTCGATGTATTGTGGACAATTCTCATATCCTTCAGCGCAGAAAAAGCTGCATTTATTGAGGTTTGGGAAGGTCTTTCTTCTAATAGCCTTTCAGACATGACATTAAACAGCTGTGTAGGAAGAGAAAGAGCTGAAAAACCAAGAAAAGGCTGGTTGAATGAGCTAAGTTGTAAGAAATCTTTGGATCACGTGCATGAGGTTAAAGGCCAGAACCTCTGCAATGTTTATGTCAGCCCGGTGTCGTTTAAACACTTGTGGAAAATTGCAGGTTTATCTGCACTGGATGCATTAACAAAAAAGCCTTAATGCAGCAGTTCATCTCACAGTTCACTCTAAACAACCTCTGAACCTCATTCTATAGCCAATTAATTCAATCACTTCTTTAATATCTGCTGGAACCAAACTTGAGCAAAAAAAGCTCAGCCACCCTTTTTATCGCCTGCCAGCGCTCAGCAGTCATCAGAGAAGGTTCCAATAGGTCATAATTTAGTCAATATTTTACTTTCCAAAACACATGAAAACCCTTTGACATCAAAAGCAGTAGATTTACAGATGCTGGGCATTTACAGATATGGTTGCTCTGCCAAACTATGAGCGTGATCACTAGTTCAGATTAAACTTCTGTTACTGCCTCGGAATGGAAATTGGCACTCGTCCATCGGCTCCCCAAATTCAATTCAACAGTTCCTACAGATTGCAACCATGTTTCCTCTCTGGCTGGCCTGTACCAGGGTCAGGGGTACAAATGCAGGGGTCAGATACCTGCCAGCCCTCAGCATCACCCAGAGCCGTGTCCTGTCCTTAGCTGCTTCACAAATGCATTTGTGTACGAGTTCACGTGTCATAGAGTAATCTGGCAGGATGCCTTAACTGGAAGCTGGCACACAATTATCTGTCCTCATGTCCCCAAGGACAGACCGAGTGTCTGGTGGTGGTGGGGAAGTCTCAGGGGATCAGGACAACGGAAAAATGTTTCTCACCACATCAGGAGCTTTTTCTCAGTGCATTTTTCAGAATGACAGAGAATAGGGTGGGGAGGGATATGGATTGCCCATCTAGCACAGCCCCTTACTGCATTTCCATTAAGGCATGCAATCAAAGAGTTTAAATTTTATGATGTCTGGGTGGGGGACAGAAAAGCTTTTCATTTCCCCTTCTCCATTGATATTTTGTCTGTGAACCAAGCAGTTTCATTAACAAGTAGGTTTTGCTGAAGATGCATCCACCAGTAAATTGCTCTGCTACAGTGCGAGACTAGAGTGGATGGATTTCAATTTGCAGGACTCCTGGCCTCTGTTTCAAAATCTGCATTAACTCCTGAGTTGACCCTTGGCCTATCATGAGCTGAAATCTTCTTATCTTATTGAAGTGGCAAGGAAGAGAGTGCCAGTCTCATTAGACCCTTTCTGAAGTCATTTACTTTGGGTTCTGCCTGCAATATTTCTCTTTAGTCTTTATTTTCATTACGTTAAATTTGTCTTGGGAGGGAAAAGCTCCTTTTATTCCTCACTCAGCCCAGTGTCACTGGGTTTCCTCTCCTCAAGGAGGACAGGGGATATTCCAGGTCTCTGTCCCTGCTCTTCAGCAGTCTCACCTACCAGCTTTGTTTGGGGAATGATCCCCGAAGATGCAGCTCTGTCAGTGGCAGCCCAGCACCACTCTTTGCCCATGGAGGTTTTAACAATGCTTCTTTGAGCCCGTCTTCTGCTTCCAAGGAAGCAGGGGCCCCACCAACCCATGAGCAACGCTCCAAAATGTCCTTTTGGGTGCCTGCTCCTGGCGCTGATGAAGAAAGGCAGGAGGCATCCCCTCCAAACACTCAAAAAGTACAAAAATCCTTAGTCCACCAACTCCTGCAAAGCTAAAAGCCTCATGTTTCACCTGCAGATGTTACCCCAACCAAACCCCCTCTGCCACCACCATTGTGAGAGCTGAGGAGATGCTGCTTTCCAGGGATGGGCTGCGTGGTGAGGTACAGATCTGCTTTGCCTGGTGTTCAGTGGTTCAGAAGGGCTTGTGCAATGCTGCTACAGGGTTTATTCTGCTCCGAGTTTGTTCTCAAAGTCCTCCAGCCTCACCAAGCGGGATGCCTCCAACCTCTCCTAAACTCCACATGCCCATTTCCTACACATCCATTTTCTCGGCTGCTGCCCAGGTCCCACCCAACCCACCAGAAGAGCCCCTCCATCCCTTGAAAACCTCCCGGTCCTTTAACAATCAGTTCAAAGCGCGAGGCACTGTTCAAAACCCCGCGGCAGGAGCGCGGTGCCGGCGGGAGCAGCGCAGCAGATGTGCCGCGGGGGGCGGGCGGGGGGCGCTGGCAGCGGAGCGGCACGGAGGGGATGGCAGCTGGAAGACAGACGGCCTCTCCACAGCCTCGTGCCGGGGACGGGGGAGCCCCTTCCAGCCTGTCCGTGCTGCCGCTGCACGCTCGCATCCTCATCAATAACATCCAGCGGATGTGATGGATGGAGAGCGCTCGGGGATGAACCGCGGCCAGCTGCCTGGAGCTGCCCTGCAAAAGCCTTGTTTAGCCAAAAGCCCGTCGGGTTTTTTCCTCCCGTCCTGCCAGGTTTAGGAGAACAAGGGATGTCTTCGATTCCCTCGCTGAGATGAAGTTACTTGAATTGCTTTCTGTTTCCCGTGGGGTGATGCTGTACTCCAGAGAGCAAAGAGGGGCGCAGCTGGAGCTCAGGGAGGGCTCTTTGTGCCACAAAACAGGGAATAGCTTCTCCTGAGTGGATGTGCTGCTGTTACTGAGGTGCTTTGCCTTTCAGTACACAAAAACAGCAGTTAACCAGGAAAATAACCCCCAAATTTAGATATTGCAGTTTCAAGATATTTGCACCTCTGATTTTTGAGCTTCGGCTGAGGGGGGTGAAGACCAGGAAATTAAAGCAAACCAAGCAACTAAACCCACACAGACACACAAACTGAAAGATGCAGGCATGAAAAATATAGAAAATAAAATCCATGAAGGCTTCCTTGGTCTCACCCAGGTTTGCTGTATCATGGGTCTTCCAAACAGGAATTTTTGTAAAGTTCACAGAATTTCACACAGGAGCTGGATGTGACACCAACGTCATGTCAAATTGAAAAGACTTGTTGAAACAGCTTTGAAAGTTTATTTGCTTCCCTGAAACAGCTCTGAGGATGTGCAGAGTTATTTCTGACATGAGAGTATCCCAGATTCAAGTAAATACAGTCCTGCTATAAATAAATAAATAAATAAATAAATAAACACAACAAGTACATCAAAGCTCCCTTAAAATAAGAGCTTTTTACAGGAAATGGGCCAGATCTTCCAGTGGTGTAAATAAGCATCTGCCCACTGAAGCAAACCAGCCTGTGCTGGTTCACCTTAGCTGAGAACTGGCTTTAATTTCAATATATTTTATATATCTGAGTGGCAGACACTGAAAATAGCTGCCTGCCTTTAACAGGGGCAGGCTTTAAGGGGTTGTCATTGACCTGAGCAGATGAGAACAAGCCGAACAGTGCTGCGGAGCCCATTGTTCCCACCTGATGGGACAGGCACAGTCAGACACAGCTCTGGGCATCAGCCAGGGTTTTCTGCATGCTGGGGCTTGGGTGGGAGCCCTGGAGGGTTTATAAAAGCAAGTGGATGTGGGTGACATTGGGAATGCCATGGTGTAAATCACCTTCCTGGCAAAGCTGCTTTAATTGCTGCGGAGTCTCTGTGCTTTCTCTCTGTATTTCCACAGCCCCTCGCCAAGGGGCTCTGACAACCTTAGCACCTCCTCTGTGGAGCAAGAACTGGTGGAGATCAGGACATGACTCCCAGAGCTGGAAACAATTCCCTCATGTCGGGGTATTTACAGGACCTTTTGGGGAAGGAGACAGTCTGTCCACTCTGAAGGTTGGGAAACTGAGGCAGGGATGTGTTGTGCCTTGCAGGTTCACCTGCCAGAAACCATTGCTTCCAATTCCCAGTGACCCTCTGCCTTTGCCAGGAAAAGTTATTTCTTATAATTTCATCTCTGCTGTAAGCCAGATTTTGAGGGAGGGGCCAGGGGGTCATGATCACATGGGGTTTGATTTCATGGGAACATAGGATAAAAACCTACTGAGATTTGTATTTGATTCCTTCATTTGAGTCTGATTTTGAAACCTTCAGAGTTGTATTTCCAAGCTTTTCCCACAGAGAGCAAAGCTGTGAGTTTTCTTAAAATATATATTGCACAAAGCAAGGAAACAGATAGTCCTTGAAAATCTCAAGACCCCAGGAGGTGGGGACTGAAAAAAGAGAGGAACACTCCTTTCCTACTGTTTTCTAAAAGCTCACGCTGTAACCACCACATCTGCCAAAACAAGCAGCCCTGCAACACACACTTCCACCACCCCATCTTGGGGATGGGGATGATGCTGGGGGCCGAATGCTCCCCCTAAACCCAGCTGGCAGCTTTGGGGCACTCATTTTATCCAGACAGAGGCTGCCAAATGTGACAGGTGACCCTTCCACCTACGTGGAGTCCCACACCTACACCCACCTCTCCACCGCAGCATTGTGCACAGAGTGATCTAAAATTAGCTCGGTGGATTTCATGTCACACAGCTTCCCTCTGCTTTCGAGTGCTCAGCTTCCTGCTATATTTAAACCGAAGGCAACTGGTAAACAAAGGCTTGGTGTGCTCTGCTCTGACAGAAATAGGCATTGCAGCTATTTTTGTCCTGCAGACTACACACAATGCGTGTCCAAGTTACAACCAGCAGCAACAAAAATATCCCAAAGAGGGCCAAGACGCCGCTGTGAGCAGTGAACAGTAATGAAACCACCCCGCTCTCTGAATGCCAGTGAGTCAGCCTTACCTAGACCCTAATTTCTCCCTTTGAGGCTCATCACACAAAAGCCTCACAGAAAGCAGATGAGGTTGTATGTCATGCTTTGCATGTATTTTTTTTCCCTCCAGATTTTGTATTTTAGCTTAAACTGAACGGGGCCCTGGAAATATCAAAGCATCTTGATCACAGGCTGGATGCACAAGGGCTGTTTCTGTTCTGTCCAGTGCTGACACGCTCAAGATGAAGAAAGAGGTTTTACCTTTCAGGTGACTTTCAGGAGAGGCTCTGAGGCTCAGGTGCTCCAAAGCAAAGGCAGGAGGTGGTGTTTATAGCACTCTTGGGGTTAATGATGTTTATTCTGCTAACCGTGGGGTGGCTGCCCTTGTGGGACATCACAGGCAGTGCTGAGCAGGACAGAGTGCACTTACTTGGTGAGTTACACACGGTCACCTGGGCCTGTGGCAGGAACGGACACTGGATTCAGACCCTCTGGGAGAGGGCACAGAGCACTGATCAACAGACCAGGACTCCACATCCTCAGAGTCTGCTCTCCTGTCTCAAACCCCACAAGGTTTTGGTGTCATGCCAAGGTCAGGCACACCCCTGGCCTTCAGCAGGGCTTTGTGGAGCATTGCAAAGGGGTCAGACCACACAGTGCTGTGCATAGTTTTTTAATTTTCTTCCTAGTAGCTGTGTTTTGGATTTAGGATGAGAATAATGCTGATAACACACTGATGTTTTGGTTGTTGCTAAGCTGTGCTCACCCTAAATCATGGGCTTCCCTGTGTCTTGTGCTCTGCCCGTGAGGAGGTGCACAAGACGCTGGGAGGGAGCATGGCCAGGACACTGACCTGAACTCCTGAGCAGACCAGAGGGACATTCCATACCACAGAACATCCTGCTCGGTGTATAAATGGCAGGGAGTCGGCTGGGGCACCCTGATTGCTGCTCAGGGTCAGGCTGGCACCAGTCACTGGGTGGTGGGAAATTGTGCTGTGCAACACTTGTCTGTCTCGGGTTTTATTTTTCTCTCTCTTTTTGTTGTCTCCCTTTTCACTACGATTATAAGTATTATATTTTATAGTTATTACATTTAATTTAATTTCAATTATTAAACAGTCTTATACCAACCCATGGATTTCACCTTTTTTGTTCCAGCTCTTCTTCACCCCACACCAGTGGTGGGGAATGTGAGCAAGCAGCTGTGTGGTACTTAGCTGCCAGCTGGAATTAAACATCAATGCCACCTGGATTTGGACCTGCCTCTGGAGCCAGTTTGCAGGCCTGCTGTCCCCAGCCAGCAAGCCCACAATAGAGCAGAGATGGCTTCTCCCTTTCTCAGCCCTTTCTTCCCACTCTGGAGACCAGCCCTGTGCCTGCCACGGGGGAGCAGGCAGTGATGGAGGGGTTGCCACATCTGGCAGCAGCTGGGAGAGCAGTGCCCCACAGCTGGCACATTGGGCACAGCTCAGAGCTTGGGAAAGAAGAGACCCAGGTCACCAGGCAACCCTGGCTTCTCCCTTGGCTCTCATTTATCACCAGTACAGGCACAGCAGGGCCCTTTTTTTATGCAGCAAATCATTAAAAAGAAAGGGGGGAGGGAAAAAAATCTTTTAGTAATAACTGTAAAAAAAAAAAAGGGAGCAAGGGGGAGGCAAGCATGCAACCACAGACAGATAAATGGAGTCTGGCTACAGAACACTGGAAGTTCAGCTGGGAAAGGCGACCACAGGGAGGGTGAGGCTTAACAAAACCCCCTGGTGCAGGGTTGGTCTGGAGACAACAAAGAGACCCAGTCTCCTCCTGGGGCCCAGCACCAGTGATCACAGACACAGATGAGCATTTCCATTAAGTTTGTGTGGCCTTTCAAAGGAGCCCTGAGCTTGTCGAGCCCTGCTGAAGGCACACATGGAGAAGACAGGGTGACCCGCTGAGGATGGCTGGGTCAGCATCACTCTGAGGCATTTGGAGTGGCTTGGGTTGCTCCAGCAGGCTTAAGGTAGGGGTGTGGGAACCTGTGTGAGTCCATGGGGTACCAAAGAAATACATCCAGGTTTGTTTGCAGCATAAGATGCTCACCCATCTGCAGCAGGGTCCTTGCACAGGGCTACGTGTCTTGCTCACCGTCCCAAAGGTTTAGCAAAGTCAATGTCCTGAGAAGAGCTTGCTGGGTTGGTTTTACAACATCCACCTCCTTGGGACTGAAGGTTGGGGTAGGCAACTGCCAGAATCTGTCATTACCCTCTTTCTTGCTCCTTGCCAGCTTTATTTTATACATTTTTTTATTCCTCAGTGTAAAAGCTTCCCTAACTAGTCATTAACCTCAGTCACAGGACACAACCATTAAACATTATTGTGGCTGTAACATGGTACATTACTTGCAAGCGTTTCCTCCAGCAAGGGAGAAAAAAGAGTCCTGCATTAAGGTCAGGATTCTCCTGCACATGTGTTAAATCAGCATCTGGCACTGCAGACCTGTTGCAAGGAGTATGTTTGAATGGAAAGGACATTTTATGGGAAGAGTGCATCTTTCTTAATTAAACACACAAGTGGGGAAACCCATCTCCAGTTTCGTCTCAGAGAACAACCCAGACATTCAGATCCTGTATTCAGCTGCCCCCATGCCACCACAGCCCACTGCCAAGTGGATGATACATCCCTGTGAACATGTCCTTGATATATCCCTGTGGAGATGTCCTCAACCTGCTCAAAACCTTCTCCACGCTCACAGCCCTGCCTGGGCTCTGGAAATAGCAGCTTCTACAGGAACCAGTTTGGTGAATGGGACCTGGAGAGGTGCCCTGTGCCACACACTGCTTGTAGACACAAACTGAGGGAGGAAAAACTGCTTTGGAGCTTACAGTAGACACGGCTTTTGCTGCCCACCAGTGCTGCAAAGCTGCTAGGCTGGATCTCACAGTCCTGAAACACAAAGAGAGGGAGGGATGGTCACTACAACCATTCCTTCATGCCGAGCCCTGTGCCAGCTGATGCAGCAATCAGCTGTCTGGGAATGTCCTACATTATCCAGGGAGCCTTCCTGAGAGGAAGACAAACCTCCTGTGTCTCGGTGCAGGAGGGAACACAGCACGTGACCTCCTCAAGTGAAATCTCTGCGGACGCAGCCCCGGGCTGACAGGGAGAGGTTGCGATGGGTCCTGCCCGTTTCCATCCATCAGAGGACCCAATGAGACATGACTGATGTGAGTGGAGCTGACAGAGGCTGGAGACCACTTCCCCAGCTGGGGACATGCCACCAGGCTGGAGGGGGGGGAAGGCTGCCTTTTCACACATGGGGGCTGTTTCATCCCAGCAGCTCCCTTTTGACAGAGCAGGGATCCTACAGCTGCAGCACCCGCCTCACAGGCTTGGTACGAGCTCCCCTTCCACCTCACTGCCTCCGAGAGCGCATCCTAAATTGGAAGTGGCATGACATGAGTAGTCCCCCCCTCTGAAACCAGGCTGACCTCCCACCGCAGGGTGGGGATCCCCCGGTGCTCCTGTCACACATCGTCTCCCGGCAGGGGACCGCGGGCCCGTGATTGACAGGGTTTAATGAAGACCTTTGATGTTCAAGGGAAGCGATGGCTGTTTGGCAAGGTCGGCTGAGCCAGAAGAAAGGGGCAGGCTGAGGCTGGCCAAGCTGAGCCCGTTGTGCTGGCGGGGCCCCATCTGGAGCACTTAGGAGCTGTCTGGTCGGGGCCAGGCAGGGTGGAGGTGGGCACCTACGGGGGATGGTTTCACGCCAAACGCCGGCTGCCACCCCGAGTTACCGTCCCCATCACTCACCTGGTGCCAGCACCGCTGCCTGCAGGTCAAAGCCTGGAGTCCTCTCTCATTCCGTGTGCCCTGGGGCTGAACTCACACTTGCTCTAGACACAGAAATGGAAAGGTTGGTATTTAATCAGGGAAGTTGTTAACAAAAAAGAAATGTCTTCAAGAAAGACCTGGGAATTGCAGTTAATGACCCCACAGTTTCAACCTCTCACTGGGGTCACTGACATGGTGAGGGAAGCACTCATCCTCCTGCAGTACCAAAATACATCTCTATCTAGTGAAATGAAACAGCATCACCTATCCCAGTGTTTGGGCACCCTCCATGCAGGTGCCCAGGTCAGTGTCCATGCTCCCACAGACACGGCCCACCCCTGGAAGTGTTTAAGAATGGCTTTGTTGGGGCCCTGGGCAACCTGATCTAACGGGTGTCATCCTTGCCCATGGCAGGGGGTTGGAACAAGATGATCTTTAAGGTCCCTTCCAACACAAACCACTGTAGGATTCTCTGATATGATTCTATGATTTAAGGCTCTCATACAACTTGAGCAGCTTCAGTGGGAAAATGAAGATAAAAACCTTGTTTTGCCCAGCAGTCTGGGAGTTTTCCCAGAGATGAGAGGGCAGATGAAAAATTCCTTTAAACAACGGGGAATTTTGCTTCCTTAGAGCATGAAGATCGTTTCCATTCAGAAGTTTGGATCAGTAGCTGTAGAAACAGCCATCTGGATGTTTCAGAAATGTGTCATTTTTGTCTACCATAAATATTTTTTCAATAAGAACAAAGGAAAATTAACAAAAGATACTACAGCGGTTTTTTGTCCGTCTCTGGTGGTGGTGACATATTTCAAATTTTTCCCCTGACAGAGTGTGTTTTAGCTGCTAATCGCATTCCCACGTCCTTTCTAAATGCCTTTTTTTTGTCACTTGTAATACAAAGGCAGCAGGTTAAGGTAGAACACCAGCCCAGTTTTACCATGGTGGCCCAGTCTGCAGGTAATATAGATCAGCAGAACAGGATCTTCCCAGAAACAGCAATATTTGCAAACAGAGAACAATTTTCAGCAAAAGGAGAGGAGCTGAGACAAGTTTGGCCAGGACTCCAAGCATGACCTGGTCAAGCCAGTGATTGTGGGTCTGCACGTCCAGAGCAGGAAGGAGAGGGCAGAGGGAGATTTCTGAGGTAGTGAGTTTTGTCTCACCTTCCTAAAAGGTTTTCCCAAGATTTTCTGCCCAAGTCCACCACATGGACAGAGTCACCCCCACCGAAAACATCCCTGGTTTGAGACAGTACAAACGAGACCCAGCCCCACCAAACAGCGAAGGACCTTGGCTTTCCCTGTTAAGCTCTACACTGCTCCAGTGAACAATTCATTTCTCATTTAGGAGATTAAAATATCCCTATAACTCCTGGTGTGATTCAGGCAGTGTCTGAGCACCCTTTTCGATGTAGGTTGTGGAGGAAGGTGGTCACTGCTCACACCAGTCCTGTGGAGGAGGCAGGTTGGGGTTTTCCTCTGAGTCAAACTTATGGTTTTGGGGGAATGATGTGGACACCAGCCACCTTTCCTGCTCCAGGGAAAGGGCTGAATGCTGCAAAGATCTCAGGGCACACTTAGCTCCTATCACCAACCTCATAGGGTAGAAGGAGGAACCGACAACAATTTGTCTTGTAATTTCTGCTTTGGGAAGTCAAGTCAGGGTAGCACTGCACTAAAACAATCTCCAAGACCTTTCTGGAGGCTTCATTACAGCCTTAGGAAGAGTTTTGGTCTAGTTCCCTTGGGAAATGAGGCTTTTGTGACTCTAGTACCTGTCTGTGCACATCTCAGTCCTGGCTTTTCCAAAAACTTCCAAAACCCTTGAGCAATTTTGGCCATTTGACTATGAGTCCACAAACACATGAGATTGCCACCAGGTTTTAAATGCAGGTGGGCATGAAGAGGAGGGAGGCACAAGAAGCAGCACAAGCCCAGAGGCACCAGCAAAGAGCAGAGAAGCCTCTTGGGTGAGAGACAAATGCTCTGGGGATGTTTCAGTCAGAGCTGGTACCCCATGAGACGTGTGATACTCTCTCCACAAGGCAAAAAGCCATGGGAAGGCTACACGAGACCTGAATGAACATCTTCCTCGCTAAAGAAGAGGGAACCTGGCTGGCTGCTCGGGGTGGTTTGGGTCTGAGTCCTTCAGACTGGCCCCACAGGCTGATGCAGGAGCTCTGCCCTCCTCCCTGCACAGGCTGGTGGACAAGTGATTCATGTCTCAAGAGGGGAAATGCAAGAGCAGAGCAGAAATGAATCACCCTCCACCGCAGGTCATTTAATTCATCCTCCCTCCAGGAGGCAAGCGCTTTTGCACACTAATTAGATAGTTCATCCTAATGGCAGCTACATGATCTTTTTCCTTCCTTCTTTACAACTTCCAGCAAAGTGGCACAAAACCTGATGGATGTTTGAAAGGAGAAGAAGCAGTGCTACCCTGGAGCAAGCCCCATGTGCCACATGGCTGAGACAGGACAGTTGCAAAATCCCACAACGTGCTTGCCGCATGGGGTGTCCACACTGTAGTGCTCTCTCTGCTCACTGCCTCCTCTGCCCTAGTTCCCAGACTTTGGGGTATAATTATAGAAAAACAGCAACTGAAGCTGGTTTAAAAAAGATGGTCTTTTTCCACTGGGAAAAAAAAAACCAAAAAACCCCACTCTGAACAGAATAACAACAAAAAATAATTCTTGAATTCTTGGCAATGTGTTAATTTTCTCTCTCTCTCTTTTTTTTTTTTTGAGAAAAAGAGAACACAAATGTTCTATCTTCTTCCCCCTCCCCGCCCACCTGTTTTTGGGAGAAAGTGAGGAGGAAAGAGAAGGGAAAAACCCTATGTGTTTAAGCTTGCTGTTTTCAAAAGTATTAAAACATTTCTCCCAAAGCTGACATTTTCTAAGGAAATTCTCATTTTACCTGAAAATCCCCTTTGAATTCAGGAAAGTACAACTGCTTATCAGAACAAAAAGAAGAAGAAGAAGATAAAGAAGCCTAATTTTTAACTTTCCTCCCCAAAGCTATTCCAAGGTGGCATTGTAAACACAGACATTTGTGGGTGAGGAGCCTTAGAACGCAGATTGTGCAGCCTGGGAGGTGAGGAGTATTTTCCCTGGGGATAAGATCTGCTGAAACATTGCCACCATGGTGAGACTTCTGTATGGGGGCTGGCAAGGCTCAGCCTTTACGATTTCAACCACATTTTGTTAAATTAAGCACATGGGGATTTGGGGCAGAGGCAGGGTCCTCACGACTGCTTGAACCTCAGTCTGGGAGGTTGCAGAGCCACCAAGGTCCATCCAGAAGCTCACAGGGGATGCAGAGGCTGCAGGACCTCACTCCTGCTGAAAGACACCAAGAAATGCCCAGGTGTAGATCTGGTGGGAGGAAGGCAGGTATGGCCCCACAGGTATGAAAAATACCTGAAAAAAAATATTTTCCTCAATAAAGGGTGTCTGAGCAGCACTGTATGACCCACACAAGGTTTTGAGACCCCTTCAAGGAGAGTTCAATGCTGCAGAAGGGATTCACTGCTAATTCTGGGTGCCAAACCCATCACATAATAGGAAAAGCCACGGGCTGCAGAGCCTGGCTCTTTCTCTGCCATCTCCACCCTTCCCTTCCCAGCAGAAGACTGAGGATTCTTGCTGGTACCACCCCTCATGGAGGAGATCTCAGCCCACCCCTGGGCTACATTTACGTTTCTACCAAAGTGATGAATTTCTTGTGGGATAAAATCAAGAATGCTGAGAACTGGAGGCCAAATCTCTCCTGTATGAGCCATGGCCTTGTAGAAGAGAGAACAGCCTTTCCCCACACCTTCAGCTGGGAAACAGGTGAGTGTCCAACCCCAAACCCAGCACCGCCAAACCCCACTGCTCAGAGGCCCCATCTCCTCCAACCAGGCTTGGGCTAGGAGGACAAGAGCCTTGCACAGCAAACAAGGCTTCTTGCAAAGGCTTCCCCCAGCAGCTCCCACACTTGGAAGCACAACCTCACTCTCAGTGCCCTCATCTATCTGTCTTGAGTCCTGGCCTGCCTTTGATAGATGATTTTCATTAACATTTCCCTGCTGAGGCTCCCACCGCCGCCGCTGTGCCAGTGACACAGCGTGAGAGCTCGCCGAGGGGTAGATGACAAGTGATGAAATGTTGCTGGGCAGGCCAGAGAAAAGCTTTCTTGAGACTGCCCAGTGCTGTCCTGTGCGTGCTTGGGTGGGACTAATATCAGCCTGTCCACAGAGCAGTCTCAGATGGGAGAGGGAGGGGTCATTCTGCTCCAGCTCCAGCTGTGTCCTGCCTCAATCCTTCCCTGGCTGATCTGATGCCTCTTCTTCACCACGGGGGTTGTCTGTAAATCCCCTGGGGATGATTAATGCCCTGCTGCCTGCACATGCCCTGCATTTCTAATGTCCTTCTGCCCTCCACAGACAGAGGATGCGCTGCTGCCTCTGGGTCGCTTGGAGGGATTGTTGTTCCCTGAGGAATTAAGTGTTTTACGACATTTGATTTGGTTTATTCTCAGTTTTTGTACCACCAATTCATCTCATTCCAATGAAAACAATCAGCCATTGGAATAATCTCCCCAGGGAAGACTTGGATTCCCCAATATTGGACACATTTAAGATTCAGCTGGGCCATCCTTTGCCAAGAAAGGTTGGACCAGCTTGTCCTTTAAGTCCCTTGCATCCTGGTAGTCTGTGATTCTATAAAATTATCCTCTTAGAAAAAAGCAGTAGGTCAAAACACTGCATCAAAATATACTTCTTCTTTTTTCTTTTTTTTCTTTTTTTGGTTTTTTTTCTCAAGGGACTCCCAAGGAAAACCTAAATTTACGCATAAAAACTTTTTTTTATATTTTTGAAACATTTGGAAGTCAAAAGAAACTTACCAAGAAGGTGCAGAGAATGTGTTTAGGAAATAAGTCAGAGCCTGTGAGGTCACAAAAGGCCCCTGAGCCACACCGAGCCACACAGGAGGCACAAAGGAAATGCCAACAGCAAAACCCCGGCCTGTTTTACAACACCCTCTTCAATTGCTTAGCACCCACGTCTGACATTTCGCACCTGAGCCTGAGCCCTCCAGCTGAACGGGAGGAAAAAGCCTTTCAGTGCGATTACAGCTCCTAAAAGGATGATTATCACACACCCCCAGGCTTTGATCCAGACCTCCCCCAGCCCCCCAGGGGACAGGCTCCCTAAAGAGCCATCTCTCCCTCGATGGGCATCCTGCAGGTGTCACATCTTGTGTCACCAACACTACTGTGCACACGCTGCTTGCTCCCTAAGCACGAGCTCCAGAAATCCCAGCACAAAGGCAGGATTCCACAGGCTGAAGCAAATCCATTTGGGAATGGGCACCTGGACTGGACATGAGCTGTGCTGATCACAGGAGTGACCGGTGCTCCATCCATGGTAAACACTCCCAGCTCACAGCCTTGGCCTTGCACCTTCCCCACAGAGAGCCATCCCGAAACTTGAAAGGCTAAAGCTCTTCCCTGGGAAGTTTTGTTTCTGAACCTTCCAAAAGTGGCATCAGTTCATGTCACACCCAGATTTTTTCCATTTCTCTACTACAGCAGTGTCTTGGCAGCATAGCAAAGAGCCCCTGAATCCCCCTGGAAAAGCGAAAGGAGAGAAATGGGAGTAAACGAAGGGCTGGTGCTAGGGCAGGAGGGTCTGACATTTTTCCCTGATCCAGAAAACGCTGATTCCCTATGCCTTTGCCAGGAGGCTGGAAGCTGCTGTTTAGTCAGAGCTGTCAGACAGCGGTGCTGGCAGGAGATGGGTGAGCTGTGGTGTGGCTCTGCAGAAGGTGCTGTGGAGACAGGCTGCTTTGAGGAGCAGCTTGGGGAAAAAGGCAGAAAAAGAGAAGCTTGGGGAAAAGGAGAAGTCTGAGGCAGGACCGAAATGCCGGGGAAGGGACTGCCTGGCATAGCTGTGTACAAGAGGCAAGCGCACGGGGCTCCTCAAACAGCCACTGAGACAGCAGAGCTCTGGGATATCTTCAGGCTGAGCTGACAGCTTGGCTTTGAGGGGTCATGGGACCAGCCCTTGGTGCCTGAGGATCTTGATCCTGTCTCCTGCCAGGTGCTGATGGGCCCTTGGTTGTAGTCCCCAGCGATCCATTTGGGCTGTTTGAAGAGAAGGGAGATGTGTCCTCCAGCCTCTCCCAGCAGGACCCCACCACGCTGCCTGCTGCCAAACCTTTATCCCAAACACCAGCACCGCGAGGCAAACCCACAAGACAAAGATGCTGAAAGTTTTGCTTAATTTTTACTGTGCAACATTAATTATGAATTTACTTTGACATTCACTGCACTCCTAGTGCCAAGGATGTGATTTCCCCCTGCCCTGGACTTGGGTACAATCCTGCCACTGCTTTGATGCAGATCTGGAGGTTGCTTTATTGGTGTCCTGTGATCACTCTTGAGACATCCGACCCTGCCATTCTCAGCTCTGCAATGATGCTCTTGTCACACTTCTGGTCTTTGCAGGACATCTGCAACTGCCCTGATGCAAGCCTGAAGGAGTCAGTGATCAGGGACAGTGGTATTGTGCTCCATGAATCGTCACTGAAGTGCCTGGACTCTTCTGTGTGGCTGTTTCTGAAGCAGAGGCTTGACTTTGTTTATACCAGATGTTCACAGGCTTTGCCCTGTCAGTGTCCCCAGTCTGTTCTGGTCAGGAGAAGACCTCCTGCTTGGACACTTCCTAGCTGGGAGAGTGAGTGCTGACACAAGTGTGCTTTGGGATATAATAAAAATATTTGCCTCTTTTGTATTCAGGGCACGCACAGCCCCTTCCCAGCCCCAGGACCTCCTGCTGCAGAGAGAGCCCTCAGTCCACATCTGAGGCAGCCTAAAAAGCTGCAGCTGTGGTCCTGCACCAGGTCCTGTGCTGGCACGTCAGTGGGGTAGACATTCCAGCTGAGAAGTAAGAGAAATCTCTGGCTAACACCTGGGCTGGAATTTGGGAGAGCTGGATTTGTTCTCTCATGTGCCAAAGACTCCCAGTCACTTAACCCCTCAGCTCCTGGTCTGTAACAGAGGTATTGGTGTGCCCATCCCTCTCTGCCCCAGAGCTGTGCGAGATGCTGAGGCAGCAGCCACAGAGGCAGCCTGAGCAGTCTGGCAGAAAGAGACAGCACATGCCCAAGACTTTGGTCCTGCAATGGGCTTGTAGGTAAAAATTCAGCCCCAAACTGCTCAGAGGTGATCTTGGCTTGATCTCATCTGATCCCTGCAGCTTGGTTTGTTAGCATTTTCTGTTTGGCCTCTCACTAACACAAACACAGGGCTCCTACCAGATGTTTTTAGTTGGGAAGCTGTATTTCCAAGAGGGTGGGATATGTGGTCCCTCGGTTTCACAGTCAGGATTTTGCTGAACAAGGAGACCATGTCTGTACTAGTAAATAGAAGGGGCTAAGACCAGTTGTGTGGCCAGATGGCACAACACAGGCCTGCAAACCAAACCCCCTTCTCCTCTCCAAACCCTAAACAGGGTGGCCTCAGCCATGCTGACAGCTAGGGCTGGTCCCTGCCCCATGCTAGCCCTTGAAGAGTCCCCAGGCCCTCTCTGGGAGAGGAGGACACCGTGCCAAGGAGCTTGATGACAATTTAACAGTATGGACCATTGTGAATGCCTGGTGCCTGGCTTAGTGCAGAATTATAAGTGTTGCCTTAGAGATTTGGGGCTCCCCATGGGTGCCTGTCCTCTTGTGACACAGAGGTCCTGAAGTGGGCACACCCAAGCATGAACCAAGCATTGGGGTCCCACCTTTAAGCCCCCTTTGTGGGCTTGCATAGAATTCCTGCACCACAGAGCAGCAGGATGCAAACCTTTTGTCCCGACAGAGTGCAATGCAAAGGGATGGTGTATCCCCACTGACTTTGCATCCCACTCCCAGAAGGTTAAAACTACAGCACCAGGGGCTGTCACACACAGTCCAGGAGCTGGATTGAGTCTGGAAAACACTTCCATAAAACCCTTGCCTCCAGCTCATGGTGCAGAGCTCTGCTCCACAGCTCCAGGTCTCTGCTGCTTTATATCTTCTCTGCTTTGTACTTGAGAGGTGTTATTTTTCCCTGCTCAGGGTATCCAGGTGGGGTCTGGAGGGGTTATCCAGGATACCCAGGATGTACTGTCAGTGTACAAATTGCCTGACTCACAGAATCATGGATTGGTTCGGGTGGGAAGGGACCTTAAAGATCCTTTCATTCCCAACCCCTGCCATGGGCGGGGACACCTTCCACTAGACCAGGCTACTCAAATATGTGCAAACTTACCCAAAATGCACCTCCTCTCTCAGGGTCATGGCACGTGCATTTTGCTGTTCCTCTCCACTCATCCAGCGACTGTTTTTTCCAGGAGAATCCTGGGTGGACTTGGCCAGGAAAATCTGGATGCAGTGAAATCCAAGCAGAGACAGGCACCTCTTGGAGTGCTTTACAACCCATTTGCTCAGCTCAGAGGGGCACGAGCTGCAGCACAGCAAAGAACAGGGATCTTGATGTCTCTCTTGGATCAGATACAGACAGTAGCCTGTCTGGTTACAGAGAGCACTTTCTTTGATTAAAAGCTAATAAATATTCATCCCTCTCCTCCCCTGCCGTCCCTCCCAAATCCCCAGAGACAAAACTTAGACAAGCAAAACTGGTTCATTTGTGATGTATTCCAGTGCATTGCTCCAAAACACTTGGAATCCTTCCAGACAACAGTGCGTGGCTGCAAGGGCTATGGATCATCAAGGAAAGGGCCAATACTTTGCATTCACTTAAAACAAGGCTCAGGTCATAAAGGACATGCTCATTATTAATGGTGGGTGTTGGGAAGCAAAGCATAAAGTGTACACAGATCCTTATCCCCAGCTAATTCCTCAGTAAATTGGCAAAGATTCATCACTGCCTGCAGAGCAGGAGACAGAGAGGAATTAGATGTTAAGGCCAGCTCAGTTTCCCAGGAATACAGATGTGCCATCAGCTGATGAAAACTACGGTGAGGAGCAAGGGAAGAAGATATATCAGTGGTGAAGGCTGTCTCCTTTTAAGGCAAGGAAAACTGAACTCTCACCGGGAAAGAACGGATCCAAACAGATGGAGAGATTGTAGCCGGTGTAAGAGTGCAGGGCCCTCTGAGCCGACCCTGGTGAAACACAGAGTGCCAAACCAAGCCACTGTCACCCAGGAGGAGATTAGAGGAGCCAAGGGCTTATTCAGCACGGAGATGTTGCTGGAGAAAACCAGTGCTGGCACAGAAATATGGAATAGATGCAGTACTGTGCTGTCTCGACACAGATTTAAGCCACAGCCCTGCAGGGAAAGTCCCCTGGGGGCACTAGACTGTGGATGGAGAAGAGGTTTCCATCTCTGGATGGAAGCTTATCCCATAGTTATCTCTGAAGTTGCTATAACCCTCTGTTTTTCCACCTCTTGACTTCCAGTTGGAGTATAGAGCAATTATTTCTTGGGGGAGGGCTGCCTTCAGCCGGTGTTGGTAAGGGGTCCAGAAGTGATCACATAATTATTAGTAAAATAGTAAGATTAGGATAATAATTTATATACAAATAGTAGTCATATATACCAGTTATAATAATTTACAACTATAATTATTATTTCTTATGATTATTACATCCAAGCACCTGCATCCTCCTGCATGCTGGGAACGTGGTGCTGGGACCCCAGGCTTGGTCTCTGCTCAGAGTGAGCAGTAGCATGCTATCCATGTGCTCCTGCAACCCACCAGCCGTGCACAGCACTGAGCTTGTTGCAACTCCACCAGCATCACAGTGCTCAGCAGCCCAGAGACAAACCTCCATCCCATGATGTCCATGCTGTTTAAGCACAAATAAACCTGTGTCTGCTGCCTGGCCCTGCAGAAACCAATCACTTCTGCCTCTCCTTGAATGCTAAGGTTTCAAGCTAGAGGCTGACAGCAGAAGTGGGTAGAAGATGAAGTATTGCAATTTTCCAGCTTTTCTTATGGCAGCCCCCAGCTTTGCGGGGGCTGTTGGGCAAACAAGAACCAAGCAGCTTCGTGGCTGTGTTTCAGCTGGCACGAGCACTGCAAAGCCCATATCGTGGGCCATTTTCTCTGCTGAGCTGAGATTTGCTTGGCATATCCCTGTGGTGGGTCCTGAGGGAGCCCAGGGTTGCTCTCTGATCCTCCAGCTGGGTCCCAGCCAGGGCCTGCCAATCCATCCCTACCATGGGGGGAGCACAGCCAAGCGGGGCCAAGCCTTGTCTCAAAAACAGCTCAGCTGATCAAGGCAATGGAGCATGAAAAAAACAGTGGGAAACTGAGGATCCTCATCATTGAATGGAAAATCCCTTCCCAAGGACAGTATCCAAACACCCAGGTGATGCTGGAGAGCACAAAGACACCACACACATGGCAAAGGACTCTGGTCCTCGGTTTGCAGAGATCCAGGCTCTGGGGTAAGAGCAGGATGCTTTTCTTTCAAAAAAAAAAAGAGAAAAAAAGGGAAAAAGACCCCACAAAACAAAACAAAAAACCCTCCTGCCCTTTCAGAGAGCTTCCCAAGGAAAAGAGACGCTTGCAGTGATACCCACATAAAGAATCCCTTTTTCCAGAGCCCTCATGTCCCCTTTGCCCACATGAGCTGGAAGAGCTCTCAAGGACAGCAACAGCCCCATGAAATGCATGGCCATGCCATCATTTTGGGATTTAAAATGGTAAGTGGGAAAAACACAGACTTTGGTTTTTGCTACTGTCAGTGTTAACTGTTTCAAACCCTTTTTCTCATTTACTTCCCCTTCCTGTGTGGGCTCAGTCAGATTTCAGCACTTTTAGACCTCTGGTAGCTTCTCTTCATGGGGATGCCCTACAGCACAGACCTCAGGACTCTTGGAGATGCTCTGCATGCTTCAGGGACTCAAGTGTGGGCCAGATTTTCTGCACCAGGCAGAAAGTCAGGTACATTGGGAAATTTGTGCTTTTCATTTCCTCTGTGTACCCCAGGTTAGCAGGCTGGCAAACTCCCTTACTCCTTTGCAGGACTCTCCTTGGTGAGGCAGAAGAAAATCTTGGAGCAACTTCAAGAAAAACACTAAAGGCTCCTCTAGGGCTGCTGGAATGGATACAGTTAAACCTCATGCTTGACTTCATCTTCAAGGTCTTCTTGCCATGGCAGTTCAGCAGGAGATAATAAGGAAAATCCTTCAGTAAATCTGGCAGGGAAAAAGATTCGGGGGGAAAAAAATGCTGTATCATCTCCTAGCTAACATCTTTTGTGTGGAGCCTGTATGTGCACATATGTAGGTGTGCGTGTGTGTGTATATATATATATATATATATATATATGTATGTATGTCATATTCCAGGCAGTTAGGCAGGTCAGATTAGTTCATATGAGTAATTTGCACAGCTTTGCTTAACAGAAAATATTGTGCTCATGCACAAGCTTAAAGAAAAAATATATGTAGCTTTTGATAGGCAAAAATTAATCTTGGATGGGGACAATTTGCTGAAATATTCTGTAAAGGCCCCAGATGTATTTTTGCATTTGTTTGTTGTTTTGCAAGACCCTGGCTATGGTCCTTTTGTGTTCAGAAGGTTCAGACTTCACAAATAGCGTGGTTTAATGCACAATTGTTAATGCACTTATTGGGGATTTAAACCAGCACCAGAATCTGACCCACTGCATCTATATGCAAATACACTCTCAAAAGTACTGTGCAGAAAGTGACCTGCTTCCACTAATGCCCAGATAATGAGGAAATGAGGATTTATGCCACCAGAGACACTCCCCCTTGGAGCACATCTTCTGAGACATTCAGTCAAGGAATCGCTTCAGCACAGCCTCCAGAGGGAAGCCTGATCATTAAAAAATGACATTTCTGTGCCGTGTGATGAATGAGAATTGAGCTGGCAGCTCAGCTTTCATCCAGACTGAGGACTCATCCCACCAGAGCACTGATGTCAAGAGAAACAATCCCTTCCATTTAGGGTTTGGGCCAGGCTTCAAATGCAGGCACTGAGGGCGAGAGCTTGCTTTCCTGGGAGTCCCAGGCTCTGGTGCAGCACATCCTCAAAACCCTTCCACAAAGACATCCCATGGTTTATCTCCTTTGAGTGTCTTTTCACTGATCCCAAAGCAGGTGTGTCCCAGGCTATCATAGGCCCTACCAGTGTCAAATCCAAACCCACAAACCACTGCCCCTTTGCACCCGAACCAAGACTCCTCCTGAAGGCAGACACTGGGGGTCAGGGTGTCTTGCTCAAAATCTGTGTGTCCTCACACCAGGCCTGACGTATCCAGAAGGGCAGTGGCTTGATATGGATCCCAGCTAGGAAACACAATCGTTCCCCAAACCCAGAGTGCTCGGGAGATGAGGACAAGTTTATCCTTCACAAGGGAAAAAGCTGGAGCACTACTGTGTTCATGTTTCCTTTCAGTGGCAGAGCTGGGGCTTCTACAACTGCTGAGTTGAAAACCAGGATGGGACAGGAGTCACCCAGTGGAAGACATCTGGGCTGATGTTGTCTTTCTGAACACCTCACGTGGGACTCCCACTAGAGACAACGGGGAAAAAACTGATCCCTGCAAAGATCCCCCCACTTTCTTCTTCTTTGGTTCCTATTTTAGATGAGAAGAGTTGCACTTTGGGATGGACTTCCACATAAAAAGGGCTGAGGACACCAGCTCCAGTGCAGAGCTTGTACGTACCCCAGAGGTGACTATGTCTGCACATCCCACCTCAGGCTCTGAGCTCTGGAGGTCCTTGTCCCATTTTGGAGGCCCGTCTAAATTCCCCACCAAATCCAAGAACCAGCTGATTCTCTTCTTGTGTTTCACCAAAGCTGGGGCCCACCAAACTTGCTTTTCATCCCAGCAATTCCTCTTCATGACCCTGCACGTTGAACAGCGCTGAGCTGCCACCAGACACTCCAAATGCTGAGATGTCATAACCAGCCTTGTCTCACACCCTAGACAGGACAATTCCATCCACCTGAAGGGTAAGACACGTAAAAGTGGGAGGAAAGGGGCAAATCCAGCTGCAGTAATTCTGGAATGCCTGCAAAAAAAAACCCTGAAACCAATGTAACTGGATTATTTAAGGCATTCTTAACCACTTTATTTCTGCTTTCCTTCCACTGCAGCTGGAGGTGCCGGATCCCATCACATTTGACAGCATGCAGAGCAAGGTCTGCATTGTCCCAGGAAATTTCTTTATTGTCAATACATTGCAGACCCCCTTGGAGATTCCTGGGGTGCTTAACTCAGCCAAGGAGTGATATATTGAAGAGTTCTACATTTTTAATTGCAGGTCAGCAAGGAAAAAAAAAAGCCTGTAGCCACTGAAGCTCTCAGTCACTTTGAAATGGAAAGTTCCCCCCTTTGCACAATCTCCCAAGTATGGCATGTGGCCTAATTGTATAATTAAAAAATAGATCCGAATTGCTTCAAAGGAGCTGTTGTGTTCCAGCAGGTACATAATAAGTTTATAGTATCAGCTAATTGCACTGTTATATAAAGGTTCAGAATGACTTTTGAAACCAACAGACAGACCTTCTAGGTATCAAACATATATTGTTTTGTTTGGGGACCTTTTTATTAATATCTCATTATGGAGGCAACCTGTGCTTTCTCCATCCTTTCCAGAGAGGATATAAATGTCAATACTGTGCAGAAAGTGCTGGGCTTGATACTGAGCTGGTGCACATCATCTCCACTGACCTCAGTGGGTCGTTTTAGACACCAGCAAAATCCTGATAACACATGTGAGTCAGTGGCTCAGAGCTCATGTTAAGTAGAGCTGTGGGGACACCATCAAATGGGAATCACAATGGTTTAAGCAGCTACTGCCAGCTGTTGTCCATCTTGTGTCAGACTGGTTTGAGCCCACGTGTTCAGCCTCACTGGTGGGAACGATGCAGAAGCACACAGCTGAAGGGGACATCTGGTCTGTCACAGCAGCTCAGTCATACCCAGTTGGGACTTTACACCCCCTCACCCAAAAAAGACATGGAAATAAAGGTGGGGTTTGCCACGAAGAGCCTCTTGCTGTTAACCTCTCTCATGGATGAGACTCTTGAGAGTGCTGGGTCTCACAGTTATGAAAAAAGTTTTTTATAAAGAGCATCAGGGCCAGGGTCACTCAAAACATGGGCACCACTTCATCATGCAGCCTCAAGGGTAAATGACCAGAATGCAGCAGAATCAGTGAATGCAGAAGGCCCTGGGAAGATTCATAGTACTAGATGGGATGAGGGACAGCTTCCCAAACAATTTCCTGCCTGGCTATCCACATGTAGAAAGCTCCCTATCCAGCATGTGCCTGGGCATTACATTCAAAGGAACTAGAATTCCTTCCCAAGCCTGAGTTCCCTTCCTGTCCTGTGATCTGGCCCACCCAATGCACATCCAACATCCAAGCCCATTAGCCCCCATCCCTTAACACCTCACAGGGCACTTGCCTGCTACAGCTACCGCCTGTCCTGGCAGTAAAGGAAGGTGCAATCAGGAATCACCCCATTCACCTCCTCAAAGCTGCTGTGATGTGGAGCCAGCACGATGGGAGGGAACCCTCTGATCCAGAGCACACATTTGCACTTTGTTATCAGCTATTCACCCTCCGGAGAGCAGCTGGGATTCCCCAGCTGCAATCGGACTTCCGTGGAGCTATAACTTTGTAAACTCAGCTCAGCCTTTCAGGAAGAGATTTCTAATTTTATCCAGGCCATTCATCCACTCTTAATTTGCAACAACAAAAAAAAAGAAAAAGAAGCTGTTGCAGGGTCATTATTAACTATTGGCCAAGACAGAATGAACTCCAGGCTTGGCTGACTCCCTCTTTGGTAGAGAACAACCACACAGACAGCAGATACATTGCTGGTTTGCTTCCCAAGCGTTTCTGCTCCTGACTGAGGATGTCTGAAAGACAAAACAGAAGGAGAACCTTCATTTCACAGGTGTAGCTGCGTTGTCCAGGCTCCACCTCAGCCAATTGGGCTTGGAGACTTTGGCCAGCCTGCAGTGCTCAGCCTTTCTCCCCTTCCACACGCTCAAAATGCCCCTGCCCTGCAAAAATAAGTGGGAAAAGTCCCCACTGGCCTTAGTCAGGCTCTGAGATCAGATCTCAGACACAGGGAGGAGCGGTTTTTTCACCGTCAGCTTGTGAGGTTCACGTGTCCCCACTCCCCCCGAACACTCACTGAGAGCACAATTCCTTGCAGTACAGCAGGACGTACTCAAACCACTCCATCCAGCACACGAGGCAATCCTGGGCCTTGCTGTGAGGCCAAGGAAGCAATGTTTTAGTCTTCCCCAGCACTGCTTGCCAGCTCAGAGATATAAAATTCCCTAAGCTGGATACCTAGAGCCAGTCAGGAGAGGATCTCCAGCCGTACCCTCATATCCAGCTATGCCATTATTCAGTCTGCCTGTGACATGTTGGCAAGAGGTGATTAATCACAAGTGTTCAGCCACGAAAAGTCTTTTTAATAAAACAGCTAAGGTAACAAATAATAGCAGAAAGAAAAGTCAAGAAATCCACATCCTTATTAGCTGGTGTGGTAGCCCGAGGATTCAGGAAAACCCGAATGATCTTAACCATAAAATACTGCCAAGGTTGTCACCTTTTCCCTAAAGTCTCCTAAAAAACCCCAGTTATTCTTATGCCTGTTGTAGGATCTGCCACATGCTTCACACTTTTGAATTTGATGAGATAGAAGTTTCATCTAGATTGAGCTTTTAGAATATAATGAATACTCCAAGAGAGAGAGCCTAGAATATAACATTTAAAATGCACTGATCCAAGGGCACAACAATTTATCTTGGAGAAATTAATGCAGAGATCCCTCAATTTTGTTTATTTTTGTAATTCAGGTTGCCCTCAACTGATTGTCATACTTTAGGAAATGGGTATCTATTTATTGCAAACATAAACCCCAATATAATTATAAGTTATTCTTTCCATACAGCTGCAAGAGTTTGTCTGTGATCAAGTTTTTTTCCCCAAATTCATCCTGGAAAAATGTTCTTGCTAATGTATCAGGCATCCCATTGCTCCACCTGCTCTTATTTGCATCAAGAGAGGATCCAGACAGCACCCAAGCAACCCTTCGCCACAAACACAAATCAATTTGCACCCAACATCTACCCAAGAACCTCATGCCAGAGCTTCCTACCAACAAATGAGATGGAAGACAAATCAGGCCCCGGAAAAAATACACCCTGGATATGTGAGTGTGCAAAGCTGTGGGGCCTGGGGACTTCCATGGTAACTCTGTGTATAAACAGGACCAAACAGCTTGAAGTAGCTGCTTTCCTCGCAAGGCCGATGAACAAAGTATCTCTGTAGCTTGGCCAACACAGCAAGCTCCAGCCAAATGTAAATAGCCTGCGGGGCTTTTTGGCACTTTGCACTCTATTTTGCATACAGCTGGTAATGTTTTAAAGGCCAGGCCCAGCCAAGGGTAATGCTTCCAAGAACAGAGCAGGAAACACTTTGTGTACAGAAAAGAGTCCCAGGAGAAATCAGTGAAATCTTAAGGCCTTTTGTGTTTCTTTCTCCCCCCGCCTCCCCCCCCCCAGTCAATCAAATCATTTTTATGTTAAAAATTTCCAGAGCTCCAGGTAGATGCGGCCGCCTCGCTCCGTGCTCCGGGCGCTCGGTGGGAAAGGGAATGTGTTGGCTCCTGCAGGCACATGAGCACTTGGCGGGAGTGCCAAGCAAGAGAGACAGCATCGAGGGAGGAGGAAGTTTGTACCAAAGCATCTGGTGACGCTCCTTGAGTCTTCCACAGTAACAACACCAAGGAAATACCACAATATTTCCAATTATTTGGATGTCACTCAGTATTTTGGTAAAAATTAGCAGGACCTAGGGCTTAGGATGGCTTGCTGTGATAGAGTGAGGCAGTCACTACTAAAATGCTACTAAACTCCTTCTCTCCAGGGGCTTATCCTTGCAGGTGAGATGGGATTTCCCTCTTGATAGAACACTGAGAAACCTGGACTCCACTGTTTTGTTTGTCTTATCACCTTGACACCCACTGTGTAGGGCATGAAAAGGACAAATCTGGCTCTCCTGCGGCCTCTCCCCTGCTCCTGTGTGCAGAGGGCTGGGGAGGGGATGCAGATGAACTGGGCAGAGCAGAACCACACAGAGCAGGCAAGGCTGAAACAGGCAGTCACGAGGATTAATACTGCAGCAGAAATGTTGTTATCACGTGTTTAAAATCACAGCATACCAGCACACACAATTTGCCCACCTGGTCCTCTCTTTTCAACATCATTGTGTGTGAACACATTTGTACGTCAGGACCATCGTGTCCTAGAGGGAGACTGTCCTTCTGTTAGCTGTCCCAGTCGCTTGATTATTCAGGGTTGAGAGATGAGTGCTGGCTGACTTAGCAGCAGCCGTCAAAGCTGGCAGCAAAAGGGAATATATGTCAATAACTCAGGAAAGGGAAGTGGAGACAACTTGGAGAGGAGTCCTTGCTACACCCACATGAAGTGAAATCGAAAGCCCTGTTTATCATAATTTAGTGTCCTTTACTTTGCATCTTACAGATGTCTGTCCTTCCACAGGTAATTCGTATGTGCAAAGCCGAATCACTGCCCTGCAGACGGGGCTGGAGCACAAAGGAAGGGTCACGCTGCAGAGGGACCCCGGGGCACAGATGGGGGGCTGTGTGCTGCTGTCAGATGGCACAAAGGGCTGCGCTTTCATGTCTTTGTGTTGCGGCTGCACATGGTGGGCCAGCCAAGGAACAGAGAAATGGGGGGGAAGCAGAGTTGGGATCTATAATGAAAACCATGCATTTGACCCCTCTGGCTGGGGACACGGCCGAAATCTCATTGTTGGCTTTAAAGCTGACAGAATCGTGTCCTCTCCCCTCAGTGTTTAGTCCCTTTCCCTCCGACCGGATTTGACACATGGGTATTGGACCTTCCATGGGATGCAGAAACTCTGGTACTGCCAAATTTCAAGGAACCAAACTGTCTTTGGTCATGGGGATGGGATGATACACAAACATTCAGCCAATCCCTTCCTTCCAGAGCAGGTACCCATGGGCTGCACCAGTTATGGTCCAAGATCTCATCAGGCTGCTGAGCAGGTCCTATCCCAAACTGCTGAGCTAGCCTGGGCTCAGCCCCAGGCAAGGGCCTCCAGTGCCATTTGGCTTGAACCTATAGGAAGCCAACATAAAGCTCAGTTGTCCCTCACTGATGCCAGAAGAACTTTTGCCTGGATGTCTCCAGGGAGCTCCGGTGCTGCCCAGGGTGAGCTGCAATAATAGAATCCATCCCTTTTCTGGTCTCAGGCAATGGAGGTGGGGTGGCCTTGCAAGACAAGCAAGCACAAATGGCTAAAAAAGCAAGATAAATACGGGACATAAATATGTGATGGTATAGGAGGCGGTACCATAAACTTATTTTATTGCTACTTGTCTGCAAAGGCCAGCATAACTCACTCCCTTTGCCTCGCTTTGTCATTTGTGAGTAACGAGATGGCCCAAACACACGCCAAGAAAAACCTCCTCACACCCCACACCTGGGTAAGGAATAAAGGAAGGGGGATTTTTAATAATGACCAATGCCCTGCTCTCCATATCGTGCATACCTGATGTGGTTTGTACTGATTACCAGTACAATCTGTCATTCATGGTAGCTCCTCCTCAGCTGCCCTCTGACTTAACCCCTATCTCAGGAGTTCTTCGGGGGTGATACGAGCACAGCAGAGCCCAGATTCTGCAGGCAGAGGGTCACAGTGTCTCATAAACAGCTCCCAGCCAGTGCAGCCCATGCTGTGGGCTGAGCAGGTTTGTGCAAAGACAGCCAGCACAGTGGTAATTCCTTCCTGGGGCTGAGTTAGCCCATCCTGCCTCTCTTTTGGCTTGTTTTGGCTCACCACAAGCCATGCAGGAGTACTCACAGAGCCAGGCTGTGCCCAGAGGTGCTGACAAGGGCTTGACCTGTGCCTCCAGCGGGAGCAGGGAATCTGCCTTGTGGTTTTAGAGAACTGCAAACACTGCTAGTCATACAGGCAGATGAGAAATTAATATTTACTACCCTTTAGCTGAAAATCATCTTTTTCCTACCTGCCCCAGAGGACTGTGAATACAGGTGGTATTCTCCTCCCTCCCTGCCCTGGCCAGCCACATTTCCACAGCCTGTTCCAGCCTCTGCAAAAGCCAACATCCACCAGGAAATGTGACAGGCATGTGTGGGACTGACTGTGCCAGAGCCAGAGGGGACAGAGATGGGTCAGGCTCGCTGCTATGCAAAGCCACAGAGAGGTTCCTGGTGCCCGTGGTGGGGCTGCACTCCCCAGCTCATCATTCTGGGACATGGATTTGTGGGCATGCCAGAGCCCACATCCACACAGCCTCTGACTCCCGAGGGCTCAGAGACGGGATGGCTCTGCCCTGTGCTAGCAGCTGGAGCCTTGACAAGCAGGAGGAGGAGTCAGAGCCAGAGTCACCCACCCTGTGCCAGAGGGCAAAGCAAGAACAAGAGAGTGAAACAGGGAACAGGGGTCAGCAAAGAGGGCTGAGCCTTTTTCCAGAGCACACGAGGGAAAACTGCGGTAACGCCATGCACAGGACATCGATGGGCAGGAGGTGCCTGCTGGATGAGGCACAGGCAGAGAGCTGGTCCCCAGCACTAATCCTCTTTCCTCCTGTTACAATCCAGCACTTCTGAGCCACCATGGTCCCAGGGACAAGGGAAAGCAGACAGTTCTTGCTGCAGTCCCACGAGTGGGTGACAGCAGCGTTTCCCCAGCTTGCTCAGGCTGCATCACCTGCTCCATCTGGGCTGAGAGCTGGAAGCTGTAAATCAAGATGTCCAGTGGAGGTTGTAAGGGGATAAAGCATCCTCAGTAAAATTTCTCTGACAAGTAGTCACAGCTGAGATATCACTTGACGAATGGCAGCAGAATTCCCAGTGCAAGGTGATGGATTCTCTGTGGCTGTGAGCAGGCTGAGCTCTGTTGAGGCTGACAGGGCTTTAGGACATCTGTCACTCCAGCAGGTACATGTGAGGATGCACCCAGCTGCACACCCCTGGGATGTCCCCCTACACCCCTCAGCAGGAGCAGCACAGGTAGCTTTTCTCTTCCAGTCACCTCCAGCTGGGGAGGGATGATCTTGTCATTAAGCCATCACACATAGTAGCATTAGTATTACTGCTATCTGGAGTACTTTTCTCTGCTCCACTTCATGGTCCATGTAGATAAAAAAGAAATAGGTAATTGCCTCATCTATCAAGGGTGGTTTCTCCAGAGCAGAGCCTACAAGCAGTGACAATCAAAATGGGCACCTCAAAGTGGTTTGATCTCTTTAGATTGGTTTATAACAGATTGAGAAAGTGTTAAAAAGTGGAGATCCATGGACCATGACACCCACACCAGGTGCCAGGACATGGGGCTCACACTTTGTCAGATTATGTCCCTGGAACTGGAGCCAACACTACAGTTGAGCTCTGCCATGATGGGAAGGCTCCCAGGGGTGAGCCCAAGAGATACAGGAGGAAGTTCATGCCCTGATAAAAGCCAAGCACCCTAAGAGTTATTTTCAGGATGGTGGGAATGTCCTCGGTCTCATGGAACAATCTCCAGCCAAATCAGGATGTGCAGCCACCCTGCAATAAATCCTCATCCCCATTTACGACATGATTATAAATGTTATAGCAGGAACTGTAACAGAGAAAATAGTCCCAGATATGGCTTGGAAAAAAATAATCAGGGCAAGGCTTTCCATTTCTCTTTGCTCTCCTGGAGATACCAGGAAATTCAATAGACGTGGTACATCTCTGAGATATTCTGATACTCTGCCTGCTGAGCAAGAGCCCTAAAAATTATTTGGGCTGTAAAGAAGTGAGGTTGTCATGGGTATCTTCCCAGAACTAAAGAATCGCATTCCAACTTCAAAACTACTCAAAAATAAAATACAGGTGCCTAAATTCACTCAGCTGGAGCACATATTGTGTGGGGTTTCATTTGTTTGTTTGCTTCCTACCTTCAAATTTTCTCTCTGCCAGCTTCATGTGGCTCAATGTCCTGACTCTTTATCCTTCATGTGGGGATGTGTAGCTGGCACTGCCTGGACAGAGAGGTCCCACTAAGAGCCAGCTCTCCCCTAGAGAACAGTATCATGTCCCTGATCTACTGATGACACCAATATGCCCACGTTGCTCTTATCAGAGCCAACACAGAATTGCCTCATACATTGGGGAAGAAAATTTCTGAGAGGTGAGGCCCATTTTTCAGCTCAAGACTTTAGTGCTCAGCAGATGTGCTTAATGGAAGAGGAATTTAGGCAAAAACACTTGCTTCTCAACAAAAAAGCAGTATGTTTAAACCTCATTTATTCTTGGGAAAGGTCCAGTGTCATTTTGTGACTGGTTGTGGGTGATGCATAACTCAAGCACGCTGGAAAACCAGTCTGGTTTGCACCAAGGGACAAAAATGTGCATTACAACTGAGGCCTTTCCATCCATATCTCCTTTCTGCCAGGCCCAGCCACAGAAGCTTGTTCAGCTGAGAAGGGGAATGATAAAACAGCTTTGATGAGTGTCTGGCATCCAGCCAGGGTCAACACACTACAGCATGCTATGGTGATGCTCCAGATTAAACCTGCACTCGGCGAAAGTCTGTAATAAAAACCACTGAAAGACAATCCCTCTCAGTTCAGGGAGACTCTTCTCAAAGAAAGCAAAAAAAATTAAGATCCAGAGATGAAGGAAGGAATACACAGACTAAGATGACACTTGGATCAGGTCCTATTTTAGGTTCTATTAGCTGGAGCAGAGATCCAGGCTATGTTGTGCGATGTCCAGACCCCCAGGTGAGGGCCTTCTGAAGAGCCTGGAAGTCACTGTTTGAGTGCCATGAGCTGCTAAGCAGCATCTGGGAGCTACAAAAAGTTACAAAGCCTCCTAAACACTCTTCTTTCTTCCTTTTCTGGATCAGGACAAACTTTTTGGAGGACTGAACTGATCTTGTACTTCCCTCCCTTATCCTTCCACTCTCACTGTGCCCTTCCCTGGGTTTGGTACCGATCTAGAGTGACAGCACATCATTTAAGTGAGGGGAAGGGTGACATTTCCTAAGCACTGGGACTTTCTGAGGTTTGATAGAGATGACAAACTTCATCGGGATGAAGATCTGGGCTTTCTTGTGCATGACCCTAGAACAGGGGGCACAAGAGACTCACATCCTTGGCAGAGGGGACATCAAGGTGAAATTGTTAGCTGGCACCAAGTCCTCAAATAGTCCCCACTGGTGTGACAACCACCTCCCCGGGGAACACCAGGGTCTGCTGAGGGAGCTGAGATGTATGAACATCTAAAACAGGGGTCAGCTCAGGCACTCAGGAGGATCCCAGCTGTGCTTCCTAGCAGGTGATGCTCAAGAATGACATCCTTCTGACAGACACTGTGTTGGACCTGTAATCCAAAATCTGTCACTGCTACAGAAACTGCTACACAGGAAAAAAACCTCATGTGGCTGCTACCCTTTAGCACTTTGGCTTTATCTTCACAGCAACTTGCCCTCCTGCTGATACAGATTAGATTAACACTGACAAGGAACATGATGGAGTTTAACCATGTCAGACAGCTGGAGAGCTGCTCTGATGATGTTTAAACCAATCAGTACATTTTTTTAGGGGGGGTTGGTTTTATGTGGAGAACAGGACCAACCCAAGACAAGGGGAATAAGGGGGACCTGATAGTTTCCAGGCATCTTTGCCTCTATCTGTATTTTCCCCATGCATTTATACACCCTTAAAATCTGCAGCCAAAGTGAGAAATTCCTAGAAATGCTTCTTACCTTTTAAGATCCTCTGTCTCCAGGGTAACATCATCAACTGGAGTACATGGAGCTACAATTAGATACTCTTTACAATGAGGGTGGTGAGGCACTGGCACAGGTTGCCTGGAGATCCTGTGGCTGCCCCATCCTGGAAGTGTTCAAGGACAGTTGGATGGGGCTTGGAGCAACCTGGGATAGTGGAAGGTGTCCCTGCCCATGGCAGGGTGTGGAATGAGATGATCTTTAAGGTCCCTTCCCACCCAAACCATTCTGTGATTCTGTGGTTCCATTGCAGATGCAGCTTGGAGTCTTTGCAATGGCAGAGGTTGGTGTGGAGCATTTATGTTGTGCAGACTGAACACCAAAGAGGGACAGTAATTATTCCTGTGGGGCATTAAAAGCGTCCTGGGCTCCTTGATGGGATCTGTCTCTCCTACCTTAGGTCAAAACCCCTCATGAATTTAAACAGTTGCTGTTTTAGAAGCGGTGACTGCAGTAAGCAACCTTACAGATGCAGCTGCCGCTTCCCAGCTGGTGGGAGAGGTTATCAGAGATGGTCATCTTTAAGAGTCCAGGGATGTGTCTGAACCAACATCTGAAAATCTTTTCAGTGCTTTCCTTGGACTTTGGCCACTACAGGCAAGATCCAGGTTGGCACTACTGCACTGCATTTTGTATTGTTTTGATGTCTGGCCACAGTCTGCTTTGAATAAGCGTCCATGAAAGACGCAGCCCTGATCAGATGTTGGAGTCATTTTGGTGTTGGCCAGGGGAAGGAGGATTAGGATTGGCCTTGGAAGTGCTACTTTTTTATCCCTCTTACTCTTCTTGTGCCAGGTGGCCTTGGTAAACTCACCCAACACTTCTGCCCCATGTCATTCACAAGAGGAACATTGCCCTACTCCATCTTTCCAAGACATGTCCTCTTTCAGTGTTAGGCTTCATTTTTAATATTTTTCCTGTTTTCAGGTAAAATACTAGCAGGTTACGTCTTGGAGGGAAAAAGTGTGAGGACCCTCTTCTTCTTGGGTTTATAACCTCTTGCATACTCAAGGATTGGTGTAATTTAAATAAAAAAGGGGGTTGGAGGAGAATTCCAGCCTAATTACACATTACAATGGTGTTGTGCTGCTTCTGGGAGACCAGCCAGGCATCTGGAAAGAGGTTCAGCTCCCAGCAGGGGTGAACTGACAGGACAAAGGAGAGGAGGCTGGAGAGTAATCAGACACAAAATACAGCCAGAGGAGGGTGGCCCAGCTTCAGCCAGGAACTGGCAATATTGCCCACACCAGGCAGCATGGACACAGCAGGCACGTGGCCAGCCTCAGAGGTAAATCTGGGTCACAGTGGTTTGAATTCAGGTGCCCTTCACCATGCTGAAAGCCTGGCACCAGGAGCACACTCAAGTCGCGGCTGAGCCTCTCACTTGCCGTGGGCCACCTTGGGGGTTGTTTCAGTCATTCCAACACAGCTCCTGAGAGCTCTGCTCCCTTTGGAACACTTCAGAGGTTGTTTCAAACAGTTATCCCAACACAGTGCCAAAGAGTTTTGCTCCTTCTGGAACACCTTGGAGGACCTTTCGAAGTACTCTCCTAACACGGTGCCCAAGAGCTCTGGTTCCTCTCTCATCAATGCAGCAGTTCTGCACGCTCTATCAGAACATCACCCACTTCCAAGATGCTGTTAAAATTATCTCCCAGCTTATCCCTCTTGCACGAATTCCCAGGGCAGAGGTAGGACTACAGGACCACCTTCCCCACACTTTCCCTACATCCTCGAGGTTTCCCTGGCCGAGACCAGCAGCTGAGGGTGGTTAGTAGACACTGAACTCGTGTCCCTTGCAGACAAGGGTTGGTCTGGACTTTCTCAGTGTACAAAACTCAGAAGAGGGTGCCCTGGCAGCTGCGTTTGAAAGCTCTGCTCAAGTGACTGTGAAGGGCCAGATGGACTCCAGCCCTGAAGACTTGAGTGCCCTATTTAGTGGGGATGCAGTGAGTTTTTGTGTGCAGGCTGTTTCACTACTCTCCAGCCCTGGTTTGGAGGACTCCATCCAAGCTGGATCTCCAGATCCGTTCAGCTCTGCCAACAGACCTGAGGAACAAGTCTGGGGAGCTGAACAGTGAGGAGCCAGCCCATTTCACCAGCCCTTCAGATGGTAACGATCCTTTCCAGCCCACAAGCCCATGAGCAGAAGAGGGGAAAGACTCCAGATTTCATTCTTAATCCTGAAAGTTATTCATCCTACCCCCTCTCCCCAGCATTAGGAAGGACAACACTCCCTTATATGGTGAAGAAGAAGTGGGGAATATCTGCAGTACATTCTCACATCTGTGCTCAGCTGAGCCTGGCAGCGTGTCCTTGGGAATGCAGAGGTCGGAACCGCCAAGAGCTGCGGAGCAAAATGCCTCCACCCTGCTGTGAAACGGGGGGTGAACAGATTCGGGTGGAAACACTTCAAAATGGGTCACATTAAGCAACGCTGCTCCATGGGTCTGTGGTGTCTGCTCTGGGATGTTTTCCTGTGCAAATCTGGAGCCCAGTGGGAAAAGGCAACTTGCAAATGGGAAAACAACAGTAAGAAAACACTGCAGGACCAACTCCTGGAGAAGCCACTAAAATGGGGCACATAGATCCCCAAAGGACCCAGAAGGAAACATTACCAAAACAAATAGGTGCAGGTTCCCCTAATGAAATCCTTCAACATCTTCTTGGCTGATAGGAAGGTCACGGTTTGAAATTGTGGAGGCTCAAGAGGAAGAAGGAGGGTTCAGACAAGTTCTCCAGGGAAAAATGGACAAGACCATTGGGGAGATCCGTCCAACAGATAGCATTAGGGATATAAAGAGGGAGATGTTGCCACATTTCTCTGCTGATGGAGAATTTTAGAGTTTTAAATACCAATACCTCATGCACAAGACACATCTGAAGGGTTGCCCAGGCAGCTTTTGCCTAATTGTTGACAGAGCTCTTCACCACATTGATTTCTCACAGCCAGGTGTCCAACCTTCTTTCAGAAAGGATCAGCTATTCACTAGATGGGTTTAGGTTTTGCAGGACCCTTGTATGCACATCAAAGAGACCTAAGCACGTTTTTTAAGTGCAGTCCACGAGTTTGAGAGCCCCCTGGGCTAATAAAAAGCCAGCCTGTAGTCCTGAATACATGGCACTTATGCCATCCATAAAGTGGAACCCAGAGCAGTGTGGCCACATCCAAACCAGACTCAAGCAATGCCTTGGGTCACTCTGTCCCAGGCCAGAGCAGTGCCAGGTGTGTGCTGCTGATGGAAATGAGCCTGGCTGTCACCTGCTGGTCTCAAGAAAGGCTCTTTCCAGGACATCATACCCCGCTCTGCCCTCCTACTGTCTTGGCCTTGGCTCTGCAGCCAAAATCCCTCAAGGTAATGGTGCAGAAGGGAGGCCTTTAGGCACCAGGGCAGCAAGGTGGGCTCAAAGACACCTGGGTTTTCCTTCCTGCCTCCCACATCCAGTCCTACCTGAGGATGTCCCAGGCCCAAGGACCAGGATGAGATCAGAGGTTACCAGAGTTTTTCTGGGCTTGGAGAGGAGGAGACAAACAAAACCTCATCTTTACTGCCCCAAATTTCATTCTTCTGATGAACATTTGATTCGACCTGGTACAGGACAGCAGAGAGGAATGTTCTGTTTAAGCTGCTTGTAGCTGGCTGAAAGGGACACACACATTTTCAGAATCCAGCAATGCTGCCCATAAGCCCCCTCAGCACCTCTCCCCCAAGGATCTGTGGATGCTCTGGAAATCAGAGCCTTCCTGTATCAAGCTCCATATTTGCAAAACTAAACAGAGGCACTCTGATTTTCAAAGGTGCCAAGCACTTTTAGTTTCTTTTTCTCCTAACGGCCTTTGTGGCTTTTTAAAAAGTAGAACACTTGAAAAAACCCTTTAACATGTCACTAGTGTTTGGGGAACATCCTGTTCCAGAATACAGCTTTACACATCAGAAAATGGTCTGATTTGCAGGAAAGACCTTTCCTCCCATAGAGCAGTTGTTGAGAGACAGACATCTTAAAAGTAGCTGGATTCAATAGTCTTTAAAAAAGACTAATACCAGGCAGTAACCCATCCAATGTCACCCAGCACAAAAACCCACCACCTCCACATCCTGGAGATTGTGCAGCCCCAGGAAAACCTAAAGCCCTACTGTTGTGACAAAAAATATCCCAGCACTGTGATTTTGTCCTGCAGGTTGTATGAAGAGACGTGTCTGGCAGCATGCTCTGTGCCTTCTCCAGGTCAGCCCTGCTCTGGCTGTAAACAGTTTGTCCCTTTCTGCCAGGTCTGTAGCAAAAACATCCCTGTCCAAACACCTGGAGGGAAAATGGCTTTCCCCGTGTTTGAACTGAAGTGATAGGACAAGAGTGCAGAGGAAAAGTTGGGTGCTGACTAATTAGGCTTTATTGACAAGCAGGTAATTAGGTGTAGCTGCAGTAGTCGTAGCTGCAATGAGGGATGTGCTCCTCTTGCATGGATGTCCCTTAATTTTGTGGTTCTCTAGGAACAGCCTGTCTGGAGACAGCCTTGAAGGATGATGGAGGAGGAAAAGCAGATTCCAAGTCCCAGGAGTGAGCCAGCACAGGAAGGGAATTCAGAGACTGCCCGTGTTCCACCACTGTTGTACAGAGAGGACTTTCAGGCTGTTGTTCAGGCTCCAGGTATGGAGCTCTTGGATACAGCAGTGAATAAAAAGTTCCTTTCACTGCCAGTGCCACGATGTGGGTGTGCACTGCAGGTCAGCCTGGGGGTCAGGGGTCCTGTGTTCTCCATCTCTAGAGCATGGCTGGGATACAGCCACCAGCAGGTAAAACCTTCTCAGGAAAAGAGCACTAGGGCGGAAATAGCCTGGATCAAATGGATTCAGACAGGTTCCCCAACCTCTGGCAGTTTTCTTACCTGTTCTGCCTCCTCCTTGGTGGGGGGGAATGTCAGATGTGTGATGTGCTCACCCTCTGCTGCCGCACTCAGTGGGGCAGTGAGTACAAAATCCTATCTCTCTCCCTTCAAAGGCTTCCAGCTCATGTTTTTAAACCAAATTTCCCCTGGATCCATCAGTTCTGTTACAGTCAGAGAGGATCCCAGCAATGATGCCTTGACATGTCTGTTTCTCACAGTGAATAATCAAAACCAATGACATAACTCAGTGCTAAGATCCTCTGAGACATCCTCTGAAAATCCACCAGATCCTGAAGTGGAACAATCCCTGTTTCATGCACATAAATAGGATTTAATTTGCTCTGCATGAGGCTCTGGGAATTCTGCAAGGATGAAGCTCCCCTTATCCGAGTGCCTTGCAAACACATATAGAGACAAATTCCCTGCTCTAAGGACCTTCACCCAACCTTCCACAGCTGATGGGGTGAAGGCCAGAGAAAATCCTGCTACAGAAATGCTCCCCAAAAGTGAGGTGGAAGCGCCCTCTTGTGTCCTCGGAGGAGGCCGTGTGGGGTCGTTATCCAAAAATAGGTGGGTGCACGCTCTCTGCAGATCGTTTTGCAGAAGTAGGAAACACCTTGGCTACCTAAAGGATAGAAGGTGGAGGACAGTGTGACACCGAAGCTCCATCTCTTACTGTAAACGCTGTGGAAAAGACCGTGCAGAGGTGGAATGGAAATGGATTCTATCACAACATCAAGACACCCAGCACAGAGCCCACCACACTCAGGCAGAGAACTGTGGGCAGGAAAGTGCCAGATGGGGGACAGCAGTGAGGGGGTTTGAGGAAATAAACTGCACAGAAAGCTAAAATAAACTGCAATTATATTTTAAGTGTATTTTTGCCTTCTAAATCCTATCCAGAGTGGGATGTGGTTAGGAGACTGGCTTAGGACATCTTCTAAGGAAGGTTTTATGCCCTGAACAAACTAAGCTGCTCTAGTTCCTCCCACTCCCCACTCTCTGCTTAGCATAGTGCTCCTTCAAGTACAGGGACAGCAGGGAAGTGTGCAGCACTGATGGCCTCCATCCATGGAAACAGGCTCTGACCAAGGCTCTGCCTTGTCCCTGGGCACATTTGCAAGCAGGACCCTTGAGCATCAATAGAGGAGCCATGTCTTGGGCTCTGGCCCCTTTGCTCACTCAGCTGAGATGCATCAGGGAGAGCAGGTGGGTGCAGGTCTCCATGAAGAGGCAGAAGCAAACTCTGGGCAGGTGGTTCAGGACAACCCCCATAGTAAAACATCTGTTTGGAAAAGACCTGTCTGGAAACAACACTTTGACAGTGTCAACCCCAACCTGCCATTTTCCATTGTCTGCCTTCTTTAAATGGACAAACTTCCCAAAGGCATTTTGGGGTACCCTTGGCTAATTCACAATAGACCCTCTGAAGTCAGGGGAGCAGTGAACAGCAGCCCTTCGAGGTGAAAAAACTGCAACAACCCAATATTGATTATGGAAAACGTGCAAATCTCATGGCAAACACCCTATTTAGAGTATATGCCTCTGCAGACGTGAAAACAAGACAGAGAGCAGGTCTGTAAACAGAGAAACAAAGCTCAGAAATGCAAAGAGGTCACAAGCAAGGAGAGGGGAGAATGAATCAGGGCTTTGAGCCTCTGTAGTTGGGGGTTTATCCACAGCAACTGTCCACAGGTAACCCTGAGTTTGGTGTGCCAACAGCAGAAGTTTCTGGTTGAGCAGAAAGAAAAGCCAACCTTCCCCCTGCCGTGTGTGCTCCGGGCTCGCTGGCTCCTCTCCATCAACAGCCCACAGATCCCAGAGGGTTTTGTCTTGTCAGAGGCACAACAAGCTCCTGAGGGCACACGCCTGCTGACACACTCCTCCGTACGTCCGCACACGGCTGCAGACAGACGCTCTCTCTCCTGGTGGGGACATCCCCGGGGCTCCGTGTGTTTGGCAGCTGTAGGATCCCCACAGGCAGCCCCCGAATCCCTAAATGCACCATTTCCTGTGGCCAGAGAGCACTTTCTATGTTTTGAGTAAATGGTGGCACCACAGGCTGGGTGGTTTCAGGCTTCACAAATCTATTTACAGAAAAAAAGAAGAGCTGGAAGCAATCTCTTATTTTTACCTTTTCTGCCTTCCAGACACTCACAAAAGCATGCCACTGTTGATAATAACAATAATAATAATGCTGAATAAATCTCATTCGGAGCCTACTTTGGTATGCAAATGCTCCCTCCTCATTTGCATCTTTCCAAAGATGCATGCAGATATGAAACCAGATCTATTCCTTAACAGTTGCATAAGGTTGGCATGTGAAGACCTTCAAGATAATTACGTGGGATTCGGGAATACAGCTCCTCAGCGAGGATTTGTAGGCTTTAAAGTGGAATAAAACTGATACTCGGCCAGTTCATTTATAGTCTGCAAGCCCTTGCAGCCCACTGCAAAAAAAATACATCTGCACCTTCCAGCCTTACAGTTCCATCTGATGTCTGATCTTGAAGGTCAAACTGGGCTTGATGGAAGAAAAGAAAAAAAAAAAAGCTGTTTTTTAGGCTAACATGAGCAGTTTGGAGTCCTGGCACGTGGAAGACTGATGCAATTCTGCCCCATTCCCCATCTCCTGGCCCGAGCCCTTTTCCCTGCTCCTAACCACGCACCAGGAGGGAACTGAGCCCGAGGACCAAGAGGAGGGAGGCAGTGACAGCTGCCAAGTGCCCCAGCCAGCTGGAGAGAGGCTGAGGATGGAGCAGGGCTGTGTGAGCCGGGCCCTGGGGAGCTGCCCCAGCACCTCCCAGCATCCCTGGATCCTGATGCAGCCGCTGTGCTCCAGATGCACTCGGGGCCAGACCCCAGCTGAGAGCAGTGGAGCAACACACATTTTCCTCCTTGTGAGACAAGGCAAGCCGGGTTTGCTGCTGGGGATTTGGGAGCAGTGCAGTGATGCAGGACTTGAGCTGCTCCTTGGCTCCTCGCCCACTCGGCTGAGCCTGGCGTGGGGAGCATCTCCCTCTCATCCAGATACACCCTCACTCACATTCCCCAGGCAGCTCTTAACAGGTTTCCCACCTCTTTGCTGCAAGGCTCGTGGTCAGGGCTGGCAGGCAGCAGCCATTCAGCCAGATCTCCCAGAGCTGCTCCCTTTCCACTGAGTCTACATTTTCAGGTACAAGAGTTTGTGCTGTTCAGAGTTTCTAGCACAGGCACAGGGAAAAAAAAAAAAAACCACGCGAAAGACACAATTGTGGTCACCAAACCGTTGCACACTTTTCAAACAACCCAAAAATACACTGCAAACTGTGCACAAGAGCATGTTTGCCATGGGTGCTGAGAGGCTGCTGTTGCCTTTCCCCTTCCTTTAGCATCAATCAGGGCAGTGTGTATGCTCCAGGCCCTTAAAGAAAACAGGGAGAAGCCTTATATTGTGGCTTTTGCCCCATATTTGCCCACAGAGCACAAGAGCACAGGGAATGCACACTGTGCAGTTTGCAGACACAGAGCCCCCACGGTGTCTTAGAGGCAGCCAGGAAATATTTCCTCCTCACAAGAAATGTATTCTTGCTGGTTTTAATTTTCAGAGCTTCCCAGGGGGGAAATAAAAAAAGATACTTTTCAATGAGAAACTGAAGCCTGAACAATCTGCGGTTTTGCGTTTTTCTGGGTGGAAAGAGGGTGGAAGGCACATCCACCTCTGAACACTTTCATAAAACCATCACAGGCAATCACCCCTTTCCACGGGGAAAAGCCTGTGAAATAAAAACATGATCAGCCCTAAGGGACACTGCAGCCCCATACAGTCAGAATATGAAGGTTTATACACTAAAGATTGAAAAGATGAGGTTTTCCCTTGAGAAAAAGCAGTGCCTGGGATGAGCAGAGCACTCGGCAGGAGAGTCACCCAGCTTTTAGCTGTGTGGGCTTATTGTATTCAGAATTAAAGGTAGCTCTAGTTCTTCCTTTCTTGCCTTCTTTTTTTCCTTCTTTTCTTCCTTACTTCCACATAAACAGGCAGTTTCCCTGCTGTGATAAATGAGTGAAGACTTAGGGGATGCCACCTATACCCATGGAAAGGTGTGGGAGAAATCTGGGGGATTTGGGGGACAGTCATTTGACTTTGAAAGCAACCCATGGAAGTCTGGGGTGTTGATCCACAGGCACAGCTGCAGCAGTGTGTCCTGGGGGATAACTGGTGTTCCCTTCCCAAGCATCAGCAGGGGGGACCCACGGTCAATCACTGGATCCAGGAGGGGTGGATTCAGCTCAAGATTCCCCCAGATGGAGACAGCCATGGGGATGGGCACAGAATCCACCTGGGAGCAGGGCAAAGCAAGGTTTAAGCAGCAGAATTTTGGGGAGTTGAGTCATGTTCTAAGAAGAGGAGCTCACACCGCTGGGATTAAGATGCACCACAAGAGGCTGTGAGCACTGAGAGGAGCCCATCGAGGTGCAGCATCTGGCTGTGGTGGAGATGATTGATGACATGGAAGGAGGATGTAGAGAGGTGGGGGCTGGTCTCTTCTCCCAGGTAACAAGGGATAGGATGAGAGGAAATGGCCCCAAGTTGCACCAGGGAAGGTTATGACTGGAACAATTGCTTCACCAAAAGGATTATCAGGCACTGGAACAGGCTGCCCTGGGAAGTGGTGGGGTCACCATCCCTGGAGGGATTTAAAAGGCGTGTAGATGTGGCCCTTGTTTTAGTGGTGGACCTGGCAGTTCTGGGTTAATGACTGGATTTGATGCTCTTGAAGGTTTTTTCCAACCCAAATGATTTCCTAATTCTCTTTTATGCAGAGAGGGATGCTCTGGTGTGGCCAGGAGAGACATCATCAGATATTGCTTGAGGCCAGCTCTGGACCTCAGGGAGGTGGTGGCTGTGTCTGAGTGCAACCCCAAACCATCAAACACCAAAACCCAGCAAACACCAAACTGACTTGCTGCTGTCCCTCAGCTTGGTTCCATGCACCATGAGTCAGTCAAATTTGGGCAGCATTTCAGGGTATTTTCTACTCACAAACCCCGTCAGGTCCTACAGGCTGTGGCAGTGCTGTTCTCAGAACCCAAAACTCTAAATGAAGGCCACCAGAAGCCTTCTCTCCTTTTCAGTGTATTGGGACTGGTGTTTCCTTTCTTACAGTCTAGAATGAACTTCATCTTCACACACCCTGAGGTGGTGGATGAATCTGTGGTAACACTGATGTCCTGAGAGCCTCATCTTGGCTCCACTGAAGTCCAAGATTCGCTGCATTTCACGTGCTGAGGCCAAAAAGGAGCTGGGGTTGGCCTGGGGTGTCCCCAGGCCCTGAGCCCTACATCCTTGGCCATCTCTGCAACTCAACCACCACTTGAACTTGAGAGCATGGAGTCCAAAAAACTTCAAAATTTGTATCTTTTCATTTCCTTGGGGAATCCAGGGGCTTCTTGAAGTGGAAATCACCACCACAAAACCCAGAAGCTACAGAATTCCCCCCCAAAAAAACCCAAGCTTTCCACCCTGAGTGAAAAAACAAAAATCAGAAGAAAAACTTGGCGATCAGGGAGTGTTCAAAGGGAACACGCGTTTGTGAAGGCTCTCGCAGCAGTTTTCCCGTGCTTCCCACAGACCAGGCATTTGTGTTCCTTCATGTTGGGGTGAAACTGGAGCCCCACAGTGCCAGGGGGCACGGGGTGAACACACGTGGGGTCCCTCCCCAGCACGTGCCAGGGCTGTGGAAGCTCATTAAAATGGACCAAGGAATGTGCCAGCTGCAAATGCAGGGACAGGTCTTTTCAAATGAGCCCCATTAGTTCCACATGTGCGTTTGATAGATAATTTTTTTCTTTTTTTTTTTGGTTACGTAACATGAAACCAATAATTATGGAAATGACTGTGAGGATCCAGATAGTCTCCACAAGAAGAAGGCAGAGAGCAGGAGAGCAAACAATATCAGAGACTTTGCAGAGATTTTTCCTCCCCTAATGCACCCATCCTTAGCAAACTGCTCGTGCAGAACCCTACTCAGCAGAGCAAAGGAAGGGAATTGTCTCTGGGAGCAGCAGCTCCCTGGAGCTGCACAGGGCCTTCAGCTGCAGGATAAAAAGCTGGCTGTGCAGTCACATACCCAGCCCTGAGGCCACACAGGCAAATGGCTCTCCTCACCCCCAAAAAATGTGGAGAATGTGCTGGAAAGAGTGCAAAATCTGGTTCTTCCCTCAACTGCTTGTAGCTAGTTTGCTGTAAATTCCTTGGTGGGGGATAGAATCTGGAGGAAACAAACATCACAACCAGTATTTTTCAGAAAACCATTTATGCATCAATCTGTTTATAACAAATAGAAGATCTCTATTCACACCCAAACTGATTTATTCTCTCTCACGCTTGCTCACACTCCACCATCCCCACTCACACTCATCTGACAAACAGAGCACAGATCTGCGTGCAGCAAAGCTGGGCACATGGGGAGGAAAGAAAGAGGAGCACACAGGTTTTTAGTGGGAATACAGCTATCAAAACAACATTACACAATTGAGGGAAAAAAGTTTAAAAAAAAAAAAGTAGAGGTGATTATGTAAACTGCTGTCCCTGTCTGGTCAGCACAAATCTCGTGCGGGCTTAGGCCAGTCTGTTTGACACAGCTAGAAATAATTGTGTTAACCATTAGTAGCTCCCAGTCCAAAGTTCCCAGCGAGCTGTCCCTGTTCCCTGCCAGTATTCCCTATGTCTGCCTCAGGTAAGATGCAGGCAGCACTGCCCACTCCTGTCCATGTCCATGTCCAATGTTCAGCATTCCAGCAGGGAATGAGACACCAAACCTCATCTTCCAGCCTGGATGCTCCTGGATGCTCCCCATGGAATGCCTGACCACAGCAAACAAAATCCAGAAAGCAGAGCTTTTTGCTCCTAGAGCAGTGGTCAGGAGATGTCCTGGGCAGGCAGTGAGGCCTCAGAGTGCCTGGAATAAAACTCCAGCCCCTACCCTGGAAAAGTCCTGGGATGCAATGACAGGACAAGGGCGGGTGGTTCTAACAGGTAAAGGTGTGACCCTAAGGTCACGGCAGTGGCATCATTTGCTGCCTGTGGAAGCACCTGGAGGACTTTCTACCTCCCTTCTCATATTTTGCAGGGAAACTCCCCTTGCCTGAAGGAAAAGAGTGTGATTTGGCTCTTTGGCACTGAAGGAGAGAAAAGGAAGCTTGGATTCTTAAAATCTCTCAGCTGCCTTTTCTCCCCAGGTGTCATCAGGATGGAGGCACACACAAGTAATGTGGTTGTTCCCACCTTTCTGCAGGAAAGAGAGGAGGTATTTGAGGCTGGCTGCTCCTTCTGTCTTGGCCACCAGTTTTTAATTAGAGTTAAGGACATCTGGAAAGGCCCTTCCAGAGATACAGTCAGTGCTGAACTGTTTGCTTCCCTTGGAGAACAGGAGCAGAGCAGCCAGAACACAGTCTGTGTCCCAAATATGTTGAGGGTTGCTGGAAAGAGCATTTGGGGATCACAGGGGTGCTGAATGATCCTCAGAGCACCTCTTTACCCCTTTTCCTCCACCTGAGGGAACTGCTGAAGCTCAAAAATCACATCCCATCAAAGCTTCCAGTTTCTACAAGTGATTCCTTCCAGCTTCTCACAAGGCAAGACGCTAACCCCAGGAGTCTTCAAGAGTGATTATTTCCCTTCCCTGGTTGTTGGAAGAAAAGTTGTTTTGGGGACTGGTACATCCAGTCCCTCCATCCTCTAACTAGCCCTCAACTGCCTTGATTTGCTGCCTGGAGGCAAATCAGTGTGATTCAGGCCCCTCTTCTTTGTAACAGCTCAGCATCAAGGATTCCCACCCATCTTCCCACAGGTCCTTGCCAACAGAGCAAACTCAGAGCCCTGCTAATAGCGAAGGCTGAGATCGCTGTGAGATGAGCAAGGCCCCCAGCAGAGACAGTAGCTGAGGAATCAGCCTCAAGCTCTGTAATCCTGGCAAAAACAGTTTCAAAACACACTTTATCTGGTGGGGGTGCCTCAGAGCTGTGCAGGGAATTGTTTCATGCAGCCCTTTTATGGAGAGAGGAGCTGCAGAGCAGTAGTCCCCGAAATAATTCACGGGGCTTTTAGCAGTCTCTATTACTCACCATTGGAAGGGCTGCAGTTCTCATTGTTTTATTCTGGCAGCCAAATCCTCCTCCACTAAAATAAATAACTGACAAGGATGCATCCCAACTTCAGAGCTTTGGTTTGCCCACGCAATTAAAACCCTTCTCTCCTCCATCAGGTTTGTCTCTCGAGAGTCCAGCAGCTGCTACAGTCACAGGTATTTTCCCATTACCATGCAGGGCATCCTGCACAGCCCTCCAAGAACTGAACTGTCCATCCCTTCAGGGAGACCCTGGGAGAATGTCTGGCACAAATCTGAGCATGTACAAAGCCAGGGCTGAGCTCCGGGCTGGTTCCTAGGCACTGCTGCAAGGAACTCCACTGACGCCATGACGAGAGTCCGCCACGTGGAACCAAACTTGTATCTGTGCACGGGACAGAGAATTAAAATCATTAGTGCCTCTCAGTTGTTAAAGATGCTGAAATAAAAGCTCAATAAGGAGGTTTGTTCCAGTAAGAGCTGAATCAGAACAGATGGAGAAGTGCAAGCTATTTTTTCATATGGTAATGACACGGACAGTCCGTTTGTTTATCCAGATCTCTGCCTTGCCCTGACTCACTGGCTTCTCATCTCAAAGGTTTCTTGCTTAGCTTAGTCATTTCTAGGTAAATTATTTTCCAGCTTTTGATGTCAAATGTAGCTTTTCTTGTTCATTATAAACCAACACAAGTGATCTGCTCTTATTTGTGCACTGCCTTTGCTGCTTGGTCGACTCTCCAGCATGAGCAGAATAAATCCCAGGGAGAACTTCCCAGTAACCCAGTTATTGTTAGGTGCAAAGCAGCTCTTGTAGCGGCCATGGTGCTTTTTGACAGGGTGAGGAGGCTACTTTTGCTGGACTCTGGCTTTAATCAAACTTAGATTTTGGCTAAATCAAATCTCCACAGACAGCCCTGCCCTCTGTTTCCCCTAATGGTGAATTATTTCAGTTCATTTCATCTGGGCCCTGGCCTGCCTTTCATTTTTGCCAGGAGGAGCAGTGTATTCCCTGGAGCTGTTGACACTCCAGAGAGATGCCCTCTCCTGCAGCTCATGCAGAACATCCTCAGCAAAGCCACAAGTCCAGGGGACCACAAATTGAGCTGAAAACACTCTCTGGTTTGGAGTATGGGTGTATGACCTGTGCCAGAAGCATCCATTTAAAAATCCCCTTACAGTGGAGCTCATTCTGAGACAAGGGGGATTCCAGCAGCTCCCCACCTAAATGAGACTCCAGCTTTGGGTCTAGATGGCTGTGGGTGCCCCAGCCAGAACCTGAACTTATCTGGTGATTTTATGGGGAGAAATGAGACCTCAATAATTGGCAAAAAGCTGACAGGAGAAAAGAGGAGGCTTCATCTCCTCCACTCTTCAGTGCCAGCTCTCCAATTCACACCATCCCCATTTGCACATCAGCTTTTAATATTTAATTGCATCTCTGCCAAGGGACTTTGCCTCCTCTCTTGCACAGGAGGGGGAGAGGAAGGAGTCAGCAGCGCGGTGCTGGAGAGCCCCAAGGAGACTATCAAATGGCAGATCTCGGGCAGAGGGAAGCGCTCTAGCATGTAAGTGATTTTACACAAAAACCCCTCCCAGATCACAGGAGATGGAATGAATTAATAGCAGAAAAATCCTGTAAACCCTCAGCAACTGGGGGATGCTGTGCTGGCTGTGGGAACTGTTCAGGGTGGGCTGAGAAGGGTATTTCCATCAACTGCCTGTATTTAAGGGAAAGGAGGGATAGGGAATACTTCCCTCCTAACAGGCTCATTTTGCCACAATGTAAATCCCTGGAGGGCCCTTAACCTGGAATTGTTTAATGTTAGACACCACCGCAAAAACGGGAAACAATCCCTGAACTGTGGGAGGTGGGAGCCTGTGACCTGACAAATCTGTCTCTTCTCTAACACCATGGGAAATGACCTGGAAAACAAGAAAAAAAAAATTTAAGCAACTAGTGAGAAATATATTTCCTTCCTTCTGGTCTTGGTTTCAGATGTCTTAACAGGCATGAGAAGAGAGGCAGAGATTCACAAGCTGCTGAATGACATTCCTATCCCCCCAAAAATCTGTCCCTTTTGAGTGCATCTGGAAGTGGACACCAAAAGTGACAGGGACTCTGGACACTGAATAATACTCAGGCCAGAGCCACAGAAACCGCTGATGAAACATTTTTTACAAGCAACGTGGCTTTTAGAACAAATACTTTCAAAATGTAAATACAAGTATTTAATAATCCCGTAGTTCAAATGTCTGTGTCAGTAATTAAAAAGCAATTGCATATAACTTGTAAGTCCCCAGAGCTCTGTCTACATTCAGAAAATGAACCCCAGATGACCTAATGTACTTCCAAGTGTCAGATCAGTCACTGCGAATACAATGCCTGAGACTTCTGCTGCACATTGCTGAAGTCTGGAAAACAAGAATATTTTTGGCAGAAGAGGCCAAGGGGTGCTTAAATCTCCAGTAACTGTCTGAATCCAGAGCTGGTTCAGGTCTATGTGACACTGGAAACATCAGAAAATTTTACTAATGATGCGTATACAAATTTCATTAAATAACTTTTAAATTACTTAAAGCTAATTTTCTTCACGTCTTTTCTGTCTCACTGTCATAGAGATGAACTTGGGGATGTAAGAGAATGAGATAAGCGGTAGGGAGAGTAGAAAAGACTAATTCCCTGCATTAAGTGTGATTTAATTTAACTTGTGTCTGCTTTAACCCCATTTTGTTTTTCAGAAGTGAATTTCAGTGATGAGGTCTGCAGATGTATCAGTGGAGACAGCATTTGCTCCACAGCCCTTTACTGATGCACTGGTCCCCTGAGTGGAGATGGACACACTGATTTTTGGCCTCTTTTCCCTGAGTCTTCACATCCAGCACCATAACCTTTGCTCTCTTGTTTCAGTGCCAGCAGACAGAAAACATGGAAAAAGCCGAGAAGCTGAGGCCAGCTCAGTCCTTCCCTTCTCTGTGCTGTTCTCCAAGGAGCAATCCAGAGCTGAGAGCAGTTCTTCTGAGGAAAGCTGTGTCTGTCTCGGAACTGGTTGCCAGGTGGGTGTTTAGTCTGTGGCTGCAGTTCACTTCAGCTCCGAGGGGTTCTAGGGGAACTCTCCCTCTCCCACCTCCGTATCAAACAGATCTCACTCAGATAAGATCTTTCCCAAACACAGCATCCCAAATTGCCAGGACTCAAGTGAGAGGTGGGTGTTTTCTGCCACCAGTGCTCCTATCTGTTATAGATTTCCAGTGCATGATTATGTCTTGGAAGACAAGTCCTGATTTAAAATCCAGACGCACTCGACGATCTTCACTAAATAAAATGAGGCAGAGGAATTTGCCCCTGACCCCAAGGCCTGGAGCATTCCCAGGTGGACAATTAAAGCTTTTAATCTCAGTAGTTTGTAAGGTGCCACAAGGGAAAGGAGCAAATGCTGGAGAGATGAGCTGATGGGAAAGAAAGAGGGGAATGGGCACTGCATCCCCTCCTGGTTTCTCTCAACTGTCTCTCACCAAAAGGCTCCAGGGAGAGTCACATTTCAGCCCAAGCCTCTTAAGGGCTGATTCCTCTTCTTGTTACAACCCATAACTGAGGTCAGACCAAAACACTGCCAAGCGTGAGACAAATAAGATTAGGAACAGAACCCAAAGTACGTCTCCCTCCATGTAAGAGTGACAGAGCAGCTGTCAAGTCTGTCTCTTGAACTTCCCCGTGGGACAGTTTAGTTCCAAATATCCCAAAATTGGTTAGTTTCCACTGTAAACAGCCATCTCTCTGGCAGGGTCTCTGGAGAAAGCTGAGAGTGCACTCCCCAGAGCACGGAACAGAAGGAAGGTGGTTTCTTCTGCAAAGGTCTCACTCATCACTGGTGTTATATTAGGTCAGGTACTGACTTGGTAAATCCCTTTACATTAGGTTAAAGCTGAATAAATTGAGCTTCTGGAAAGGCTGACTTCAGCTCCAAGCTATAAATCAGCAAAGTGCAATAATACACCTCTTTCAGGCAATGTAAACCCCCAACACATCCCCCACCAGTGGGGACATGGATGCTCCAAGGACACGTCTGCATGGAGCTTGGGAGGAGAGGGCTCACACTGCATCTGGCAGTACTGCCCTGAGCTAAAACCAGTCCTCTCTGAGAGATTTCTCACATCTCTGTCACTCTTCAAGATTGCCTTTGGAGTCTATTGACTTTTCCAGAGGGTAGGGGAAGGCAGAACGAGCCTGTTCACAATATGCAAAAACATATTCAGGCCGAAAAGGGACTGAAGTGCCATCTCCTGTCTTCCCTGCAGGTACCAGCGCATCCTGAATGGTGAAAGAAACGTGACCAAGCAAGAGCATCCCAAGGTGAGAGCCACAGGCTCAGAGCTGTTGGTGTGGGTTGTCCTCACAACATAATGCTCCAGTTCTTGGCAATGAGAGACAAACCAAAACCCAGCATTTTCTGCAATAACCGGTGCTGTTCTGAGGACACCCCAGGACAGCTCAGACCCAATTGCCACTCAGTATGTACAGATGTGTACAGATATCCATCACTGACATACACAAGATGCTCCAGGGTGGAAATTTCATGTATAATATTCAGATTGCTGGGGAGTGAAAAAAAATGTGGAGGTAGAAACTAATGAAAGATCATCAAAAATGGAGGACTTGGCGAGGATTTAGCACTGGCTTGAAAGTGAGGGAAGGATCCAGCCTGAGGTAAAAGGTGCACAAAGCCATTAAAGCACCCAGAGAGCCACACTGGGCTGGCAGGGATGACACTGGGGCATCTCTGCCCTCCTGCACCACCAGCTTGAGGTTTTTTGGTGTTGCCCTGTGTGTCTCAAATTAGGTGCTTGTGTCATTTCTGTCATCCTACCCTGCCATTCTAGCACTGGTTTGGTGCTTTTGACTATAATGGGACTTAGACATGAAGTTCATTAGTAGATTTTGCTGCATTTAGGTGTCTGCATTTCAGCATCTTAAATGGAATTCTCCCCAACCAGAAGATGACTGCTGTTCTCACATCATGGCAAAGGGGCACCTCCCACCTGCCAGTGTCCCTCATGTTTTGATTACAAACTCATTGGCATAATGTGCAGTTCTCAGCTCTGTGTTTGCTCATTTGACCCTGCTTTGTGATAAGGGACCTCTTACAACCCGGAATAAGAAAGATAAGATAACACGCCAGAAGCCAGATACTCTGGACTTTATCCAGCTTTTCTGCTAAAGAAGGGGTTGATTCCCACTGACCACAGAAAGATGGATTCCACCTAACTAAACAAAAAGCAGAATCTGAACATTTTTATTTTCAGTCTAGATTTCTAAGAAGAAACTGGAGGTTTCCTATGAAATGATGGGGGGGCGTGGTTCCAACTGCTTGGAAACACATTTTCCATAGACTAGGAGGATGGAGATGGGAATAAAGCAATGATCCAAGAGGGAAGACAACCACTGGCCATATTTTTTCTACTCCAAATCTTGCTTGCATGCTCAGGGACAAGTCAAGAGGGTTCACTGGAAACAGGCAAGACAGAAACTTCAACACTTCAAAAACAAGCTAAAGTTTAAATTGTGTCCCTGACATTTATTTCAGAGAACATAGAGAGGGGTGGGATACTCTTTCATTCCACAAAGTTAGAAAATAACAGATGTGATGCTTGAAGTAGAAGAGCAGGAAATAAAAATTTCACGTGATTTATTATTGAAATTATATAAGAACTATTTTGATGTTTTGGTATTTTGTTGGTTTTTTTAGCTCATGGAAGCAAGATATCCATCACAGAACAATGTCATTCCAGTGGGGAAAATCCATGCCTTACCTCAAAGTCATCCCTGTGACATGTACTCAAGCAAGCCCATGGAGGGTGTTCCCATCCCTAAGACTGGCGCTCCAGCAAGGAATTTCAGAGGACTCCAAACCAGCTCTGACACCCCTAAAATCGCCCCACACTGTAAGAGTTCACACTGTGCCCCACTGGAGGCACCATCTCCCAAAGGCCTTTTGAGGAAGAGGGAGGCTGACCCTGCCAGCATCCTGACAACGATCCAGCCCCTGAGCATGGAGAGCAAACCCCACAGAGACCCAGCCTTCCTTTCCCCTCTCCAGAGCATCCAGAGGAAGGCACGATGGAGTCCTGCCACCACCACATGGAAGGAGTCTGCTGCAAAGGTCAGTAGGCGCTCTTCTTCAAAGGGCCCTGGAAATATATTTTATCCTTGTAAATTCCTGGACTCCGTGGTGGTGCTTCATCACCCACTGATGCCAATCCCTAGGCACAGGGAACAGGTTTCCCTGTGGATGTTTATGTCTACTGCCACCCAGCTCTGGGTGATTTAATGGCACCAGAGGCAGAGGTCAGATGCGCCACAAACCATTCCTTGTGATGATCCTCTTCCTGGAGGGAAGGACTTGGTAGGAGTGGGCAGCCTAGAGAAAGACCTATGTCAAGGAAACATGGGAAATTATACAACCTGGAATATTAACTATGGATGAGATCCTATCAGAAATCATCATGTTCATCTCTTTGCTGTTGGTATCAGTGCACAGGAGGGACTGGTCCTTCACTGGGAGTGCAGCAAAAGGCAACACCAATCACTACTGGGTTTGAGACACAAAAATCATTGTGGGAGTTGGTAAAGGAAATGGATGGGCAATCCTGACTCTGAAAGGTGGCCTCAAAATCAAAGATGGGTAGGGGAAATACCACTTAGTTCTGGAAATGAGGTGGAGCATCAAAAACTGTGAAGCACAGCCCTTGGACAGAGCAGAGCAAAGTCAAGGCTGGGTCCTGCCGGGAAAAAAAGCCACCTTTGCCTCTGGAAAGCCTCTGGTGCTGTCAATTTCCCCACACCGGGCCTTTGCGCAGCTCCTCTCCTCTATTTGTGGGAACTTACCTGTTTCCCTGCTGTTGTTCCCACACAGGAAGGGAAGCAGTCCCGGGACAGGCAGGGGATCATCTCCTCGGTGCCAGACACAGCCGATGACTCAGCCACGGGCAGAAGCTGTGAGTTGGATTTATTTTGGTTACCAGGCGTCATTGCTACCCTGCTTCCACCTCTCCAGCTGCAGCTGGGAAGGGTCTGCTTGGTCCTTACACGGAGTCATGCTTCCCACAGAACCCCACAGCAGACACTGATCGGGCGATGCTGGCTGGGGAGATGTGGGTCCTGCCAGGGCTGGACTCTCAGGAATGTGGCCAAGGATAGGGAGCACAGAGAGCAGACAACCCCCTGACTGCAGCCCTGATCAGTCCCACTACACGGAGCTGGCAAATCCCAGCGCAGCTGGGATCTGGGCCAGTGATGAGTCCACAGAGCCGTGCTGGCTCTCCCTGTGCTCTTATCCCAGCAGTTAAAAATAGCTGCTGTTCAATAGCAAGGCAGAAATACTTCCATGTTTAGTTTGGGACCAGTAATATCTCCCTGCACCCCAGCCTTGAGGAGAGGAAGAGGGAGAGGTTCCTTTGTACCTAACTAAGGAGCCTTGGCTGGGCTCCTTTTTGAATTTGGCAGCAGTGGTGTATCAGAGAGAGTCATCCTTGGCTTAAGATAGAGCATGTAAGTGATCCCTAATGTTATGATATCATCGGGACTAAAGCAGGTCAGGAATATTTCAAGGCAAGAGGCATCTGTCAAGAGTGAGAGATCCAAGCTTTGAATGGGAAAGAGTTGAATTTTGCCAAACTTTGCTGTTTGAATTGGGGCAGAAAAAAGAGCAGGTCTCCAAAAATCCCATAATGACTGGATTAGAGACCACTGGACCATCCCACGATTTTTGTCCCTCATCAGGAATCCAGGGTCTCCTTAAACTATGGTTTCTTTTTCCTTTCCATTTCTTTCTTGCCTGTCACAAAAGAAAGCGGAAAAGGGTCACACGCTGCCTGGATTTGACACCTTGTATTTAATTACCCAGCTGCATGGGAAAAGAAGTCTCTTACATGAGCACACAAATGATGGAGCTGAGGTTTCCACAGCATTGCTGGGATTTTTTTTTTCTTAGTATCAGAGCACATGATGTCACCACGCTATGTAGCTCAACACTGTCACAGTGTTGTGTGCCTTTTCCAGCGCCAGGAACGTCTTTTCCTCTGGCTGGTGAGGGGTGAATCATGGCCTATCTTAGAGCCTTACACCACTCCCCAGCCCCTGACTCAAAGGCCTTGTAATAGCCATGGCTTCATGTGGTCGTGCTTCATTGGAAGGGCTTTGTGTGAGGTCCTTCTGGGGAGGCAATTCCATCCAGGGAGCTGGGGATACGACAGCTACTGCTGAGGTAGGTGCTGGATTTGCTCTGAGACGGGAGTTGTAATGCTTCCTAAAAAAGTCCAGGAACCAGCTGTCCAAAATTTCTCAGGGACCAGACACGTCCAAGGCTGTACCTGTGCTGCGTTTCGTCATTACCATGGAGTGAGAGAGATGTTGGTGGTCCATGAGCCCGAGCAGTGACCAGGGCAGATCTTCTACGGGAGCCTCCTCACCACCCCACAGGGACAGCCCCACTGCCCTTCCTGAGGGATGAGGAGGAGACATCCCAGACTTGGGATGGCAAATGCAGTGTCGAGTGGTTTGAAGCCACACATTAATGTAAGTTAAGCACAGACCACACTACTCAGGGGTTGGGATGCCTGATATGGAAGACAACAGCGTGGCAGTGTTCAAGATAGCTCTGCCGACTGGAGTTAGGTTTATCAGCAAACACGTCAGTTTGGAGCCAAAGCACCAGTGGCTGCATCTCTTTCCAGGCACAGCACAGTCACACCTGAGACACTGCTGCAGGCCTGAGCGTTGCTCAAAGGGGACGGCTGCTGCACCCCTGAGAAAAGTACATTCCCAGGCAGCCAAACCAGCTGGGCTGTGCCCCTGGTCACACTGGAGATATCAGATGATCCAGAGGAAGCTGCCACCAAAGACGTCACCAAGTCACTAATTAAAGAGGTCCAAGCAGCTGTAGTCTGCAGTAATGAGATTAGACTGAGCACTGGAAGATTTACACAGCAGAACACAATTCTTCCTAGGAAGGAAGATGGCAAATCAAGGAACCATTTTCCCCCAAGTGAAATAGTTGAAAGCTCGAGTCCTTTAATATTCAAAAGGAGAAGGCACTGGCTAATTTACTTCAGGTAAAGTCTCCTGAGTACTCTGGAATTAAAAACCAACAACTTCTAGATGAATTTTGGCAATCAGAGAGAGAGAATTGTGGCCAAGGAAGAGGGAAGAGGGTCATGCACACAGGTTTGTGCCTGTGTGTGTTAGCACTGCTCCGTTATCCAGGGCTTCCAGCTGAAGGGCACATGGGGATGTTACCTCGGTGCAGAGCAAAGATGAAACAGGAGCCTGAGGTGACTGCAAATTACGGAGCATCCAGGCAGCCTCAAAACCACCTGCAAACCCCTCCTCCCCCTTTCTATTCTATGCTACGTTCATTTCAACCTCTACACAAGGGGAATTTTCAAAGCAAGGAGAGGAGGCGAAGGAGAGGGCAGGAAACAGTGGGCTCCCCCATCCTGCACGCAGGGAGACCCAGGTTTGGTTCAAGGGTTTGCTTGACAGGGGAGGCTTCATCCCCTGCTGGCTGCAGCCCCCGCGCGTTCTGCTGCGAGGGGGTGCGGTGCCATCTAGCGACCACGGAACTGCCTCACCGCCAACCCGAAAAACTGCGCAAGGATGCTCCGGACACTGTGTCCCAGCCCCAGCGGTGGTGGGAGGCTGCCACCCTCCCTCTCGCCATGACCCGGGGATTTGCAGCCATCATCTCGCCGTCTGCAGCACGCTGTTCAGCACTCGGGCTCGGGAGAGCATCGCTAGTGAGCTGGAAAGGTCTGAAAGGCGGGGGGGAAATGCTGATTTAAGATAAAAGGCTGTGCTCATGCTACAGACGGCTCCGAGTTCAAGGATGCTCTGGCACTTGCCGTGATAGAGGCTCCTGCAGTCGTAATAATCCTTAAAAGCTCATTTCCCTTTCAGCAGTTTTGCTTTTCTTGGACGTGACAAGCAAGAGTTGAATGTCAGGACTCCTGTAAGTGGCCAACCTGCAGCTGTCACTGCGTTGTGCCTCTGCAACTCGGGCAAGAGGGAAACTTGGGGTGTTTGAGCAGGAGATCCATCTTGTCCCCCGACTCAAACACCTCACATCACAGAAAGAAGGGGCAGCAGGACGTGCCACCCATCCCCTGTCACATCTCCCAGCTGCTGTGACAGCTGATTAGGGAAGCTGGGATCACAGGCGTTTTTTGGGGAGGCTGCCATGGGAGCGTGCAGCAGTTCCCAGGCAGTCCAGTGGAGAGCAGGGGATGGATCAGCCTCTGCTGAGCCTGGCTGAGCTCTGCCAACAATCAAAGCAGACGAGCTTGTCCCTCCTAATTGGCTTTTCCTGCAAGCCCCAGTCTCTGCTTTCACTCAATCTAAGCTAAAGAGCCTTTCCCTTGCTAAGACCCTCCTGCCCTCTTCACCGGGCTTCCAGCAAGAGCCACCCCATCTTAGTCAAGGGCTCAGGTCTGCCCTCTGCTCCAGACCCCCAGGATGCTGATCCCTCCCATCACATTCTCAGTGCCTCCCAGAAAATCCCAGTGCTTTAGTAATCTTTTTTTTTTTTCTCATTTCCTGCCTTCTAATTAGTTGCTGTCTGCCAGACAGGACAAAACCCTTTCCCCAGGAGCTGTGCAGAGCTGTCAGGTAGCTCGGATTTCTTAGGGCTGTAGGAGCTGTTTGCAGGGGTGCTGATGGGGACACACGTGGAAGTCACAGCCCACAGCAGAGCAGGTCCTTCACCTAGAGGTGGAGAGAGACAGCAGGAGTGTGAACAGCCAGCCATGTGTGCAGACAGAACACGTACATGTTGCAGATGAAAAGAGAACTCCACACAAATATACACGCGCAGCCTGTGTGTTCCTGCCGGGCACAGGCAGGCCACGACACACAAATACCCACTGTGAGCTGCTGACTGAGCTGATTTTCTCTGCCCTTCACCTCCTGCATTTATGTCCCTCCATCCACATGGAATGAATAAGATATCTCAGTCCCCAGTGTGCTGCTGTGTTTGCAGACACTGCTGCCACCCACTTGGTGCTACCTGAGCCGGTGAGTTTGCTGACAGCCCCTGCCATCCCCAGCCCTCTGCCTGGCTGGCCATCAAGGACCTGTCCAGCACACTCCTGACAGCTCTTTTTCTGACCCTCATTTATTGAAGGAAGCAACAAAGAATGCAGAGACCACGACAGAAGGAGGGATGATGATCTCCCAAGGCACCGGGCTGAACACAGACAGCAGGGGAATGGCAACTCATAGCCCTGCAGGTTACAGAAACTGGGCTATGGTAGAGAGGAGCTGGGCCCTTCCAGGAGCCTCAGTGAAAACAGATGGTCATCTGCAGATGGACATGATGTGATGGGATGTGATGTTGGCAAGGAAACCACACCTCATGCTGAACTGCAGCCTGGGTGATGTGTAGCATCCTCTCCCAATACCTGCAGACCCACAGGGAAAACAGGGCTAGCAGCCACTCCAGACACCCCTGTAAAAGTCCAGCAAAACTATTCAAAAGTGCATGAAAAAACTTAAACATCTCAGTACTTAAGGAGGCTTACAAAAAGAGAGAAAGAAACCTTTTACATGGGCACATAGCGAGAGGACAAGGGGGAATTATTTAAAACTAAAAGAGGGGAGATTTAGGTTAGATGTTAAGACAAAAAGTCTTTACTCAGAGGGTAGTGAGGCACTGAAATGGGTTGCCCAGAAAAGTTGTAGATGCCCCATCCCTGGAAGAGTTCAAGGCCACATTGGATGCGGCCCTGAGCAACCTGATCTCGTGGAAGGTGCCCCTGTCCATGGCAGGGGGCTGGGAACTGGATGATCTTTAATGTCCCTTCCAACCCAAACCACTCTGGGATTCTGTGAAACTGGAAAATCAGCATCAGTTGCTTGGCCCTTTGGAAAGAGCATGTGTCGCTGTTCTCCCCACGGATGAGCAGAGAAACGACACAAGAGTCCAGGCTCAGGGATAAATGGAAGCAATTTAATAATCTTTCTGAAGGCTTTTATACGCTAGTTCGCAAAAGTGTGTTAAATGGCATAGGGTAATTGTTTTTTTGGCCATCCACCCCTTGAGGGGATTGGTCAAGTTCTAAGACACCCATCTATGAATGTTTTTCTAGTTAGAACCATAATAATTCTGCAAAACAACCTGCAGCTGCAAGAAAGTTTACAAAACTGTAACATTGTTTTGAGTTACTTGCATGGGAAAGACAGAACTCTCACAAAATGCTGCAGAGAGCTGAAGAAAGTCTCTGCTAAAGCTTTTTCAGCATCCATAAGCATGGAGTGTTTTATCTCAGGTGATGGGGACTTCTGGCACTGGCACAGCCAATCGGCTTCTTTCATTGCTGTGGGGTGATGTTCTCAAACATACACTCTCTAAAGGTGTCAGAGAAGCAAATCAGAGAGACAGCAGCTGGGACTGGTTCAATATTACTGGGTACATCAGTCATACTGGTATCCCAGCCTGCTAAAGGTGGACTCTTAAAATCACGCTCGGAGCCCTTGGTTATGTTTGTATTTGCAAATTAGCTTGGCCAGGCAGCATCCCCAGCTCTGGCATACAGTTTTACCCACCATTAACATGCTAAAAATAGTACCCACTGCCCAGCTGGACTTTGAGGGCATCAGGAGTCCTCCAGGTTTGAGTGTTTTATTATTATCCCTCTCCAAACTCTTCCCAGAGCAGATACCTGTGACACCACATTGCTTCAAGGATGGGAGCGATTCCCAGCTTACCATAAGACAGGTAGAGTGGTTGTCCTTCTTTGAGTCACTTTCCCAAAGTATTTTTTTTCCTTCTTGGTTCTAAAATACTGGAAGTGATGAGGAAATAGGGAACCAGAAAGTGTAGGTAATCCCTGTCAGCTTCCCAGCTTTTCTCTTAAAACTTTGGCAGTGGCCAGAGGTGACAGGGGGGCCTGGCTCTGTGGGTCACAGCCTGAGGACATGACAGTGAGTCAGGGAAATGCCTCTTCCCCATGGCACCACTGCCTGGATGCATCCCCCGTCCCGTACCAGGTTACACCAGGGGTATTTTGAATGAATAAATTCTGAAAATAAGCCAGGGCTCCAGCCTTTCCCAACCCCTGCGCGGGACTGCTGGGACTCATGATTGACTCAGCCTGGTGGAAGAGCAATTTCACTCTTCCCTAAAAATAGACCAAGTGGTTCATCCTCTCAACATAGCCCAGCACTCTGAGATAAAACCAGCTGCCAGAGACCACTGGGAGGCAGTGAACAGGACCGAGGGTGTGGGGTGTGGAGCAGGGCTCCTTTTGGGATATTCAAAGGGCTGCCTGGCCCTGGGTTTCACGCAGATTTTCCACTGGGGCTGTCTGAGACGTGACTCACCTGTTGGGACTACAGAGACCTTCCTGTAAGTAATTTTGGGTTAGATTAGAGAGGGGTGAAATGTTGCATGAATAGGAACATCAGACTGATCCTAAAATGCAGGGCAAAGGAGGATGCTTAGTGTTTCACGCTATGGAAGCAGTGTTGCAGCCATGGATTTTATTCTGCTGGCCCAGAGCTTGGTAAATCTTGCTCTGTGCTGCAGAGGGTGTGTTCCATGTGTGGTGGCTTTGGTTTGGTTCAAGATCATGGGTTAGGGCACCTGGGCATGTTCTAGCCAGAAACAGAGCATTGTACCTGTGTGCTTTTCCTCCATCCTGAAATACCAAAGTTCACAGCTTTGAGGCTGAAAATCATGGGAACAGGTTTCAATGTCTACTCTCTCCCAAAAAACCACTGTTATTTACCATGACTCTGGTCACTCTGAGCACAAAAAGGGGAAAGAATCTATATGGGGTTCAGTGGAGCCAGAGGGATGCTGGGGGTGGAGGGGGCACCTTCCAGACCCAAACTGTGCTCAGGACTGGTAATGGGTAGACAGCAAAACGTGAACTGTTCGGAAGGAAATGAGCTTTGCTTGATCTTACATCCCTAGGGAACAGGAGGCAGGGAAGGGTTAGTTAAGGAGGGAATTTCTTTCCCTTTCTCTTCAATCCTTGTCTCCAGAGAGGGCTGAGAAATGTGTTTGTGACCCTGAGCCAAACAAAGGGCTTCAGGAGCCTGTGGGGTCAGCAGCATTAATATGGCCATACCCCACTCCCTATTTGTGCTCACGTGTGTGGAAGGACACTCCGAAAAGCTGTGTCACTCTAAGATGGAGCAGAAATGTGCCCCTGTGTGTGCAGGTGTGTGTCTCACACCTGATTATCCATTTGCCTTTTGGTCCTTAGGGCTGCCTTGTGGCCACCAGGACAGCCAGGATTGCAGGTCCAGCCCTGGGGCTGCCCCTCAGTCGCTGTGGGAAAGGCCTGACCTGAGCTGAAAGCAGTGTTTTTTTCAGCTCGTGCATTTGTCAATGGCTGATATTTCCTTCTGAGGTTCACATCCTTCTGATGGCTGTGAGAATAACAGAAATTCTGTAGCTTTCCCCAGTTCCTTCCAGGTCTCCAGTTTTCACACAAATCTTTGTATCAAAAAAATATGTGAAGTAGCTTCAAATTTTTGTTAGAAAAAAGGGATTTAGGGAAAAAGAAGTGGAGCTGCTTTTCTTTTCTTATGCCTCAGGTACAGACATGACTTTGTGAGAAGAGGCAAAATATAAAAATCCACGTTCTTGTCCAGGCAAAGTGGTAGATGATTCACTAGTGGCAATTAAAGGATTCAGCATGAGTGGAAATTTGTAGGAATATCTTACAAAGACTGTTTTCAGCCCTTGTACAGACTCAATTTTTTTAGGATACAAATGCTTCCTTTTGGGGGGAAACCAGGCAAGGATACCCTAAACCTGTTACTAGGAGAGAGAAAATCCTTCTTCAGCACTGGTGAAAGTCCCAGGTCTGGGTCTGAACAGAGTAGTAGGAATCTCTTCTTGAAGTACTGTACCTTACTGGTACCTTACTCTTTCAAACCAACCATTTCTCTCCTCTCTCACATTCACGCTGGCAATTTGCCTTACTCAGAAACAAATGGAAATTCCCAGGAATCTCAGTAGCTACAAGTGGGTTTGGGGTTTTCTCTTTAAAGGATACTGCTAATTTGGTTTGGGGTGTGACTCTTTCGTCCAAAACAGTGTTAAGTTTTCTTGGCTGCTGGTGATAAAGAGCCGACAGCGGCATGGAGACACCGGGACAAGAATAGAAAGCCAAGGCAGGGCCTTGCAGCTCCTCAGGGCGCGTGGCATCCCTGCAATGCCCCCACGTAAACACCATGGCATGGCAAAGAAATGCCTAGAGATGCACGCCACAGCCTGATCCCAGCTGGGCCCTGCATCCCAGGCGGGAGGTGAGGCCGGGGATGCTCACGGGGCTCGTGCCTGCACACGCATTCCCAAGGTATCTGTTCAGAGCAGTGAAAGAGGGCTTCCCTTAAAAGGTCTGGTATTCGTGGCATGCCAAGAAGCCCTCTCCCCAGGCTGAGGCTATTCCAGAGGGGAGCTCGGTGTTGCTTTCCCTGGGGAAGGGGATTTTAGAGAGAGGCAAGCTGCTATCATGAGGGGTCATCCTGAACTCCGGGCTGCAAAGGCTGAGAAGCTGTGCTGCAGGAGGGAAGTTAGGGATAAAAGGGAGAGGGGTTAGGAATAAAAGCAGTGCTGATGGGATAGGGGAGATAGAGAAGCAGGGGAATGGATGTCAAGCAGGGGTGTTTATCACCATTCCAGTGAAAAACACCTCTGTGAATAGCAGATAAAGAGTCACTGGAGGGTGCGAGAACGGTGCCGGCATGAGCAGGGCGTGACCCACGATGTGTCAGGGGGCAGTGCTGGACACCCCCAGTGACACAGAGCCAGGGACAGAGTCACTAAACATCCACTCGGCCTTTATTAACCCCTTATTAACTTAGCAGAGGAACACAGAGAACAGGGCAATGCCGAGGGGACAGTCAGGGCTGCACCCACCTCCTCCAGGCCCTTGGTACCCAAAACGTGGGGTCATGGGGTGATGCTGGAACCCTCCCTAAATAAAGACAAGTGACAGCAGTTGGCCCACTCGGGAAGACCATGTCCCCAAACAGCAATGCCACTCGCAGCTGTCTCTCAGCAGAGCTTCTTGGCATTTTTTTGGTGCCCAGAATAGAGTCCTCCACATTCCTGGATTTTTGCAAAGCCCAGAAATAGCCCCGAGCTGCCTTGGGGCAGATACTCAGCTCTGCCTGAGGCTAAATTTTCCCAACTCTTCTCAGAAGCTCTTTAAATTACCTGTGGGGTCATGATGCTGCTCCTGCAAAGAAATTCCAGCTGACACCGAAGAGCCAAAAACATTTGCAGAAGTGACCAAAGATCACGAACCTTCTGTTTGGATGTGCTGGAAATTGCAAAGAAATCTGATTTTGACAATCAAGGGCAGGAAACTAGACACTTTTTTTTTCTTTCACCTCCTCCCACCCTCTCAGATTTGCAAATTCAACTTTATACATGTGCAAAATGTTAATTATTTGACTGTAATCAGTAGACAATTCCTAAAGCATGAAATGATAATTTAAATCTTATTTCCTCTTCAACACAGCTGGTCTCTAGTTACATTATTGTATTTTATTTCTTTGACTAGCACCTTCCTCTGCTTCTGGTGGTTTTCTTTTCAGTCCATTTCCCACCCCAGAATTCACCTATTAACTCGATGTACCAAAACTTCTCTAATAATTGCAAGATATGGCTAGCAGACAGGGAAATCTCTCTTAAACCCTTTCAAAAGGGAATGATTTCTATTTATTTGATATGTGTTAGTCATTACATTTATGTTCTATACCAGCAGTGCTCCCCACCTCCAAATCAGGGATCTATTGTATGTGATGTTGGACAAATTCATTTGAAAGCACAAGGTGTACTCATGAAAGTTTGGAATCAGAAGAAAAAAAGCCTTGTTAAGTCGTATGATTTACATTAATCATCCCACTGTAATCAGTGCTGTTCTTATATCTGAGTTGGTAGGTGAGCATGTGAAAATCTCAGTTCTCACTTTTAAAGGTCGATTCCTAGCCCATACAGTTATAACAAACAAGTACTCTTGGACCAAAACAGTAAAAAAAACGCATGAATTCTGTGTAAAAAGAACATGTTTACAATTGCCACTCTGTCACAGAATGGGCCGATCCACGGCACAAAGAAAAAGCTTGAATTTCAAACACGCACAGTCCTTTGTAGGACTGAAAATGAGAGAAAGTACTGCAGTTTGCAAAGAGAACAAAGTGTGATCCGGGCGTCAGGAGGGAGCACCTGTGAGGGTGGGCAGGGTGTTTTAGAGCATGACTGGTCCTCAGTCTTTGCCAGAGCCTAAAATCCCATCAACGCTTCCCGTGGCATCTTTGTCCCATCTTTTTTTCCACTTCCTTTGGAAAAACCAGATAGTATTTTAACATTCTCTAAAGCCTCACAAGTGGGTTGTGAGGGCAATGAGAAATAGAGATGCTCTCCCCTGCCCAAATCCTCACCCCTCCAGGACTACCCTTCCCTTCCCACCCATCACTGAAGCATCTCAGGACCACTCACCTTTTCAGCAGCCTCCGAACTGGGGCGGCAGGGAGCCTGCCCTGCTTCCCACACCTCCTTCAGCATGTGTCCGCTCTGGCAGAGCTTCTCTGTGGACCAGGGCTCCTGGCAGAGGGGTTAGGGCAGAGATTTAAACCTTTCCCCGCTGGCTGAGCATCCCCAATGGGCTGCCTGGCTCCTGGATCAAGCAGCAGCACTGGTTTCCCAGTCAGCTTTTGTGGGTGGTCACCCATCCATGCAAATTACCCCAGCCCAGCCGTGGAGCTGTGCCGGTATTTAGGAGTCAATTTTGTCAGGGAACGGGTTCTCTGGGGAGAAAAAATGGGAGGAGGATGGGACAGATGTGATTCTGCATATGCAGCTGCCACATTCAAGGACAGAAGGACTTAGGAAATGAGGTCCTTATCTGCAGGGATGTGCTTTCAGCTTTGGGACAGGTCAGTGAGCTGCTGAAGTTCCACTGGAATGAACAGCAGGGAAAAGCAGGTGGGAACGGGGACACGTTCAGTCACACAGGGGTGACACACACTCCTGGGTCAGGAGGCTGAGCTGGTAGTGACCATCTGATGGGGGTAACCCATGGCTGATCCCAGGCAGGGAGAAATACCAGCCCCAAATTTCCAGGAAACAACCAGCCCAGAGTGCCACAAAGCAGCATCTCCTGGTCAGTTTACCTCCATCCCCTTGGAAAAGAAAGTTGCTTTCACAGTCTGAAGAAATCAGTTGTTTTCCTGTCCTGGTGCCAAGGAGCTCCAGGACATGGCTCCCTTTGCTCTTCCTGGCCTTTGAGTACTGGGTTTGGGTCCTGCACCATGGGATGAACCAAATGTCTCATGGCACCTGAACCATGGTGTAGCCAAGGCATGAGACCGCAACACATCTGCGCTCCACGGCACAGGACATGCCAGGCCCAGCAGCCAACACGGTAAACCCAAAATTGACCTGCAGAGCAGCAATGTCAGTCAGGCACAGAGCAGGGGGGTGAGGATGCCAGATTCGGGAGGAGATGCTCTCCCCAGCACTGCTCCCATGGAGAGGGACAGGACCCTGGCAGAACTTGCCCCACAGGGCCACCACTTTCCCCTGACTCGTGCAAGCCCTGTGCAAGCCCTGTGCAAGCCCTGTGCAAGCCCCCATCCGATCCCAGGCCCCGTTACACAACCCGCAGCTCCCGGAGCGCCGTGGGGCGCGCGCGGCGACACAAAGGGCTTTGCTTAGCAGCTGTGTTTGCTCAGGGCGGCTGATTTTGGGAGCACAGCTGATGACATGTGGTTGGCCAGGCGACCCGGGAGACTGGTGCTGAGCTTGCAGCTTCCTTTTTTAATAGGTGACTCAGGCGCTCAGTAGCTCACTGGGGTTGGTGGTGGGAGCCGGGCTGTGAAGCAGTGCCAGCGGCAGAGGTGGTGGACACCAACAGGTGGGTAGCGTTGTTTGTTCGTAGGATAAAGTGGTTTAAATAGAAAGCAGAGTGAGACAGAGCTGCCCTGTTACTGGTGAGATGGGGTTTTCTCAGGGGAGGGAGGGGGCAGAGGTTTTGTTGGTGATTTGTTTTCCACTTGTTAGGAGCTGGCTGCCAGGTGTAAGATGATTCTGGTTCAAGAGACCTGCAATATTATCAGCAGGAGGCAGAGAGTTGAGTGATTTATGGGCAATAACAGGAGAGGAAGTGAATGAACTTCTGGGTTAATACTTCAGAGTCTTTTTCCCCCATTGCCTTGCCTTCTCCCCCTGTGTTTAGAAAGATCAGTGAGTACAAACGAATACAAGGAATTATTTTCCCCTGATATAAGTTTTCAAGTCCCACAGCCCTCCCTGACTGCCTGGGGTGTGACCTACAGGACAGAGAGGCTGTAAACCAAGCCCGACCTGCATAAACATGGGGCACGGGAAGAGCTCAAGAAACCCGACAGCTGCTCCTTATGGGCAATCCTAACATTGCAGCCCCTCACACAAAATGTGCAGATTCATCCGGCGCCAGACACTGGCACCAAGGACATTTTGCCGCAAACGCCAGCAGGGAGGAGCATTCCCTGTATCCTTCATTTGGACAGCAGTGCCGTCGGCCGCGGTGCCAGCCACTGGGTGGAACGGGAGGAGGGGGATTTCAGGAGATCTTTTCCTCCTATTTTAGCTCGCAGGGGATGCTTTAATGCCTGAAGTATCGTATTTAACACCCCTGGGGCGGCAGTCCGTGCAGTCAATCAGCGCGGCTCGGGATGCATCACTCAGCGCCGGAGCGGATGCCAAGCGTGCCAGCGGAGCCCTTTTGCTCAGCGAGGCAGAAATGTGGAGCCCGGCACAGGTTTCAGGCTGGGCTTCCACCTTATACACAACAGATATCACCCTAAGCCTGGTGTGCATAGCGACCTTTAGCTGTGCTTCAGCATCTCCAGCCGGGAAGCTCCCCGCTCCCTCCCAGGGAATGCTGTGAAGCCGCACCTTGCTCCCAGCTCCTGGGATGCCCTCGGTGCCGCTCGGATGTCGCTGTTCCCGCACACGTGACAACCCAGCCTTCCCGTTAGCGGCACGAATTGTTGTTCTTCGGCTCTTATCTAGAATTAGCGATTTAGAGAGTGGCAGCAGCCTGTTTCGTCAGGCAGAGACCAGACTTTGTGCAAGCGCAGAGCCAGCCCAGAGGGTTGGAGCAGCCCCTCTCCAAGGCAGGAGGCTTTGTGAGAAGTGATAAGCAAACACAGGGCTGTGCACAGCCTGTGCACTGCAAAAAAAATTAGTCAAAAATAAGAAGGGAAGAAGAAAAGAAAAAAAAAGAAAAGAAAACAAAGGCAGTGATAAGGGGATGCCTTCAATGAGAGCCTTGTATCTAATTATATCTCTCGTTAAAACAAGCCCTGTGGCCTTTCATCCATCCAAGCTAAAGGGTGAAGGAACGGGCAACACTGACATTGTGCTATTTTCCACTGCTTGAGCTGGAAATCTTCCTTCAGCTGCATTATTTGTTCGTGGCTAGAGGGGCACATTGCTTTTCTTTGTGCAGTATGTGAACCTACAGGCCTATAGGTTAGTACAAATTATATCATCTCAGCAGTAATGCTCATAGCCTGGGGTGGGAGGAGACCATTAAACATCACCAGCCCAGCTCATGGACACGGGGATGCTTTTGCTAAGCGCTTCACACTGAACTGGTTAATCACAGGAACACTCACGTCAGCCTAGGCAGGGTCCCTGCCTTGCCGTGAGGTGCTCCCATCTCCTAGAGGTGGTGTTCAAGATAGTCAAGGGCTTGTGTTCATTTTCCCAGCCACAAAGGCTGCAAATCTGTGTTTGGTTTCCTTTCTACCTTGAAGATAGTAAGGCTCACCGTGCCCAGTGTTCCCCATTGCTCTTACTGGGAGGCTTGGCCAAATCTCATTACCATGCAAAGAAGAAACTCTCTGTTTGCCCTTCTGATTGGACTCCTTTTTGCCTTTCCAGTACGTAAATCAGCAATGTAGGAGGAAAGAAAGATTCCTAGACAAGATTTTTCAAATTCCTCAAAAGGAATTTTTTTCAGATTCCCCAAAGCTTTCTGCAGCTAATTCAGCACATGCTGCAAGAACCCTCCTGATGTCCCTAGGACAAAGGAGAACAATTTTAAATTGAAAGAGGAGAGATTGAGGTTAGATATTAGGAAGAAATTCTTTACTGTGAGGGTGGTGAGGCCCTGGCACAGGCTGCCCAGAGAAGCTGTGGCTGCCCCATCCCTGGAAGTGTGCAAGACAAGGCTGGACAGGGCTTGGAGCAGCCTGGGATAGTGGGTGGCATCCCTCCCCATGGCAGGGGGGCTAGAACGAGATGTTCTCCAAAGTTCCTTCCAACACAAACCATTCTATGATTTCCAGGATGCTGTTCATCTCAAAAATCCAGGATCTAGTTAAAGTTTTGGGGGTCTTGAGCAAAGTGGGGGGAAATGATGCAACCGGAAGGTGGTTGCAACCTCACAGCCTATCTCAGGATGCAGCAGGTCCGTCCCAGCCTTGCCACTGGCTCCACTGGCTATAGACAGATAATTCCCTTTGCCTCAATGTTTAAGCTGTGGACAGGAGAAATCAGGGAGAAAGGTGCTGCATTTACATGGAGATTTAGCAAAAAAAAAAAAAAAAAAAAAAAAAAAGCTTTAAGGAAATATCTTCTTCAGTTTCCTCCTCTGGTGTCCTACTGACCTCCAGCAGAACTGGGCAGGTAAATCTGTATTGCATCCCACTGCTTCCCCATGTATCCAGCCTTGGTTCTGCATCAAAATGCCTGCACACTTGCAGGAGCAGCTCGAACGAAGGACAACAGAAATCTTGGGGTTTGGCACCTGCCAGCAGCCCAGTTGGCAGGGTCTGACAACTCACTGAGGTCCCTCTGCTCTTATCATCATGGCTCTTTTGTGCTTGTTTGTGCCTATAGAAACTGGTATTTCATTTGAAGCACCTTTAGTGCACAAAGTTGCCTCTTGTCAGCTTAAAATAAAACCAGAGTGAGTTTCTTTCAGTATTTTAAAGAAAAACTCAAAAATCTGAACTTAAATGCAGAACACAAAGAAGAAGAGTCATTCGGTTTGTTGTTTTCTAATTCTCGTGATTTGGGGGCTGAGGTTTGAGGGCAAAGAATGCTGGAATGGCTGCAGTGCTTCTAGTGTGCACGTATTAAAAAGTACATCAGCCCTTTCCTGGCTGTGCAATAGCTGGATTTGTGGACAGAGAGCCCATTGTTCAAACAGAAAGCATTGCAAATACCTCACTAAATCCAAATGCAGCAGTGCAAGCCCTGCAGAGAACGGGAGAACCTTCTCGTGTTTTTACAGTGGCAACAGAGAAATTACAGCCCTGACTAACCTGGAGGGCTGAGATGCATCCTGTAGGTGTAAAGCTCTATATATTATATATGGTTGTGATGGGAGGTGGAGATGGCCATCCTCACACCTGGCAGATTAACACAAAAAGAAAGGTCTTAGCTACATTTTGGAGTTGCCTCTTTCTTTGAAAACTGAAGCTCCAGTGGGGACCCCATGGGAGCTGGTGCAGCTCAAAATATCAGGTCTGTAAATTCAGGGCAGGGTTTGGTCCTCTGGCTCTACCAAGGGCTCCCTGCTACATCCTGGGGCAAGTCTCACCCTTTTCCTCTCTCCTGAAACGAGCACCCAGGGGAGAGGCAAAGATAAATGGATATAACTGCTTGTGAGGCACACTCACAGGAGAGTGGTGTGGCCACGGAGCAAAAAAAGTGGGAATTGGCTCAAGTAGAGTATGGGCAGGTCCTCCATGTCCTCTGTCTGACTCATGTTTGGTGATGGCCTTGCCCAGGGATGCAGGAATGGGGGCATCAGGTCACTGCCAAACGTGTTATTCTCATCCAGGCTCAACATCCACCTCAGCCATGAAGGAGATGAGAATGTCCATGTTTTCTCCCTGAACCAGAAGGGTGTGATGTTAAGTTTTGGGGGACTGGGACGGGGCTGTGGGGGGACTCAGTGTGTGGTGCCAGAGGCCTGGCAGAGCCCGTGGACAGCGATGCTGGCCCTGCCCTCCCGCCTGTGGCTCGTGGCTCACCACACGCGTCTGTCCCTGTTTCAGATGATCGGGCACGGTCATTTTTAGACCCATCAGGCAGCACCAGCCACATACTTCAGCAAGGACGAGGGAGGTCCTCTGCGCCCTCCGTGAAGGAGCTGTCGGCTCTGTATCTCTCCCAGACAGCTGCTGCTGCTGACGCCAGCCCCGCACAGCCGGTAAGGACCGGGTCCTCCCCCTCCCCAGCCACCAGCGGCATCCCAGCAATGTCCCGTCCCGGCAAGCGGCTGTGAGAGGGTGAGAGAGAACGTCTGGTTTGTAAATCTGAAGAAACAGCGTCTGATTTCCCAAAAGTGACCATTTCCCCCTTGCCACTTGCAAATATAAGATAAATGTGTACAAACACACACGTGTATCACATACTCATTAAATTCACACATGCACACACACACCAAGCGCACACACACACCAAGCACACCCCCCCCCCACATTCACTAGACTACAGTTTACTCATACAGAAGATTTCCATTTTATTTCCACATTTATATTCACATACATCCATGGAGGAAATATTTAGTACAGAGTAACATGTACATCTCCATGCTACCCTCATTCCGACACACACACAGACACACACACATATTTTATATATATATATATATATATATATATATATGTCCATATATGCCACACTCAAGCATTACCTTACAGTGCAACCTCCCTGTGCTTCTCTTTTTATATCCCTAAGTCTGGGATATCCAGGGATTTAATCCCCCACTCCAGGCTGATCATCAGGCCACAGGACAATTCAGGTTATAAGGGTTATGAGGCACATTTTTTCCCATTTCTCTAGTTCCACTGATGATCCAGGAGTAGCATGGGATGGGATTTTATACCTGGACCCTTCCTGCAGGCACACTCATGTTTTCCCACACTCTCAACCTTTTATGGGGCCCCTGTTCAGAGATGCAGTCTCTCGAGCGTGTATCAGGGAGAGGTCCAGATGAAGCAGTCCCAGTTGAAAATGAGTAAGTGGAGATTGCATTTGGAAAATTACAACTGGTTAGAAAACAAATAATTTTTTTTTAAATTACAGAGCAGTAAATTACGCAATTCATAATGCAATTACAAATGTAGATCAGTTTTAATTTTTGAAATATTGAAGTATAAGGAAAAATATAGGCTAAATCAAACTCTGGAAAAATCAGTGCTAGTTTTGTTTTTCCCCTAACTTTAAAAAAATGGGTTCGGGTTTTTTTTTTTTTGGCTGAGACTTTAGAAAACATATTTCTGATCAACCTGGAATAAAATTGTTTTCTCAACTGTACAGAATTGCCAGTAAACCAAAAGAGAAAACCACATCTGCATGGTTTTCAGGTCTCTGTAATTTATATACACATTACTACACATAAGCACATAAAAATATATATGCAGATAATGTGTCTTCCTGTGCAGTTTAATGGCATTTCTCTTCATATCTTTTCCAGAGTACTGTGAAGGACAACTCCATTCACTCTCCCCACAGACAGAAAAAAAGCAAGGTAGGAAATGTTTAAGATAAGCACCGTTATCTAACCAAATATTTGTGGCCTGTGAGTGTGATCTAAATACCCACACAAGGCAGCCAGGAGCACTTTCATACTGAATATAGCTATCAGCTGCTCGGTTGCCCTTCCCCACATTCAGAAGTTTTTCACAGATTCAAAAAAAAAAAATCCCAACAAACCCTTATTTTAAAAAGGGCATTCCAAGTACGTTTGCTCATGCAAAAGATCTGCATTTTTCACTCGCTGCAAAATATGCTGATTTTGGTGTTCTGAGTGTGGGTTTCTTTTACTAATGTTCAAAACTTATTTTTAGCCAGAACAATCTGTGTGTAACAGAGTGAAATAACACCGCGCACCATTGCTTCGAGCAACAACTAATAATATTCCGGGCATAACTCTGCAGACGTAACTGCACAGGCATGCCAAGGGTCAGCAGATCTGTTTACTGAAAGGAAAGCCACCAGGATTACTGTCTCTTTTAGACAATGATTAAAGGCTTCAGCTACCTTCCCTGTGGATAAATGCCCACGCAGCGCAGGTTGCAGGTATTCAGCTGAGTGTTCAATGCCCAGGATACACAAACTGAGGAGAAAAATTGCAGAAAGGGAGGTTCAAAGGGAGGCTGGACAACCACAGTCCACTCTGTTCACTTCTGTACCAACACTGCGGTGAATTTGAGATGAGTTCAGTCGAACTGAGTATAAACAGGTCTAACTTTCCTGGTCCACACTTATAGGAGCTACCCCAACCTCTGGTCCCTCAGCCCTGCTTTTTCCTCTAAGGCAGCACAGATTTTGGCCTGCTGATTCCAGCAGTTTGCAAACCTTAGTTAGCCTCGTGCCTGTACAAGTCTGCAAGTCAGAAGAGCTTTATTTAAGTCTCCAACTATGTAAATGTGCATCTATTCTTGTGCAAATGGTGACGTGGAGTACACTCCTGAGTGCAACAGAAGAAATCATTAATCAGATGAACATCCTTTCCCAAGCCCTCCCTCTTGAGCAGTGGGCACCCCACAGTGCTACCAAAAGCTCATCATATTACCTCACCACCCAACTTCATCAGCTCAGTTTGACACTTTGGTTCCCTCTCCCCATTTTCTTCTTGAGATCTCTTCACAAGTAGCTCCTTGGCTTTCTCCTGTACCCAGATCCTTTGTTCCCAGACTCTCTGCAGGTCCTCAGCTGGGGACACAACAGTCCTGGACACTAGGCAGCAGGAGGGAGAAGTTAACTTTTATCTGACTTCTCTAAGTCACCCTTATCCTTCTTGTGGTCATTCTGTCTTGCTGGCATAGTCCAAATAGGGCACCTCTTTTGTGCTCTAGCTGGACTGAATCCAGGGAATTGTAGACTAACCACCTCACCTGGATTAGAGACCTCGCTTTGCTGTGGAACCAGGGCTAACACCAAGCCTGGAGCGTGTGCAGTGATGTGATGCTTTGGAGTGCTGTGTGCTACTGAACTAAAGGTATGGAGCTTACTGGGTGCATGGATTTCCCCTGTTGGCTTTTCCCTTTGCCGTTCACTCCATTAACGGCCACGGGGATGGGGGGTGAGAGGTGATGCTGACATTTAAAACTGTTTCCCCAAAGATGTCAGAAGCTCAGAAATCATCTAAAGTTGCCATCAAGAAAATGGAAGATGACTTGCCTCCCCCTCCAGCCGTTGGCTCAGTCCAGGTCATTGCTCCAGGGAGTCAGGATCTCAATGCACTCCCTGTGCCTCCTCCAAAGCAAGCCTTCTCCAAGTTCTACCAGCAGCGCCAGGTGAACGAGCTGAAGAGGCTCTACAGGCACATGCACCCTGAACTCAGGAAGAACCTGGAAGAAGCTGTGACTGAGGACCTGGCAGAAATGCTTAACACTGAGGATCCCAATGCACAGGCCTCTGTGAACCTGGATAAAGTTCTCCCGGGAGAGGTTCAGTCCATGCGCTGGATTTTTGAGAACTGGGCACTTGACTCCATTGGGGACCACCAAGCCACAAAGAAGCTGACAGAAGAAGAGATCATTCCCAGTGGGGATGTGAAAAGCACTTCCCTGAGGTTTGAAAGCCAATCCATAAATGGATACAACCTGTCAACATCAGCCAAGGTGTCAGAAACAGACCTTGCCAGAGGGGATGTTCGCACTGCCCGGTGGCTCTTTGAAACCCAACCACTGGACACATTAAACAAACTGTATTCAGATGAAACCGAGGTGCAGGAGGCAGTTCTCAAGGAGCCTGTCCAGGGAGGTGATGTGAAAGGGGCCAAACAGCTCTTTGAAGCACAGTCCTTGGATGCCATAGGACGTTGCTCCTCAGTGGAGGAGAAGAGCATCCTACAACTCAAGTCAGAAATCCAGGAGCTTAAAGGTGATGTTAAGAAGACTGTCAGACTTTTCCAAACAGAACCCCTCTGTGCCATCAGGGACAAAAGTGGGACTATCCATGAAATCAAGTCTGTCTGCCGAGAAGAAATTCAGAGCAATGCGGTCAGGACGGCTCGCTGGCTGTTTGAGACTCAGCCTCTGGATACCATCAACAAGGACACTTCCAAAGTGCAGATAATCCGTGGGATTTCACTGGAAGAAATTGGCAGGCCCGATGTCAGCGGCGCAAGGTGGATATTTGAAACTCAGCCTTTGGATGCCATCAGAGAAATCACAGTTGAAGAACAGGACTTCAAGGCTTCAACAGATTTTGTCACAGGGGCAGATGTCACTAAGCAGCGATTGCTCTTTGAGACCCAGACTCTAGACTCCCTGAAAGGAGAAGCTTCAGAAAGTGTTGTAACCAAAGAACAAGTCATTGGAGGTGATGTGAAATCTACACTCTGGCTCTTTGAAACGCAGCCGATGGAAACACTGAAAGACAATTTTGAGGTGGGACGTTTGAAGAAAGTAGAGCTTTCAGCAGAGGAGAAGGGAGATGTGAAGCAAAGAAAACACGTCTTTGAGACCTGTCCCCTTGGCAGTATCTCCAAGGCATTTGAGGAAGAAATTCCAGCCACCAGCATGGAAGAAGTAGTGAAAGGGGATGTGAAATCTTTCAAGACCCTGTTTGAGACTCTCCCCTTAGACAGCATTAAGCAGGCTGATGCTGAGCCTGCCACCAAAGAAGAGGAGGAGAAGATTCCAGCTGGTAACGTGAAAGCCAACCAAATCCTGTTTGAGACAACACCCCTGTATGCCATCAAGGATAGCTTTGGCAATTTCCACGAAGTCACCTCCGTAAGCAGAGAGCAGACCATCAGTGGTGATGTCAAGAACTACAAGTGGATGTTTGAAACCAGGCCCCTGGACCAGTTTGATGAAAGCATCAAGAAAGTGGATATAATTCGGGGCATCACAAAACAAGAGGTGGTGGCTGGTGATGTCAGTACAGCCAAGTGGCTCTTTGAAACACAGCCCATGGATGTCATTCATCTCCAAGCCACGGAAGGGGAGAAGCATCCCTCAGTGAAGCGGGAGATCTCCCAGAAGGGGGATGTGAAGACCTGCCGGTGGCTGTTTGAGACTCAGCCCATGCACACCCTGTACGAGAAGGCTGAGAAGAAGCAGGAGGAGGATGGCAGTGTGCCCCAAGCTGATGTGAAGTCCTACACATGGATGTTTGAGACTCAGCCCCTGGACTCCCTGAAAGGCCAGGAGGAGCAGTATTTGCAAGTCAGTAAGGCCTACAGTCAGGAAGAATTACAGGGAGTGGATGTCAAAACCGTCCGGCACCTATTTGAGACCGAACCCTTGGGCAGCAGCACTGTCAGTGAAGCTGACCGGAAAAAAACCATGCGGTACTCCAGTCGTGTGGAGTTCCAGTCTGGGGAAGTGTCCAGAGTGAAGGAGTTCTTTGAAGCCAAGCCCTTGGACACAGCCACCAAGCCAAAATCCCAGAAAGATGCTGGACCAATTGAAGCTGGGTCTGTGCACAAGTTCACATGGCTCTTTGAGAACTACCCCATGGACACCCTGAAGGACAACTCTGAGGGTATCCAGGAAATCCCTCCAGAAAAGAATGCCAAGGGTGGAGATGTTAGAGGAAAAAGGTTCGTATTTGAGACCTATTCCCTTGACCAAATCCATGACAACGTGGATGAGACAGAGCTCCAGAAGATCCAGAAAGACACCATGAGCAAAGCTAATGTCAAGTCCTGCACAATGCTATTTGAAAGCCAACCTTTATACGCTATCCAGGACAAAGAAGGGGGATACCATGAGGTCACCTCAGTGCAGAAAGAAGAAATCATGAAAGGTGATATGAAAGGTGCCCGGTGGTTGTTCGAAACTAAGCCCCTGGATCAGATCAAGAAGGAAGAAGAGGTGTTTGTGATTAGGGCTGTCACCCAAGAGGACATCAAGAAAGGAGATGTCCAGACTGCCCGGTGGAGGTTCGAGACAGAGCCTCTTGACTCCTTCTCAGGGGGAAAGTTGTCTGTGCCCAGAACAGTGGATGATGTGCAGAAGGGAGATGTTCAGTCCAACAAGCAGCTCTTTGAGTCCCAGCAAGTGGGCCAGAAGAAGTACGTGAGGATGGTCAGCGTCAGTGACGTGCAGCGGGGTGACGTGAGGACATCCACTTGGCTCTTTGAGAACCATCCTGTGGACTCCCTGTACGGGGATGCGGAGAGAAGCTCATCCATGAGCACAGTGCAGAGAGAGGACAGCCAGAAAGGGGATGTAAAACGCTGCACCTGGTTGTTTGAAACCCAGCCCATGGACACCCTTAAGGACACAGAGGTGACAGCCAGTGCTGGGGCCCAAGAAGAGATCCCTCGTGCAGATGTGAAAAGCACAACGTGGCTCTTTGAGAGCACGCCCCTGGATAAATTTCACGCTTCTGAAGGTAGCACAGAAATAGAACTGAAAGAAAGAACCATGAAGGAGACTTTAGAGACTCTCTGCACTTGCCAAGCTATCCAGCATGATGGGATTCTCATCGAAGCTAATGATATGGAGAGTGTGAAGATGGTGAAATACCAGCTCAGCAGCCCAGGAGCTCCAGAGATCCTGAAAGAGGAGATTGTGGGAGGCCACTTGCAAAGGATTATGCTGCAGCTCCTGCACAGAACCAATGTGGAAGCACAGAGTGTGCTGGTAGAGGAGGACAGAGAGGGCAAGATCAAAGTAAGCCCATTGCAGCTGCTGGATCAGAGTGAAGCTGTTAAAGGCAAAGAGGACTTGAGTGGAGATGTAGCCAAGGCCTTACAGGGTCTCCTCTGTCAAGATGCTTCCATCAAAAAGGGGATGGTCCTACAAGAGACAAAGTCGGGATCAGTGAAGATGACTCTCTACTCCCTCCTGTTCCATTCTGTCCAGCAGAAAGTCGTCAAGGGGGATGTGAAGTCAACAATTGGGAACCTGTTGGCTTCTTCTCAGGAGCAGAAAGCAGCAGCCACCATCAAGCGTGAGGACAATGAGAAGGGGAATGTCCAACTTTTTGCAAGCTGCATTGAGAAGGGAGACCTCAGCTATCTGAAGAATCTCCAGCAGGAGTCAGAGATACAATCCCTCATCTCTTCCCAAGCGGAGGAGGGGGCAGATGAGGGCGGCCCACGGGTTTTGCAGGGGGCTAACATACATGTCTTGCCAAATAAAGAAAAAATAGAGAAAGTAATTGCAGGAGGTGAGCCAGGGGCTATGGAGGGAGCAAAAAAGGGATTTGTATGTGAAAGCACAGGCAGAGAGGGTGTGTTAGAGAGAGAGGCTGCGCATGCAGCAGGTGTGACTGGCACTACTGTGCAATGTCTTGGGAAGCCCCTGCCCACAGTGATGGGAAAGGAAGAAATTCTGTCCGGAGGGCTTAAGGTGACTACAAAGTCAATCCAAAGGGTTCCAGATGCTAGCAAGAAGGCAGAGAAAGAAGAAGCCACCACTACCCATTTGAAGGAGCCAAAAACTATGATGCAAGGCACATTTCCAACCCAAGTGACAGCTCAGAGGGCAGAAGTGGATGGGAAACAGCAGAGTGTGGTGACTGGGGAAGCCAGCCAGACTCAGACAGAAGAAAAGGCCCTGGGGAGCGATCTTCAGGCTGCAATGCAAAGCCTGAGGCTGGCGACAGCAGAAGCAAAAAACATTCAGCACCACGTTCAGAGCAAGTTCCAGAGGAACAGGGAGGAGGTCCACACAGCCTGCAGGCAGCAGACAGTCAGCTCACAGGGGACCACGACCCTTCAGTCGACTGTACACCAACAGGACTCTTCATCCACCAAGCAGGAGAGCAGCAGCACTGCCACCAGGACCACCACCACCAGAGTCCAGGAGGCATCCAAGACCCACACAAGCGTGTCTCAGAAGAGCATAGCATCACACAAAAAGGTCAGTGCTTCTGAGGAAGTACAGGGAGGACAACTATTGAGCCAGGAAATCCAAGTTGTGCCCAGTAGAGATTTTAGCATTAAGGATGGCCTTTATACTGCCACACCTGTGAAAACCTATATAAACCCTTGTGTTGAGTCTGATTACAAGGAGCAATCAGTGCAAGAAGAAAGAGATGTTGGTGTCAGAGGGGATGTGCAGACAGCTATCAGAGCACTGCAAAGTGCCGCCACAGAACAGCGCCTGGTAGAAAAGGAGGACGTTGTCCGAGGTAATTTAAAAGCCACACTTCAGTCGCTGGAAAAGTCTAACGTTAATGTCTCCAGAGGGGATTTTAAAGCCGCTATGATATACAGAAATGCAGGGCAGTCCTATTCTGTGTGTAAAAAGAAAAATGAGACTCAACTCGCTAGTAACGAGACTGCTGTAGTGGCTTCAGGGTCGCAGGCTGATAATGACTTTCCTCCTCCTCCCTCAGTTGCTGTGATGAAAGCAGAGCATTGCCCACCCTCAACTAAAGCAGCAAGAGAAGGTGCCCTTCTATTACCAACCAGCAAAGATGAAGCCCCAGGATGTTCTGCACTTCTCCAGACCCCTCTTCCTGCTCTCCCTTCTCTGTCCTGCAAACCCAGTGATCAGAGTCCTGCAGAGAAGCCCAGGACTCCTCCAAAACCAGAAACTACTGTCCCACCCAAGAAAAAACCTATTCCTCCTCCAAAACCTGAGCACCTCTTACACGAGGCATATTCTGCCTCTGCAAGTAACAGCACAAGCAAATCAACCAAACCCATCCCTCCACCTCTGCCTCCAAAACCTTCAGGCTTGAGGGAGATTAGCAAACCAAAGCCTTCCCCCACAGAGCTGGGATTAAGCTGCAGGGAAGTTCATGAACAAACAGGCTATGAGGAGGTTCAGGCAAAATGCTGCAATTTGGAGACATCTGTGAAGAAGTCTGTCACAGTTCAGGGTATAAACCCTGAGAGAAAGTTGCCAAAATACACTGCCAAAACCCCTCTTCAAATAGCAGAAGAAAGGTACAAGGCCAGCAAAGCAGGACAAGGAAAGGTAGAATCAGACAGTGCTAAGACCTCAAAACCAATGAAAAATGGAGTAATTGGTTTTGAAGTCAAGCAGGGAATGATAAGTGATAAAGCAGCTGCTCCAAGGAGATGCCCAGGTGAGGTGGCTCAGAGGCAGACAGAGCTGTGCCAAGAGGAGAATGGATGCTCTTCACTGTCCCCTCCAACCTGTCCTGGCAGAGCACAGACACAGAATGTGCCAGGACAAACTGAGCCAAGCATCTCCCCTGTGGGCCACACCACCCCTCCAAAGAGAGGAGATGGCACTGCACAAAATGCCTTATCCAAGGTGGAAAGGGAAAGTGTATCTAATTCTTATGGATTGTGGGATAGTCAGAGAGTCACGCAGCAGGTGCATGAGAGGAGGCAAATGTCTCATTCAATGTCCTTCCATCAGCAGTCAGTGAACTCCTTTGAGGAGCACCAGCAGGGGAATAGCAGGCAGCGGAAATGTCCTGATAGGGAGGCAGAGACACCTGCCCAGGAGAAGCCAGTGGTTGTTATGAGAGAAAAAAAAAAGAAAGAAACGGAAGATGAGCGTCGGAAGAGGTTGTCAGTACACAAAGAGGAGATCATGAAAGGCAATGTCAAGGAGGCTATGGAGATCTTTGAGAACCTCAGGAGACAGGAGCAGCTGCAAGAGATCTTGAACCGAGTGAGGGAGTTTGAGGAGGAGACAAGCAAAGTGGATGTGAAAGCTCTCAAGAGCTTCTTCGAGAAGGTCCCCGAGTGGGTTGTGCGCCAGAAGGCCAAGCAACAGGACAAGGCTGAGGCAAAGGAGGATGCTGACAGTGTCTCCTCAGTGGATCTGGTTTTTGAGGACCTGGAGCGAGCAAGTGCTGAGATTCTCCACCTGAAGGAGCAGACACTTGCCCGCATCCAGGACATCGAGGAGGCCATCAAGAAAGCTATTTATTCTGTTTCTAGTCTCAAGTCTGAGTCAGACATTGCTGGGCTCTCAGGGTTGTTCAAGGAGTCTCTGGGGAGCACCCAAAGCTCTGTGAGCAGTAGCAACATCCGTAAAATCAGCATTGTCTCAAGCAAAGCCAAGCAGGAGGAAGTCATGCTGGAGACAGGGGAAGCAGCATCTGTGGAAAGTGCAAAGGTGGCAGAAAAGACCGAGGCGGCCAAGGCAGAGCTAGGGGTCCCCCGCCTCATTCAGTCTCGTGTCAGCTCTCCCTCCTCACCTTCCTACATCTCCATTGAGTCTGCTGCCAGGAAACCAGCAGAATCACCCAGGACAGCACATTCACCCCAGGACAGCCCTTCACCAGACTGTCTTGACTCTCCAGGAAAGAGGGATGCTTTTGCTCAGAACAGCTTTAGCTCCTTTAACCACCCTTCAGCAGGGTCTGCTGGGCATGACACAAAACCCTTAGAGAAGAGGCCAGACCCCGTCCAAAAAAAAGCTGGGCTGAGCTCGATGAAACAGCACATGCTTGGCAATGCCAGCCATCCAACCAGCGACAAAGAGAAGTCCTCTCTGGACAGCTCCAAAGACAGCTGCCACTGTGGGATGAAAGGCAGCTTTTCGGAATACCGCTCCCTGAATGTCCCCAGCCCACAAAATCCGCGGAGGCAGAAAAGCATCTTGGAGCTGCAGACAGGGCCTGACGGGTCCAAGCTCTACGGAGCCACCCGGACTGTCATGGAGCAGTATGAGGAAATGGACCAGTTTGGAAACAAAATCATCACTTCATCCACCACAGTCACCAAGCAATCTGAGACACAAACATCTTCCACGTGCGATGTGGTTTCTCATCCCCAGTATGAGGTATCTGCCTCACCTGTGTTTCGGAGGTACTTGAAGAGCCCAGGTGAAGACTTCCACACTAACGGGACTTTTCAGGAGCCAGGAGTGGTCTTTGTCACCTTTGGCAACTCCAAGCCAAAGAAATAGGAGATTCTGGAGAGCAAGAGAGGACTGTATAAGACAAAAGAGAAAGGCCACGATAAACATTTCTCCTCTTTTATCCACGTTACACACAGGGATTTACCTACACCCTAAGGACTTCTCAGGGTCATCGTCTTGGTGTTTGCACACAGACAGGACAAGTGCAGCCTGCCTTGACACTGGAGAACAGCCCTCACCTGGCCAGCCCAACAGACTTGGTGCTGCACCATAACCCAGAGTCCTGGCACTGTTAGAAGCACAAGGGAAAAATCCATCCATGGGCACCTTAGGGTACTTCCCCCTAGAACATTTGGTGGAGGTGGTTGGAGGTGTTGGATCAGGCTTCTCTGAACCACTGCAGAAGGAAGGATAGGTAGGATCAATTAAAGAACCATCTGGTCATTGGCAAACAAACACCTTTATGGTACCTTCTTTTACTAAGAAGGGCATCCTACACACACACATATATATGCACAAGTTCATATTGATGGGTGGGTTGGATAGATTTTCTCTTAGCCAATAAGAAAAGAAAAAGAAAAAAAAAATCTTGATTTGTTGTCACTCTTGGACTTGGGGGAGTTATTTATCAGTTTGTTTTTCAGTTCCTGGAAAGGGTTTGATGATACTGGAAATTGTAAAACCAAGACCTACAGCTACTATCAATGCCATTCCCCCAAAGAAATACGCTATGAAAGATTCTTGAGTCAGAATGGTTACTGCTTTCTCTTCTTTATTTCTAGAATTGTAATTTATTATTCAGTATACACAAACCCCTTATTTTAGATTTTCCATGCTTTCCTACATGTTTACTGTTTAAATTCATTTTGAGAATTTGTAAAGCAATTTTTCTTATTATTATGACTTTGTTTTGTACATTCTCAACTCAAGATTTTAGATATTTTGTGGCTTTTTTTTTTTTAACTTCTATTGCTGCGTTCTGATGGTAAACATTACCTCTAAAAATACTTTGGTCTGGTGGAGTTTCTTTTATTCAGTGCTTGTTTCCTTTCAAAGAGCCTAGAAATTATATCTTGATGGACCAGTTGAATCACACACTGAGACCACTCTGCGTCCCTGGAGGGGTTTGGTCTACATCTTCTTTAGAGTGTGGGTGGATCATCAGCCCTTCAGCAAAGAGTGTTCATACTCTTATCTGAAAAATGAGTCCAGGATGATACAGAACCAGGACTGTGTAGGCGTGTGGAGCCTGGGTAGGATGTGTACACCAGGAAAGGTCTGGACACTTGTGTGCACCCATTTCCCCAACGGGAGAAAGCAGCTGAGGTGTTGTGCCTCTACAAGTCTTACGAGGAGGAGCAGCTGATGACCCAGCCCTTACTCACTGCTGTGCCTCAACTCACCTCACACGCAGCTCAGGGATGGGTGGATGAGCAAGGAGTTAATTCCACGTGTGGAGGACTGTGAGGAGCCTACGGAGGGGCTGGATGGTTTCTCACAGAATTACAGAATATCCTGAGTTGGAAGGGACCCTCAAGGACCGTTGAGTCCAGCTCTAGGCCAGGCACAAGAAATCCCCAAAAATCCTTCCATGTGGCTGAGAGCATTGTCCAAACACTTCTTGAGCTCAGGCGGGTGCTGTGCCCACTTCCGTAGGAGTCTGTTCAGTGCCCAGCCACCCTGTGGGTGAAGAACCGTTTTCTAATATCCAACCTAAACCTCCCCTGACACAGCCTCAGGCCATTCCCTCAGGTCCTGTCGCTGGTCACAGAGATTGGCACATTCCCCTCCACTTCCCCTCATGAGGAGTTTGAAGACCATAATAAGGTCTCCCCTCTGTCTCCTCTTCTCCAGGCTGAACAGACCAAGCGTCCTCAGCCACTCCTCATGCGGCTTCCCCTCAAGGCCCTTCATCATCTTTGTTGCCCTCCTTTGGACACTCTCTAATAGTTTAATGTCCTTCTTTTACTGTGGTGACCAAAACTGCACACAGGGCTTGAGGTGAGGCTGTGGAGCTGTGTCCTACAGCCTGGCTCAGATTGTAGACCTTCTCGTTGAACTATAGCCAGCCACCTCATCTCTCAGTGCATCACTTTATCTTTCTGAGAATGGGACAGTAACCTCAGTGAAAAAACAAAAAATCAGTAATTTGCCATGATTAATGTTTGCCTTTTTCCTCTGAGGAAAAAGAGCCCACACTAATGAATTAGGAGCAGGACACTGGAGAGGAAGGGACTGTTCAGAGTCTACCACTCCACATCCCTGAGCTCATAGCAAGGTTTCCAAATAGCAGTTGTCATCTTGCATCACAAAGACCTTGTTCAAGGTGTTCTAGACCACACTGGAGGTCTGCTTCCTCCCCAGAAAAGAGGTACATACCCAGATCTCATTGATTTACATCTAGAACCCCATAAATTTGAAGGACATGCCAAAAGAAGAATAGGAACATAATTCTCAGTTGCACACTGAAGACTGAGCTGGAAGAGCAGATCACAATAAACTGAGCATATCTATTTTCAGGCAATCTGAATAAAATAACCACTTAGACCCTCCCAAATCCTTTATAGGACCCACTGCAGAAATAAGGGAGAGTTAGTTATCTGGAGATCCCCTTCAGAATTTTTCCAACACTCCTTTCTTACCCCTGTTTGTTTCCATCTCAGCTTCCCTCACACATTTGTTTCATTTCTCTTGAAGGACAACTGTGGAGCAATTTTAGTAAGACACTAACAGGTTGCTTGGGCAATGAAAATTATTCCACATAAATTCAAATAAACCCAAACATCCTGCACCGCCACTGCTTAAAAATACCAATCTTATTGTTTGTGTTTCTGGTTTTACAGGATTTCTAAATGTCTCAAAGAGCCATTTATGAGGCTAAGATCATTTAAGACGTGTTTCTTTCATGATATTTCCATCATCTAGGAACTGAAATATGATGAGGAGACAGATGCTGCATTATTTCAGCACCATACATGGCTCTTTGGGACACTGAAAGAGTTGGAGAGAAAAAACAAATGCAAAGATTTGAAACTCAAACACAAGCTGAAAGATCAGCTCATATTCTCTGTGCTTCAGACTTTGCAATAATAAACCAGCAGAGCACATACAAACTTTCAGATCCCAAATGAGCTGTCACAGTTTTTCTGTGATTTTTAGGTACAAGACATGACATTGTTCACTGTTCTTTACCCTGGTGGGTCTCTGCATTCCCACACAGTAGATATTTTGAAAAGTAAGCAGGCTGGGAGAGTTATCTGGACCAGGGGACAGGGGACAGTTGGTATTATCAGAACTACATCTCCTTGAGGGGTCAAAGCACAAGTTCAGCTGCAGACCTGGTTCTCTTGCAGCAGTGGACAGGAAATAGGCCTCATTTGAAGTGTCCACAAAAAGTACTGCCCTTCCCAGCTCTGTCAGTCACTGGCCTCCCTGAGGACACTCAGTCTTCAGTCTGAAAGATTCGTGCTCACCATGGAATCACAGAATCATTAAGGTTGGAAAGATCATCGAGTCCAGCCATTACCCCAGCACTACCAACACTCCACTAAGCCCTGTGCCCAAGGGCCACATCTACACATCTTTAAAATCCCTCCAGGGATGGTGACTCCACCACTGCCCTGGACAGCCTGCTCCAATGCCTTGCAAGCCTTTCTGTGAGGAAATATTTCTTAACACCCAGCCTAAACCTCGCCTGGCACAGTTTGAGGCCAGGTCCTATCACTTGCTACTTGGGAGAAGAGACCAACTCCCACCTGGCTGCATCCTCCTGTCAGGGAGTTGTGGAGATCCGGAAGGTCTCCCTGGAGCCTCCTTTTCTCTGGGGGACTGAGCCCCCCCAGCTCCCTCATCTGCTCCTCATCAGCCTTGTGCCCCAGACCCTTCCCCAGATTCTCCACTTATCAATAACACAGGAGTTTTCAGGCTGACTCCTCCTGCTATATAAAGGTTTTAATTCACACAAGGGAAAAAAGGCAACAACTGATAAGCCATAGTCCAGCTGCAACTTTCAGCACTGCAGTAATCAGCAGTGTGCTGGAAGAGCCTTCCAGGAACACCCTGTAACTGCTTTTCACAGAAGCCTTAAGATAATTTCCTTGCCCACGGTGCCATTCAATTGCTTCTAATCACCTCTCTATCTTCCAGACCATTAGGAAGGCTTATTCCTGGGGCTGCCAAATACACCTCTGAAGAGCAAGAGTGTTTGCCATGCATCAGAGAATGAGCATTGAAAATAAATTCCCCCATGAAAGAGACCAATATCCCCTATAAAAGGTTATCCCACTTTGGAAACACACTCCAGGAGTACAGACATTCATTCCCAGTTCAGAGGAGAGAGATCCTGCTTGTTTGCTAAACAGCTCTGCTTCCTTCTTTGGTCACAATTAAAGGAAAGCATTTTCTTCTTATACAACACAGACATGTTGAGTTACTCTCTTCTCTGCCAGAACACAGACCCTTGTGCTGGGTGAGAGCTCGTCACCATCAGAGGAAGTTCTACAATCACATTGGTGAAATCCCCCTTGTAAACAGATCGATTTTGTACAGCTACATGCGCCTGTTTCAGAGTAGATGTATCACCCTTTAGATTGCCTTAGCTGGACCTCCACCAAGAATACTGGGAGTTTAGACATCTGTTACTTCTGTACTCACTTACAGACCTATGGTCTGCTCTCTGCAGAGGACTGGAAGAGCAGAGGGGTGCTGGGATCATTGCAGACTGAAGGAAAGACAGGGATTTTGTTTGCATGCTTCCCTCTAGAAGGAAGGAAGAAAACTCAAGATGTTAAACTCATCTTCTTGAAAGTGTTGTCACAGGAAAACAAAGATGACCTGACCTTGATGATATGATTAGACAAAATTAAATTAAAAGTTAAAAAGTTAAAAATTGATTCCCCAGGTATGTGTTGCAAGTAAAAGACAGGGTTCTTGTTCCCTGTCTTGTTCTTGTTCATGTCAACTCATCTCCTGAGATGCAGAAACACCTTTCCTGTTTCATAGAAACACAGTCATAGAATGGTTTGGGTTGGAAGGGACCTTAAAGATCATCTTCATTCCAATCCCCCTGCAGAAACACCTTCCACTAGATCAGGTTGCTCCAAGCCCCTTCCAAGCTGGCCTTGAACGCTTCCAGGGATGGGGAATGCACAGCTTCTCTGGACTACTGTTTACTCTTCTCAAAGATAAAATCTGGCCATCAGCCTACTCCACGTGAGAGCAGAAAGAAAACTTGTCTCTTCTGTGAGCTGACAATGCTGCAAACCAGGGTAGGAACATATGGAAAGAAAGCCAGAGGGATCAGAGACCACCAGCAAAAGTGTGGAAAATAACCCCTTCCAAAGAGGCAGAGTTGCCCTGATGTGAAGGAGTGTCAGTACTCAGAGCACTGACCTGTCAGAGTTAGGCTGGGCTCAGCTGTGCTCCTTCTGGGGCTTTGGAAAGATCTGAATTTTCAGATTAACTTGCCAGCTAAGCTGAGCCTCTGCTTTGCACCACAGTGAGGAGTGCACAGAGGCATCCTTACTTCCACCTGCACCCTGCGGGTCACTTGACCATGCAGAGTACCTGGAGCTATTTCTGCAGCTGGGCTGACAGCCAAGATTCTTTTCTCCCTCTCTCTCTCTCCACTAATAAGGCTGGTGCTGGCAATGCTTTTCAGAGAGGGTCTCTGGGCTTTTCACATAAAGAGGTGTTTGAGGAATCAGGTCGTGGCACACAACACAATCCAGACAGTAAACATAGTGGAGTAAACCATCAGATTCAGGGAGCTGATTCATGGAGCTGTGGAAGCTTTATGCTGATATGAGCTGCCTTTCCAGGGTTTGGACTATGTGTCTGTGTGAGCAGCCATAAGACACCGGTGATTCCAGGAGATAGGATACCAATGATTCCAGGAGGTGCACAGAGTTTTTGAGTCAGAGCAACATTTCTCACCTTACTCAAGGTTTTTAAATGATTCAACTGAATGAATCATTTACTCTCAATCAAATGATCACATTTTTTCTCATCAGATGAGAGCCAAGGTTGTTTGTCTTTCTGTTCTGACTGAAAATAACACTGACCCATCCAAGATGATAGGTAAACTGAACTCGCACAACAGATCTGAAAAAAAAAACAAACAAGGAAATGCAATACAAGCAGGAGATCTGCAAGTAAATTACCTTGCAGATGCACTTCCAGGTGGTCATGATTCAGTTATTTAACCTCAGTCTCTCCTTCTTCAGCCCACATTGAAAGAAATGTGCGCCTCCTGCCTGAAGCCTGTCTACCCCATGGAGCGTGTTGTCACTGACAAGGTCTGTGTGCACCGCTCGTGTTTCTGCTGTCAGGTCTGCGGGAGGAAGCTGAGGTGAGTGGTACGACAGAGGTGCATTTATTTCTAAGGGATGTCCAAGTAGTTTCCATCTAAATTGCCCAAGGGTAATTCTGAGAGAGCAAGACTCAGGGAATGAGAAAAACGGCATGCAGTTTCCCTGATTCCATCTGCCTCTCCGTCACTGGAGGCTGAAGTCTGCCCACGTCAAGATTGCAGACCCCTGTGGATCAGGAATCTGCACGGATGGTGGTGCAAGGTTGAGCTGAAACCACAATAAATGTTCACAGTTTGGGAATATTGATAGGGAATGTAATTGGAGGAGCCATTAGGGTGCCTCCTATGGTTATAGAATCATAGACTCATTAAGGTTGGAAAAAGCCTCTAAGGTCGTTGAGTCCAACCATTTACCCAACACTCTCCACCACTAAATCACGTCCCCAAGCATCACATCGAGTCAGGTAGGTGGAAGGCACCTCTGGAAGTCTCCGCCCAGCCTTCTGCAGGCCCAAGGAGAGCAGGAGCTCAGGAACATGTCCAGGAGAGGTGTGAATGGCTTCAAGGATGGGGGTTACACAGCCTTTCAGCTGGGGCCCCTCTTTGAACATCTGACCACCAGTGAAAATGGTTTTTCTTGCATCTCATCACAATTCCCTGTGTTATAAATTGTTCCCATTGCCTCTCATCCTGTCACTGCCCCCCTCCAAGAGCACTCCAGCCCTGTCTTCTCTATAACCTCCCATAAAACAGACACACACAGCAGGGAGTTTCTCCCTCTTAACCTTCTCCTGGTAGGACCTGGCCAACTCATCTCTCAGCCTCTCCTCAGATGACACAGATCCCTCACCACTTTGGTGGCTTTTTGTTGAATTCCTTGGTGTGAGGAGCCCAAAACTGGACAAAGTACTCCGCATGGAATCCAACAAAAGTCAAATAGAGAGGAACATTCACTTCTCTTGGCCATGCAGCTCAGAATGTAGCTGGCTTCCCGGTCACCAGGGCACAATGCTGACTTGTTTTCAGCTTGTCAGTCACTGAGACAGCCACCTCCTGTGAGGCTGCTTGAAATCCTGTTGCCCCCAGCTCTGCAGACACTTCCTCCCATCCTGCAGTTGTTGTATCATGGGAGCCCGGGGCACTTTTACCCATAAGGTCCATGCTGTGCATACAGGGGCAGAGATGAAGTACTGGTATGAAGCCTGGCCTGTAAATGAGAAAGGGATTGCACATAACCTGGGCTACAGCCCCCAGAGGCATTGCAAGGAAATGTTTAATTTTTCATGTGTTTTGGTGTTTGAAAGAAAAATCAAACATATTCTGAGAAAGCCAACACTACTTTTGAAAGGTTTCATTCTTCAACCTGCTCCCTCCCTTCCCCACTGAAAATTGATTTTGCTGAAAGCCTGTCCATCAGTGCTACAGCTTCCCTCCCACATAGCCACTGACAGCTGTGCCAATGTTTGTTTTCCAGCTTGCAAAACTATGCTGCCCTCCACGGGGTGTTTTACTGCCAAGTCCACTACAAGTTGATGGCTGGGGCTGGAAGCAGAAGTGGGATGGAAAGGCTGGAGCACCACCATGTTCAGCATGGACCACAGCCGTGGGAGTGGTGTAACAGGGCCAAAAAGACTGAAACAAGAGAGAAACCCACATCCTTCAATGCACAGTGTGATCTGCAGCTGGCGGAGCACAGGAACAGCAGGTCTGTCCTCTTAGGAAACAAGCTCAGAACAGTCTGGCCACCTTCAGAACCAGCCTTGGCTGTCGATGGAAAAGCTGGTAATGGAATGTGTTCCTGGAAAAAGCCTGCACTGAGCCTGCAAACCTACCAGGCTGCAGGCAGCAGGGCAGGAAGGATGGTGCTCAGGGGTCAGGAGGGAGCAGGGGAGAAGGGAAGATTCTTTCCTGGCATCACCTACACTGGGGAAAGAGAGCAAGTGTGTTCCTGGCCCAAGAACAGAGAGCAGAGAGGCCGTGAGGAGACTGGGGATGGGGATGCGCCTGAAGGGAAGCAAGGGGGGAAAGTGTCCCAGCAAGTGGCTGCAATCCAGCAGGGCCATGCCCAGCTGAAGAGTGGACCTGCCTGTGCCTCCCTCCCTCCCGTCCTGGAGCCTGTGAAACCCCTTCCTCGTGGCTCACTTGCTCCCCACCCCACACGCCAAAGCACTAAACCCACCTCGTGGATGTACCTGGGGGGCACAGGTGGCTGCATTCTCACTGACACAGAGGTCCCAGTGACACAAAACAAGTTCTGTGGGTCTCTGAGCACACCCAGTGAAGGAGGCACAATGACAGGTGACAAGCCTGAACCAATGGTAGCCACCCCAGATACTGCAGGGGCCAAGCATCACCTTGGAGAGGGAATGAACAGCACACAGATCATTCGTGTGCCAGGAGAGCCCAAAACCAGAAACACCACAAGTACAGAGCTAAAACGTGTAGCTGAGGGTGTTGATCCCCCTGAAAATGAAGCTGAAGAAGCCCATTCCCCCTTTGGTGCGTTGAGGACCTCATCCGTATCTTCTGGGTCCCTGGAGCCAGGAGGGCTGGGTGTGTCACCTGAGATCATTGAAATTTTGAATGAGAAATCAAAGGCAAACACCAGAGAGTTCCCTGGGAAACAGATGCCACTAACTTTGGGGGAAGCTATGCAGCCGTCCAGCAGAAGAGATTTGCCTGGAATTGAGAGCAAAGGGGCAGAATTTGAGAAGACAAAAGAAGAGAAGCCAGTAAGTGTGTCAGGGTCTCTGGAAGAGCCCAGTCCTGAGTACATATCTCAGGAAAAGGAAGCTGAAAAGAGCAGAGTCTCTTCATCCGGTTCTCCAGGCAGGACAGATAAAAACAATGTGCCTTCTTTACAAGAAACAGAACCTCAGGACACATGTGGCCCACTGAAAACTATCACTCATGAGGGTGTTTGGACACATGATATGAAATCACCTGGCAAGGGTTTTCTAGTATCAACAGACACTCCTCTGAAAGGAACTTGTGCCACTTGCCCCTCACATGATGAAGTCAACAACTCCAAGTCAAAGGATTCCAGGGAAGTTCTTAGTGAAAACACCTTGCACATTTCTGAGCAACCAGCCAAGACATTAGAATATTCCAAACCAAATATATCCTTGGACAAATCCGGAGGCCATCCAGCAGGTGAAGAAAAAGTGGATCTGAAACTCCCAGAGGAAAGCACTGTGCCTATGTCACAGACTGCTGCTCAGAGCAAGGAGGCCAGAAGCAGCCAAGCCTGTAGAGAGACATCAGGTAAAGGTTACAGGCTTGGGAAAAACCCCTTCATTACCCTTTTTGGCTCTGAAGACAAAGGCAGAGCTCCCAAGAAAGAAACAATAACCCAGAGGAAATCCAAAAAGCCCCAGTCAGCCCTTGCCACTTTGTTTGGTCACTCCTCAGAGAAGAAGCAGAATCCACAAGAAAAACCTGCAGGATCCCCAGAACAAGCAAAGATTGATGGCAGGACAGAAAAGGCACAGGACCTCCTCAGCTCCTCCAGCCAAGCAGAGCAAAAGGCCTCCAAGAACGATCACCTCCCACAGCCTGGAAAGGCAGAGGTGTTCCCTAAGCATATCCAGGACAGCTCTGGAGGATTCTCAGGCTCTACTGAGGGCAAGGAGACTGATGTCCTGTTGTTAGCTCCTGGTACAAGTATGTCACACGATGATAAACATGAGAGAACTGAATTTGACATTCATGATCAAGAGTTTTTAGATAGTCAGGTTTGGCAGCAACAGGACAGCTGTTGGCCCCCTTTCATGCCAGCACAGGAAAATCAGAAAGAAGCTGCCGGACTCTCAAATCGTGGAACAAACCCTCTACAGCCTCCTCCAGAGCTTATGCCTGTAGCTGACAACAGTGACAATCTCACCAGGGGAGGGAATCACCATGATGCTCATCTGCCAGAAACCCAGAACCTGTTGAGTTTGGATGTCCAGGACACAGTGGCACAGGATGGGATATTTTTTTCACCAGGCAATTCAGAAAAGTTACCCAAGGAGGCTGAGCTTCAGTTCAGCAACATGGATTTTCTGGGGGACAGTAACTTGTTCTTTTCTAGAGGACAAGATTTCCCCAGCACAGCAAGAAAAACTCCAAATTCAGATTTGCAAAACTCAGAGGCAGAAACTTCACCTTTCTTTGATCCAAATCCTTCAGATTTATTCCAGGAAATCTCATCAGAAACAAATGCCTCACTAGAGCTGTGGGACACCTCCAGCCTCTCGCTTCTCGATGGGCAGGATGAGATTAATATTAGAGATCTGGAAGGGATTCAGAGCTGTGAACTGCTGCAGTTGGATCCACAGCTCCAGGCTCCAAAGGCAGCAGAAGAAATGTTTAGAATGGGTCTCACTGCTGAAGGCTCCACAAAAAAGCATCTCCCTACACACAATGGCAAATTTCCCTTAACATACATGTTCAGCAGCTATGCTTCTGAAACCTCTAATCAGAGTGTCTTTGACCATTTTGATGTTGATTCAACCAAAACAGGCCAGGAGGCTTCTGAAAAAATGAACAGGAGCAGAAAAACATCAGGAGCTGAAGAAGATGATGACAGTCTGTCTTCTGAAGACTTGGAGATGTTAAATTATGACCTTTCAGAGAAGGAGTTCTTTATATAGGTGAAAAAAAACCAGGTTAAAAAAGACACATAGCCCTCTGTGCAGCACAAGTTAGCTGATATGGGACTAAAAGTGATTCTTGAAATCAGCTGTACAGTGATGAGAAAAGAAAAGTGAAATTATCTTGCCAAGGTCAGAAGGGCAGAGGAGGGAAACAAACCCTGGTGTCTTGAAGTCTTGGGGTGTGGGGACATTGCTGCATCTGCTCTCCCTGTGCCATTGCACTCTGCTCCTCCCTGGCTGACCTTTGCATAAATATTACAAAACATAATCGTTATAGGAGTTAACAATTATACTAATGATAAACAAGCTCAGGAAGAACCCCAGAAGGTCAAAGCATGAACCTGTGCACTATGAAAAGGGTCATAGAGCATATCAATTCACATGTTTTAATCAGCTGTCTGTAAAAAAAAAAAAGATAAAGGTGTTAGAATGATTAATTTTTAAAATAGAACAAAATTAAATAAAATGAAATAAAATAAAGAAAATAAATAAAATGAATTTATAAAATAAAATAAAATAAAATAAAATAAAATAAAATAAAATAAAATAAAATACCCCAAGAACCTCCCTGCCTCACCAGTGCCAAAATAACCCCGGCTCTGTCAGATCTGCTGGAGGAATAAAGCTGCTTAATGACTGCATCTGCTGCAAAAGCAGTATCAGTGCTCTGTGCAGGTAAACTGCTCAAGCAGCATAAATCAGGGAAAAAAGGGATATCCTTGACATTTATATGACTCATCAGATGCTGAAGATGCTCTCACCTTGGGGTGGGTCAAGGGGCTCAGGGTAAAGGAGCTGCCGTCTCAGAGCTCTGCCTGAAACCTGGCCAGGCTGTGCTTGGAGATGGAGAGGAGGCTTGCAGAGATCAAACACCTCTCACTGGAGCAGTGGGAAGTGGGTGGCCCTGTCACCTGTGCAAAAGGTGCTCAGAGTGATGCTCCAGATGAGTTGTCACTACCAGATGACATCCATAAACCTGATCTCTCCCTGCCAGCTCTGAGAGGAGGAGGGAAAACGCAGGAGCACCACAGTTGGCGGGTATGAATCCATTTCCCCACAATTCACCCCAAGACAGAGGTGTCCAAAGGAGTCTCCAGGTACTGTCACTCCTGATGTACAGAGAAAAGCCAAGTCCATGAATTAATGCATCGATGCTCTATTTCCTGTACTAGGCCTCATTCCCAGGCCGTGGTTTCTCTTCCTGAACTTCTAAGACGCTTCCCCACCCTTGCCCTTGACATGGATGTACAGATTTCCAGCCGTCCATCCCAGGCCTTCCCTGAGACCTGCTGGTTTCTGATGCCCCTTGATAGAGGCATCCCCATTTTCAAGAGGCTCTGCAAGCCTTAGTAATCAACCTGGGCAGAGCTGCTGGACAGAGAGAAATAAGCCCAGAATCCCCATAAGTGCGGCTCCAGGAAACAGAGGTTTGCAGGGCTGCCCCAGCCTTTGTCCCTGAGAGATCTCTACCATGTAGGATTGACTCACTCAGCTCCAGATGATGGAGACAGTTATGAAAACAACATCTTTCCATGAGACATGTCATCTGAGGGTGATAAAGGGCTGAAGCTTCCCCAGGGCTTCAGAAAAGCCTGTCTGGTCATGGCTGGAAGAACAGCGTTTAGGAAGGAGTCACATCTGCATTAGTACGTGAGACTCACTCAGATGTGGGTCACTCCCAAGGAGGTTTTATAGTCAGAAATTGGACTTTTGCCACAGGAGATGCTGGGGGCTGAGGAATGGGAGGGAAGACCTTGAACCACACACAACAGAATGATCCTGAAGGCTTGAGTTTGTTGCACACTGATAGAGAAGGCAGGACAGGGTAAAAATGTCTCTGCCAGAGCAGATCACCTCAGACAAGTCATCCCACAAAAAGGTCAGAGACGGATTTAGGGTAAAAGGAACCTCTGGAGGTTGTGTAGCTCAACATCCTGCTCAAGGAATGTCTCAGAATAACAGTAAGCCCTCCCATCCAAGGATGTGGATGCAGAGCCAAGTGATATTTGGCTGTGTGTTGTGTGCAGATGATAAATGCACAGTGCTGGTGTGAATTTACACAACTCTAAGTAACATTTATTCTTCTCTTCCTATACTCCAAAAGCACTAACCAGTATGATCTCACTCTCCCACTCCATCTTAGGGGGTGATGCTTTAAAATCCAATATTCTACTCTTTTTCTCACTTTCATAAGCACAACAGAGCTATTCCCACTCATGACACACTAATACAGGCTTGTGCAGCCCAGGAGTGACTTTGTTGGAGGCTCAGATATACTACGGACATTGAGAGCGAAAGACAAAGAATTTGAGAGGAGACTCGGAATTAGAAAGTTAGTGATGTGTTCATAGCTCTGGTAAAAGCAGCCAGGAGCTCTGGTAAAACCAGCCTTTGCCAAATTACACACAAAATTTCACTGAGGGCAATCCAGTTGTCCGGTTTACCAGGAATAAAGACACAAGCCACTGAGGGAGTCGACCCAGGAGGCAGCTCAGATGTGCAGCAGAAATCAGCTTGCTCTGCTTTCCAAGTGACATCAGAACCTCAGGAAAAGCCAAGTTGCTGTTGTTTCCCAAATCCTGTGTGCTCTGTATGTCTGTGTGTGTAACGTGCTTTTTTTCCCTGAGGGTACTGTCTAAGCCAGCTCTCTTTTAGGATTCTCCCCAAGACACTGTAGTTTAGGTCTAGTTTTAGATTTAAACTACAGTGTCTTTAGATTTAGATTTGCAGGATTTCTACAAATGAAAACAGACAGCTTGGGACACAGCAGACAAGATCAAGTGTACTGGACTACTAGCCGTATTTCCTGGTCCACAGGAGAAGTGTTCTTCTGCTTCACTTACCTATAGTCTCCAGGATGCATTATATAGCTATTAAACCATTCATGGGAGCAAAAAATTTACTCCTTTTGCTTCACCACACTCAGGAAAATTAACCCCTATTTGTAGAATCCCAACTTCATGCCTCAGACAAAAACCTTGTGCTGCAGCACGGTTGCCTTCAGGAGGCCTTGAGACACATTCCAAGTTGGAAAAGGATGAGCTATCGCTATACTATCTCCAAGGGTGGCAATGCTCTGGCACCTTTGTTCTGTTCCCAAGAGCAGGGAGGGAATGGCTGGTGACAAAGTGCAGCCTGGAGGACTGCACTGTATCATCATTATGGACTAGTGTGCCAGCACAGGCACTCATTTTATCACACCGGATTAGGGCTTTAGTGCTTACACAGTTTAAACATTAATATTTACCTATTTAAGCCATAGGCACCAGTGCAGCCTGGCCATAGAGGTGCTCGCCATGGCTGAGTTTGGAGATCTTTTATGCGCTCTGGGGGAGTGTGGGCTGTATCAGAAACTGCTGATCCTGTTCCTCTCCCTCCCACTACTTCTCAATCCTTTCCAAAATATTGGCCAAGTGTTCATGGTTGTGGAAGTGCCTCATCACTGTGACACCAGCTGGATCCGCACCATCGGCCCCAACCTGACCAAGGAAGAGCAGCTGAACCTCACCCTGCCCCGGGGCACGGACGGCGAGTTTGAGCAGTGCTCCATGTACTCCCCGGTGGACTGGGACCTCGATTCCATCGTGGCCTATGGCCTGAATGACACACAGAAGTGCAGCAGTGGCTGGGTGTACCCCTCAGAACAGCCACCGTCCCTGCTGACCGAGGTTGGTAATCGCCTTTTGATGAGACAGGGGTGTGGAAAGGAGGGAATGGGAATATCCTGGCCTGAGGTTTGGTCAGCCAGTGCCAGCTGTGGTGCAGTCAGGCTGAGGTTTACTGCAGGATTTTGCCTCCATCACACAGATGGCAGCTGTAATCCTTGGCAGATTGCTGCAGGAAGGCCATGACGCAGATACCTGGGGAGGGCACAGCCAGTGACCGTGGAGGTGTGAGTCCAGCACATGTTCTGCCCACCATCTGTCCCCTTTCCAGTATCCAGACCCTTGAACCTATGATGTGTCTGCCTGGAGGGACCTTTTGGGTGTCCCTGCCACAGTTTCCCCTGTTCTTCAGCCTGGTTCTACTCACATCATCTCTGTGAAACACATTTACCTTCCAATTGCTTTTAATTGATATTTCTGTCATTGATATCTCCAGACACCTTCAGGGCTGCGACAAGACATCCCATGGGCCATGCAGTTGAACAATGCTTTGTTTATCAGCATCCTCAGTTTCTCCATTCTGCCTTATCTCCCACCTTCTAGGGGAGGTGGTGGTCAGCCAAAGGTTGGACTCGATGATCTTGGAGGTCTTTTCCAATGTAAATGATTCTGTGATTCTCTCTCTGTGCACCTTTGCTCCTTTCTCACTTTCCCTCATTCCTCCCTTTCTCCTCCCTCCTTTCCTACCTCCCAGCTCCAGCATTTTCTCACAAGTACCTTCCTCTGAGGTAGAACAGAGGAGAAAGTCCAGCCTCTGGCATTTGCAAAGGCTCCTTGGTGTCCCTGAAGCACCAAGTCCATTTCAGAGAAGCCTTCTCTGGAGGTTTCATCAGCTGCATCTCTTCCCATTCCTATGCTGGTCCTCCTTTACCAGAAAAAACACTGCCTTGCTCCTCTTTCCACCCTGTCCTGCCTTTTCTGCCAGAGAAGAAAGCGGATACAGCTCTCACCCCCATGTCCCACTGTAAACAAAACTTGCCAAACAGGAGGCTCCCTCAGGGCAGTTTGGGCTGGAGGGGAATCTTGTAGATCCCAGCACCCAGGAGATGTGCACCAGGATGCAGAGGCATGCTGAGAACCTCATATGCCTTTCCCACCATGGATTTGGGTTCTAAGTGCTCACCATGAAGGGCTCAAGCCCTTGTGAGGGGTTCTCTGCTCTCAGGGCCAGAGCAAGAGCTCACACACCCAGATCCTGGACCCACCATGGACCAGAAAGGCTGCCCACCCCCAGAGAGCAGCTGGGCTCTGTCAAAAGCAACAGCATCTGTGTTTTCCTTCCTCCAGTTTGACCTGGTGTGTGACAGGGCAGTCCTGAATGACGTCTCCCAGTCCATCTACATGGCTGGGCTTCTCATAGGAGCCATGATCTTTGGGATGCTAAGTGACAGGTGAGGAAACACAGCTCCTTCCCAGAGACACTGCCCAGCACCCAGGGACAGCCCAGCTGAGGCTGTACACTGTCCGTGCACTGAACAGGAACTGCTCGTTTCACAGGACTCAATCCCCTTGCCTGAGAAAGGGCATCTGGGGCCACCTGATAGGTCTGTAAATGTTGGAGGGTTGAAAAGAGAGGCAGGTACAGCCTTGTGGAAGGTTCTTCAGGAATCACAAGTTGAGCCCCTGCTGGTGTCACAGGCTTTGTCAGCATCATGATGGGCCAACAGTGGAGACACTGATTTTTCTGCACATTATTTCTTGGGGTGTGTAGAGGAGCTTTGTTCACATGGATGTCAAATCTCCTCTGGTTCTCAAATCACTTTGCATTCCTCCTGGGCTCTTCCCTCTCCCCATGTGGTCTCCCCAGATACAGTGTCTTCCCTCTTCTTCCACAGGATAGGCAGGCGGCCAGTCCTTCTCATCTGCATCCTCATCCAGAGCGTGTTTGGCCTGGGAATTGCCTTTGTGCCCCATTTCTATGTATACACGGCCTTCAGGTGTGTCGTGGCAACGGCAGTGTCAGGAATTATGATTACAGTTGTATCCCTGGGTGAGTGGGAGTCCATTGCTCTGAGGCAGCAGATTTAGCCTCACAAGACACAGTAACCAAAGACAGCCCAACATGTTTTGGAAAAGGTGACCCTGAACCTTTGTTTTTGCTCACAGCTACAGAATGGGTTGGTGTCTCCTACCGGCCAAAGGCAGTGCTGGTTACTCACACGGCTTTTGCCATTGGGCAGATGATGGTGGCTGGCTTGAGTTATGGAATTCGCAACTGGAGGCTACTGGAAATTGCAGGATCTGCTCCTATGTTTGCCCTTTTCTTCTACATCTGGTAAGCAGGAGGAGGGCACAGATTTTGGAAGACACAACAGTGATGTGAGGGGTGTGAGTGAGGAGGTGGCAGCAGTGCAGGACCAGGCTGGGTCCTTCCCATCGGCGTGCAGCTGCTGGAGGAGCTGCTGCAGAGCTCAGCACATCTCCCTGGGGCACTGGACTGCTGAGAGCAGCAGCTGCTTTGCTTCAGGTCTCCAAATTTGGAGCCTAAATTTAGGGTACTTAGACCCATTGACCCCATGGGCCATTCACTTTAGAGCTGGACTTGATGATCCTTCTGGGTCCCTTCCAATGCAGAATATTCTGTGGTTCTGTGACCTGATTCTGTCGTGGCCACAGCTTGCTGGACGTGGTCCCAGAGAAAGGGGCTGTGGGGAACTCTGCAGGCCACAGCAGCATGTCCTGGCCTCCCCTCCTGGCAGGGTGCTCCCAGAGTCAGCTCGCTGGCTGGTGACCAAAGGCAGAATCGAGGAAGCCAAGAAGCTCCTGCAGAAGGCGGCAGCCACCAACAAGCGCAGCCTCCCGCCAGGGCTCCTGGAGCAGGTACTGGGGGGGTTCTTGTCCTCACACACTGCCCTGGGCCTTGCAGCAGCCCCTGGAGCTCAGCTCACCCCAGAAACATCTCTCCATTCCCACTGGGGATGGTTTGGCCGTGGACTACGGGGGACTCCAGCTGAGTTAAACAGGGACAAGGCCAGGGAAGAGGCCCAGCTTCTGCTGAGGCTCAGCCTGGAGCTTTCTGGAGTCCACCTGGGGATATGGGAAGGACTGAAATGCTTCCCTGGCTTTTCTCCTGGGAGGATTCCAGGAGTGTGACTGATGAACACAAGGTCTCTGTTTAGTCTGTGCGTTTCCACACAGAAAGGCCTGAGCGGGAGTTCCCTCCTTGCCCACCCCAAAGTTCCTACACTGGGGAAATGTTCATCCCCAGGAACCTCTCAGTCACCACCCCGCTGTGCTGGGCACGCAGAGCACAGAGGCAGGAGCCCAGCCCCACTGGCTTTCCCTCCCTCCCACAGCATTGGGTGTCACAGGCGTCTCCCACCAAGGCTTTCCATGGTCTGCAGGTGGAAAAGGAGCTGGCCATGGGTTTCCTTTTCCTGCTTTGACTCTTTGACTTTCTGTGTTTTGAAGTTGAAGCCTGAGAAACAGACAAAGTCTGGAAGTTTCCTGGGTCTCTTTCGGAAGAAGAACCTGCGGAAGGTGACTTTAATCATGTCATCTGTCTGGTAAGACATTCCCTGGTCCATTCTTTCCACAATTCTAGATGAACGATTAGAAGCTGATTGTTGACAAGAACTCTAAATTCACCTAATGTGATTTTATATGTCATCATATAGATGTGTATGTGTTTATCTGCTATCATTTTACCTCCCCATGCTGGACCAGATTTACCTTGTCTGGGCATAGGAAGAAGATGATTATCCATGCTACTGTGGGTTTTGTTAGAAAGGCTTGAGTAATTCCAGCTTTGGCAATACCTGTGCCTGGGAATAGTTTTGTGCCTATCTAGAAGTTTTGGGTTCAGTCTAGAAGTTGCTGACCATAGGGAGATCCATTCTGCTTTATCTCCTGCAACTATGTCCCGCAGAACTCTCACAGGTGGTGACTAGAACCAAAAGAGAGGTCGTTGGGAGTTTAAATAAGTTGCGTGTGTTCTAACTTTTCTAAGTTTTGATGATAAACCCCCATAAAACCATCTGGTGACATGTTCTATTCCACTTTACTTGAATTTCAGGTTTGCAGACAGCATTGTCTACTATGGGCTGAGTCTCAGCGTGACAAATTTTGGTCTGGACATCTACCTGACACAGCTGGCCTTTGGGGCAGTGGAGCTTCCAGCTCGAATTTCCTGCATTTTCCTGCTGGAGTGGTTTGGGAGGAAGAAAGTGCAGGGCATTCTCCTGCTGCTGGCTGGCCTGATGTGTCTCATCCTCACTGGCATCCCTGAAGGTGAACCTTCCCAACCTGTGAGCAGAGCTGGGCAGAGCCCTGGTCATCCCTACCCTTGTTCAGACCCATCCTCCCATGCTGGCAGACCCATGCTCACTCCCACAGGCTCAGCTGCCCCCAGTGCTACAGCCCAGGGTGCTTCATCCCCATCATGCTGGCTTCCTCTCACCTTGGATTCCTTCTCCCTCAGGGCTGTGCCTGCTTCTTCCACAGCTCCTGGCCCTCAGCAGGCAGTGTCCATTAGACACCATCAGCCACTAGACACCACCAGCTCCGGGCAGAAAGGTGTAGCAGAAGAGGTGCTTCAAAAGCCACCATGTCTCCCTTTTTTAGATGAAAAAGCAAATGCCCACTCCCCCTCATCTGTTTGTGCCCCAGTCCATACACCACCCCTGCTGCTGTGCCAGTGCTGTGAGTGAGGCTGAAGAAAAGAGTGGGGTTTCCTGATGCTTTCAAGGTCAGGGATGTGGCATTTCCAACCAGGCGCTCCCCAAACCCCTGTGGTGGCTCAGCATCTCACTTCAGCTGCAGGTCTAGAAAATGCCCAAGGCCTCAGGAGAAATCTGGGCTCTCTTTGCCAGAGGGTATTTTCCAGCTAAGGCTATGCTGGGGATAATTTCCAATGGGTGAGGTGGTAGGTTTGCTTAGCAAGTCCACCAGAAAGGGCTGTCCCAAGGAATTCCACCACAGAGAGTTCTGGTCCCAAGTGAACCATCTCCCTGGAGGTTACAGTGGTGGTCTCTCCTCCTCCCCTCAGACCAGCCCGTGGCAATCACCGTCCTGGCCATCATCGGCAAGTTCACAGCCACAGCCTCCTTCTCCACCTCCTACGTCTACGCCGCTGAGCTCTTCCCCACCATTGTCAGGTGAGGTGTCCCCACCCAGCAGGGCTTCCTTCTGCTGTGGCTGGCAGTGGTGATGGGACAAGAGCCCAGCTGTGCTCATGGCCACACTCAGTCCAGGGATGCTGACCCCTGCTTACACCTCCCACTGTCCCTCTCTCCCACAGGCAGACAGGTGTGGGACTGTGCTCAACTATGGCGAGAGCGGCCGGGATCCTGGCCCCGCTGATCATCCCTCTGGGCCAGTACCACCGGGCCATCCCCATGGCCATCTTTGGGAGCATCCCTGTGGTGGTGGCCCTGTTCTGCATCCTGCTTCCTGAGACCCGAGGTGTTGAGCTGGCAGATGACACAGGGAAGGACCAAGCCCCAGATGAGGTGGGGACAGGGAACTCTGAATTTAAGGAAAAAAATATCCAAAACTGCAAATTGACGGGAAAGAAAAAATGTAAGAATCAGGGATAAATATAGTCTCATCTCTTCCTCCTTCCTCCTTATCTTCAGGAGCTGAAGACTGATGAGTTTCTCTGAGACACCAGGGAGGATGACGCAGACTTGGAGAAGGATGTCTGCAGATGCTCAGAGGGCAAGTGATGATTGGACAGGCATCTACTAATGCTCTAGTCTGATTCCATTGTTCTTGAAGCAGACCAGTGAGGCACTGCTGCCTGGAAACTGGTCTTTCAGATGATGAACACAATATCCACGGTCACAGGGAGAGGAGATCTGTGTCACTCTGCCTTTGGAACAGATGCACTTCCTTCCAAGTGTCCCTGAAACCCAGTTTGGTCATGCCTGCCTGGCCTCCCAACGTGTTCCCCAGTCCTTTGCAAGCTGGTACCCGTGGAACCATCCCTGTCGTGTTTTACAGCAATAAAGAATCGCCAGTAGAGTGGTTGTACTGGGCAAAAGCGGGCGCTGGGCTCGTCCCTCCTGCACTAAATCCCTTGGGTCGTCGGGCTGCACGTCGGCCCAAGCCTCGATTTTTGATCAGGATGTCACTGCACCCCTGTCACACACGTATTTAGCTTTTCTTTCCATGTGGTGTTGAAGCTGAGTTTCTACATGAATAATATAAATTATGCTCTGAGTTTGATAAGAGACACTTGTAATGCAATATGTGAATAATAAATGGTGTTGACTCTTTTTTTTTTTCCCCTACTGTTTCACAGTTGGCCTTTGTAACTGCTCTTGGCTCTGGAGTGTTTTCTACACAGAAATTGTAAGTCTGTAATTTAACACACAGATGGAAACGTGCTTTGTTTCCATCAGACACAGTGCAAAAACAGAGTCTTAAAGCAGAGTGGCTGAGTTCAAAAAGGAACTTTTTTCTTTTTTTAAAGTCTTCCAATGAACAATCTGCATTTATTTTCTCTACTAGCAGCTGTAGACGTTTTCTGAATTGCATGGGAACGCTGAAATTCCATGCCAAACTGTGTGGGCATTTGGACAGTTTTCTCCAGTCACCATGAGCCTTTTACAGTGGCCTTTGGTTGGCTGCAGACAGCTTAGGCATGACATTTTAGTGTCTTCTAGTGTCACGCAAAAGAAAGAGAAGGGTGGGTTCCTCTCCTGTGCTCATTCGTTTGCATGCAAAGGACGTATTTCAGTGCCCTCTGATGAATCCATCTCCTCAAACACATCACTACTCTCGAAGAAGGAGAAGGCTGCTCACTCAGATTTCCTGCATCTTTTGATTTCCAATCTCTTTGTGCTCTAGTAAGTGGTGTTTTGAGGGCTGGGATGTCCCAAGTACCAGGCCAGATGTGCCTGAAGGTGAAATTCATTTTGTGCTTTGGCTTTGGTGCACAAAATCACCCCAGAGTCACGTGGAAGCTGTCCATGGCTGGAAATGGGGTGGGGAGTTTGCAAGATCTGGGCTTTGGCACTGAAGGGAATGGAGCTGGTGTCTTGGTTTGAAAGACAGGTGTCTGCCAAGGAAGGTGAGAAACTCCCTCGGAACTGAAAAAATATGTCCCCCTTCCCTCCAAATTATTGTAACTTTGAAATTAAGGGGCTTCCAGGAAAAGATGTGGGACAAGGACTAACAGTTCTTTACTAGTATATATAACAAGGCAAACAAACAACACCACCGGCAGCAGCAACAAACAGAACCAGGAGCCCAGTGCCGGCCTCTCCCGGCTGCCGGCACCTTCCCCTTGGGTGCAGTTCCGCTCACGGCCGCCAGGGGCGCTGAGGGCTCCCGGCCGGGCAGGGCAGGGCAGCTGCGATGGCTCCCCCGCGCCTGCAGGGGGCGCTGTGGCGCGAGCTCAGCCGTGTCTCTCCCTCACGCGGTAATGGCGGGCGGGCTGGACGGCGAAACGGGCTGCAGCAGGAACCTGGGAGCGGCGGCTGGAAGGGCAGGGACCAGCAGATCCCGGAGTGATAAATGAAATGTATCAGAAACTGTGCAGCTGTAACTGGAGCCGCGGGGTGTCCTGGCAGGCAGGGGGTGCGGGGTTACAGTGTAGCGAAAAACCCGGAGTAGTGGCAGAGGCATGGTGGGGCTGGGCAGAAGCAGCCTGGCTCCCTCAGAGGGGGCTCGGGGCTCCTGGGTTTTCCCCTGAAGTACCCAAGCAGATGGTCAGGGCCCTTTCCAGTGAGGTCGGGTGTTAATAAGGTCCCAGTGCAATGGCCGCTCTTACGAGCAGAGCTTCACTCACGATAGGAGAAGACAGCAGGAGACGGAGCCTTGCAATGGTGGCGAATTCTCCCCACAGCCTGTCTACCCTCTGATGCCAACAGTGAGAGAGCGAGAAGAGCCAAGCACAGCTCCTCACTCCCAGCCAAAAGCTCGGGGTATCTCTGCCCTTCCAAAGAGAAAATCCCCCAGGTAGGAGAGTAGCTAGCTGCACCCTTCTCCCTCCTCCTGCCAGCCATATCTTTTGTTCTCTTAAGTATAGGTAGTTATTGTTTCTTACCAACAGATGGGACAAAATTCAACGAGAGAAGGAAACAAAAGGAAACAAAAGGAAAATCCTAACCCTCAAGAGCTGGGGAAGGGGCTAGAGTACCTGGAGCAGCTGAGGGAGCTGGGGGAGCTCAGCCTGGAGAAAAGGAGGCTCAAGGGATACTCTTTTACTCTCTACAAGTCCCTGACAGGCAGGTGGAGCCAGATGGTGGTTGGTGTCTTCTCCCAGGTAACAAAGCACAGGACAAGTGGAAATGGCCCCAAGTTGCACCATGGGGGGTTCAAATTGGATAATAGTGAAAATTTCTTCTCCACAAGGGTTGTCCAACACTGGAACAAGCTGCTCAGGCCACTGGTGGAGTCACCATCCCTGGGGGTATTGAAAAGGCACATAGCTGTGTCATTTAGGGATGTGGTTCTGTGGTGGATCTGGCAGTCCTGGGTTGATGGCTGGACTCCATGGCCTTAGAGGTCTTTTCCACCCTAAATGAACCAATGATTCTATGGCTTCTTGCACAGTCAGGAGATCAGCTTTAATGCTCATCTCCTCACCTCCTCAGCCATTCCCTGCTGGGTCCCTTTCTGCAAGCTTTGCTCTTCTCATGGACCTGGGGCTTCCCAGCATGGCATCAGGTGAAAGGAGAGGGTGATGTCCTCTGGGTAAAGGGGAACGTCCAGGATCCTGACACCTCTGCCCCACAGCCAGGATTTCAGCACAGTTTGTTGGTGTTACTGACACTGACAATATGCTGATTACCTCAGTGGTCCCTGTGGGGCTCCTCTGAAAACAGGAGCTGTTTTGCCCCTGCATCTGCTCTTCCCAGCTAAACTTCTCCACCCCATTTTGTCCTTACCACCACTTCAGCCTTTTGGCTCCCTCTCTTTATTATGAGGTCATCCTCTTTGCCTTAGTTATCCCTCAGGTCACTTTTTACCCTTTGCCCATGGCCTCATAATCATGAGAGCCCAGAGCACCCCGCTGTGTGCATGCAAAACTGTGTTTGCATTCCCACAGGTTTGTGTTTGCATTCCCACATGCTGTTCCAGTACTCCTGGCTCCACTTCGTGCTGTCAACTCTACTCATTGCAGTGCAAGTCCATGTGTGGGCTGGCTAGGAGTGACATTAAGGCACAGCAAAAACATTGGACATCCTCCTACTTGTGCTGAGCTGGGCAAAACATGAGTCAAGTTATTCAGGTGCTCTTCAAGTGTACAATCCCGAGGGCATTCAAACTAATGTGGTCCAATGATCCAGAGAAGAGCAGATAAAATATGATACAGAGCTGTTGGAGTGAGTCCAGAGGAGGCCACAAAGATGATTAGAGGGATGAAGAACCTCTCCTATAAGGAAAGGGTGAGAGAGTTTGGATTGTTCAGCCTGGAGAAGGCCCCAGAGAGACCTTAGAGCCCCTTCCAGTGCCTAAAGGGGCTCCAGGAGAGCTGGAGAGGGACTTTGGACAAGGACATGGAGTGACAGGGCAAGGTGGAATGGCTTAAAACTGACAGAGGGGAGATATAGATTAGATATTAGGAAGAAATTCTTTCCTGTGAGGGTGGTGAGGCCCTGGCACAGGTTGCCCAGAGAAGCTGTGGCTGCCCCATCCCTGGAAGTGTCCAAGGCCAGGTTGGATGGGGCTTGGAGCAACTTGGTCTAGTGGAGGGTATCCCTGCACGTGGCAGGGGGGGATTGTAACGAGATGATCTTTAAGGTCCCTTCCCACCCAAACCACTCTAAGATTCCATGAAATGGATCTTCAGCCCACTAGAGGCATGAATGAGATGGAAGTAGAAGTACATCAGCTGTGCTTGGATGCCTTTATTTATGAAATGAGCTAAACCAGAGAGTCTCAGAACACAATTTCCAAAGTGGTTCCTTCAATAACTGTACATTTGGCTCCAAGCTCTTCCCTCAGCCTTTACCCTCAGTGCCTCGTTTTCCATAACAGCCTGAAGGAGGCACTCCGCAGCCTTTCCAAGGAAAGGACAAAGGACTGAGCTCCTCTGTTCTCAGGGTATGGAAGAGGAGCACCACAGAAAATCCTCTGAAAATCAGTGCCAGAGAGAAGATGGCACCACAGCCAGTCCCTCCTGGCAGGGCACTGTCACATGGCACTGATTTTATCCAAAACTCTGTCTTCATCAAACTGAATATCCATGAGGTATTTTGGTCCATGGAAAACATGTAGGCATGACAATGGAGAGAAGAAATACTCTGGTTTAAAAGTTTCTTGACACTATCAGAAAAAAATCTTTGGGCTGTACAGTCAAAGACAAAGAACCACCATGTGCAATTCCCAGGCTTCATCTGTACCTATGCAGTGGGAAAAGAAAGTTGGACTGAGGGACATGAGATAATATGAAAGGAAGCACAGGAAAAACACATTTTTTTCTTCACAGTATAAGACAAAAGTGGTCCTAAATCTTTTAAAGACAAAATGGATCCAGCAAAAAAGGAATAGACTAGAACAGAGTAGAAAAGACTTGACATTTCCCAGAAAGATTTGCACTTTTTTCTAAGAGACCAACTGCCACATCCCTCAGTTTCCTGGAATGGACAACTCAATTTGGTCCCACACTGCAACCCAACAGCACCATTTTCTATGCCCAAAGCATCATGACAGGCATCAATTCAAAGCCACCAGCGCTGAGCTGAAAATTCTGCTGCCTGTTAGACATCCTTGCTCCCTGCATGCTGTTTCTTCCATCACATCTTTTTTTTTTCTCAGCTAAGTATCTCAAATTTTAAAAAAAAGAAAAAAAAAGGAGTGTTTTTGTATGAGAGAACGGTATGATCTTGCTAGACAGTCACGATAAATCACTCCTTGCAAGTGTGAGATTATTTTCAGTGCTGCATCTGCTCCAGCTCTCCTGTTAGTGAGCCCAGTTCTCTGTTGCAAGTTTATTCAATGCTCTAGTGGGTGTCTCACTGGACAAAGTTTACAGTCTCACCTTCCTGGAAACATGACAGGAAAAACAAAGAGAAAGTTCCTCCATCCTGATTCTTGATTTCTTTTTTCCCCTCAAATAAAAAGCACCTGATTTTCTCCAGTAAGAGCACTGTTGGACACCAGTGACAGCCTGCAGTGCCTGAGGACGTGCTACAGAGGGAGATACAGGAAGGCAAAAAAGACAAGGAAACCCAAGAATTGGCAGTGATGGCCTGTGCAATGGTGGTGTCCTGTGGTGGAGACCCTGCCTGTCCTCAGTGCCCACACAGCACTGGGCTGCCTTTATCTGCAGCCACCTGCAGACTCAGCTAGAAGTATGTGGTCTTCGTGCTCTCATTGTCTTGGCCACCATCTTTTCCTTTCACCTGCCCATTCTGAGAGCTGCTGGTGGCATTTTCACAGACCTGGTGAAAGGGAAAAGGGTGTAAAAGCAAGGAAATGTGTGCGATGAGCTGAGGGCAGCCATCCCTGAAACGAGCAGCCTTCAGCAACCTGGATCCCATTCCCTACTGTCCCTCTGGATACCCTTCTCCCAGCAAGACAACAGAAGTGCTGGGGTGCAATTCTACCTGGTCCCATGGGGAATGAGGGCTGGGAGCTATGAGAGGCTGAAAGCCAGAGGATGTGGCTACAAGGCACTAGCCCTTCTCTGAGGAGGGCAGGGGAAGGAAAGCAGAGCAATGGCTGTTCTATCCCATGGGCAGGAATGAAGGGATGTCCACCATAGGCAGGATTATGGTCTCCTCCCCTCCCTCCACAGTTGGACAGTCCCATTCCATGCCCTCCCACCCCTGTAACTTCTAAAGAAACCCCCAGCACATGCAACACCAAAGGGCTCTCCACATCTCCACCCAAGAGGCAGCACCAGGGACCCACCTCAGCCGAGGGGTGGCCGTCCCCCGTGTCATCTGCCAGGTCGGTGCTGCGGGTCTCGGGCAGCAGGACACAGAGCAGCCCCCCCCCAGCATGGGGGCGCTCCCGAAGATGGCCATGGGGATGGCCCGGTGGTACTGGTCCAGGAGACGGACCAGTGGGGCCAGGATCCCGGCCACCCGCGCTGACATGGAGCACAGCCCCACGCCGGTCTGCCTGCAGGAGAGACGGGCAGCGGGAGGTGTGGGCAGGGAGCAGCACCCCCAGGCCACCATGAGGCTGAGCGTGGCCATGGGGACAACCGGGTCCTGCCCCATCACCACTGCCAGCCATGGCAGAGGGAAGCCCCAATGGGTGGTAAGACCTCACCTGACGATGGTGGGGAAGAGCTCAGCGGCGTAGACATAGGAGGTGGAGAAGGAGGCTGAGGCAGCAAACTTGCCAGTGGTGGCCAGGATGGTGGTTGCCATGGGCTGGTCTGAGGGGAGGAGGAGAGACGGCTGCTATATATAGGATGGGGGAGGGCTCAGCACCAGTCACGGATGGCAACTGGGGATTGCAGGGACAATTGTGTCACCTGCAAGGAGTCATTGCCTCTGACAGTGCCTGAGCATGAACCAGGCCGCTCTGGCCTGGTGGCCACATTCAGTGCACTCTACATCCATCATCTCACCTCCCCAGGTATTAATTTTCCCAGATCAGGGCTCTGCTGATGGGGGCCCACTGGGCTCAGCTCTGCCCTCTTCTATCATGAAAAGGTTTGTATTTTTGGAATGGGCTCTGGGGGTTCAGCCAGGCCTCTGTGGCCTGGCTCAGGCCTAGAGGGACGTGAGCCACCCTGGCTGGGAGGACAGGGCCAGCAAGGGAAGGGTTGGGGCTCTGTGCCTCCTTATCCCAGAGGATGTCCTCTCTGTACGGGATGAGGTTGTTCACCTTCAGGGATGCCGGTGATGATCAGACACACCAGGCCACTCAGCACCAGGAGAACGGCCTGGGTTTTTCGCCTCCCAAACCTCTGCAGAATGAAGATACAACCAACACGGGCTGGGATTTCCACTGCTCCAAAGGCCAGCTGAGTCAGGTAGATATCCAGGCCAAAATTTGTCACATTCAGGCTCAGTCCATAGTAGACAAAGCTGTTCACAAACCTGAAAGCCAGGCAGGGTGGCACTGAGCAGCTGTTAGCCATGAGGAAATGCAGCATTGATCTCCAATGACAACACTTTGACCAAGCCACAGCATTTCCAAGGAGATGTAAAACCAGAGGAATACCACAGGCCTGCCAAAGCTGGAAATGCTATAACTTTTCCCACAAAGCATCTTAAACAGCCAGAAGCAGAAACACCCATCAATAACTTTCAAAACCCACAAGGTGAATTTAGTTAAGAATAACCGTGAATCCCTTCTTTTCTCCACCTAGAAGCCTGGAAAGAAGGAACAAGGGAATGTCTTACCAGACAGATGACATGATTAAAGTCACCTTCCGCAGGTTCTTCTTCCGAAAGAGACCCAGGAAACTTCCAGACTTTGTCTGTTTCTCAGGCTTCAACTTCAAAACACAGAAAGTCAAAGAGTCAAAGCAGGAAAAGGAAACCCATGGCCAGCTCCTTTTCCACCTGCAGACCATGGAAAGCCTTGGTGGGAGACGCCTGTGACATCCAATGCTGTGGGAGGGAGGGAAAGCCAGTGGGGCTGGGCTCCTGCCTCTGTGCTCTGCGTGCCCAGCACAGCGGGGTGGTGACTGAGAGGTTCCTGGGGATGAACATTTCCCCAGTGTAGGAACTTTGGGGTGGGCAAGGAGGGAACTCCCGCTCAGGCCTTTCTGTGTGGAAACGCACAGACTAAACAGAGACCTTGTGTTCATCAGTCACACTCCTGGAATCCTCCCAGGAGAAAAGCCAGGGAAGCATTTCAGTCCTTCCCATATCCCCAGGTGGACTCCAGAAAGCTCCAGGCTGAGCCTCAGCAGAAGCTGGGCCTCTTCCCTGGCCTTGTCCCTGTGTAACTCAGCTGGAGCTGGAGTCCCCCGTAGTCCACGGCCAAACCATCCCCAGTGGGAATGGAGAGATGTTTCTGGGGTGAGCTGAGCTCCAGGGGCTGCTGCAAGGCCCAGGGCAGTGTGTGAGGACAAGAACCCCCCCAGTACCTGCTCCAGGAGCCCTGGCGGGAGGCTGCGCTTGTTGGTGGCTGCCGCCTTCTGCAGGAGCTTCTTGGCTTCCTCGATTCTGCCTTTGGTCACCAGCCAGCGAGCTGACTCTGGGAGCACCCTGCCAGGAGGGGAGGCCAGGACATGCTGCTGTGGCCTGCAGAGTTCCCCACAGCCCCTTTCTCTGGGACCACGTCCAGCAAGCTGTGGCCACCACAGAATCAGGTCACAGAACCACAGAATATTCTGCATTGGAAGGGACCCAGAAGGATCATCAAGTCCAGCTCTAAAGTGAATGGCCCATGGGGTCAATGGGTCTAAGTACCCTAAATTTAGGCTCCAGATTTGGAGACCTGAAGCAAAGCAGCTGCTGCTCTCAGCAGTCCAGTGCCCCAGGGAGATGTGCTGAGCTCTGCAGCAGCTCCTCCAGCAGCTGCACGCCGATGGGAAGGACCCAGCCTGGTCCTGCACTGCTGCCACCTCCTCACTCACACCCTCACACTGCTGTCATGTCTGCAGGAGCTCTGTCCACATCCCACTTACCCAATGCAGAAGAAAAAGGCAAATATAGGAGCAGATCCTGCAATTTCCAGCAGCCTCCAGTTGCGAATCCCATAACTCAAACCAGCCAAAATCATCTGCCCAATGGCAAAACAGCAGTGAGAACTGAGCACTGCCTTTGGACGGGAGGAAACACCAATCCATTCTGTAGCTGAAAGGAAGAAGGAAGGCTCACAGTCATACAAATTATTTTCCCTGATGCAAACAGGGTGTTTCCCTGGAGAAGAATTATTCTGGAGGTGAGGATTAGATTGACCTCCTGAGATGCGTCACTGTCCCCTTGCCCTCCTCTGAACACCAGCTGGGGAGAAATGCTCCCCAAAGCTCTGACTGAGGGCTGAGAAGATGCCAAAGCACCAAAAAGAGCAAGACCCATCCTCTCCACAGTGTTTTTCTAGTCAAACATGAATATTTTTATTTCTTTGCAGAGTTTTCTATTGCATCTTGAGAAGCCCCAAGGCAAGGGCACCCTACTCACCTAGGGCCAGTATGGTCATGGTGATCCCTGACACAGAGGCCCCCACGACACACCTGAAGGCCATGTACACATAGAAGTGGGGCACAAAGGCAATTCCCAGGCCAAACAAACCCTGGAGGAAGACGGAGATCAGAATAACTGGGCGGCGGCCGATCCTAGGGAGAAACAGGGAAGACACAATCGGTGTCTGAAGAGACCCCACAGAGATGGCAAGGAGCCCAGCAGGTTATACAGTGATTTTTATCACCCTGATGAGGCTCAGACTAGACTGTGGGGTGACAAGTGAAGCACTGTACACACATGCTGTGTCTCTCTCCCTTCCCTTCCCCGTGTGGCCATGTCCTCGTGGGACCCGAGGACTTTGGTCAGGGTCACTATTAGTGAGAAGTGATTGCACAGGGTGCAGTGTCCAGACGGGCTCACATCACCTGCTCTGTGCTGTGCTGGCTTTGCACAGACCCTGGGCAGGGGGTTGCAGCTCCTCACCTGTCACTCAGAGGCCCAAAGATCATGGATCCCAGGAGCAGCCCCGCCATGTAGATGGCCTGGGCAATGTCGTTCAGGTCCTTCCTGTCACACACCAAGTCAAACTAGAGAAAGGAGAAACAGACGCTTTGGGATCCCCCCTTCCAAGGATGCGAATCCCCACAGAATGCACAGGGCACACAAGTCAGAGGTGGGACAAGCCCTTGGGGCACTCAGTGGGGTCCCTCTTCAATGCACTGGGACCTGCAAGAGTCCCCCTCGTCCAGCCCAGACAACCCAGGGGAGGCTCCTGGTCAGCAAATTTTGCTTTAGGTGGGCCTGGGGACAGAAACAGCATCTTGCTTCCTCCCAGACCACCTGACCTCCCAGAGGAGAAAGGATGAGTGCAATGCTGGTTCCTGGGACAAGCAGTTTCTGTTAAGGAGATGTCCTGCAATTGCCAGCATCCAGAAGGCATCAATGGAAAGAATGACATAAGGAGGATCATAGAACCGTAGAATGGTTTGGGTTGGAAGGGACCGTAAACATCACTTAATTCCAATCCTCTGCCATGGGCAGGGACACATTCCACTAGCCCAGGTTGCTCAGAGCCCCATCCAACCTGGCCTTGGACACTTCCAGGGATGGGGCAGCCACAGCTTCTCTGGGCAACCTGTGCCAGGGCCTCACCACCATCACAGGGCACAATTTCTTGCTAATATCTAACCTAAACCTACTCTCCATCTTAATTTAGCTTCTTTCTCAGCAGTTGTTACAACTGTGATGTGAGGGGTTGGACTAGATGACTTTCAAAGGACTCTTCCAAGCCAAATCATTCCATGATTTTAAATTGGAAGGTTACCCCCTGTATGCAGAGGGGTGGGAAACCCAGGGGCAGGAGGTCCCACCAGGAGTGATTCATCTCCCCACTGGCTCTGTGTGTGGCCCCACTGAACTGTCACAGCCTGCACCCTCTCCAGCACCATCCCTGGGGGCTGCGTGGTGGAGCCGAAGTCCCCAACACACACCTGCTGTACATGTCAGCCCACCCCAGCTGATCCATGGTCAGGCACCAGCTCTGGGGGAATTGTGGACATTTGGGTGTCCCATCCCTTCCACATCCCAGCACATCAGCAGGCAAATACCGACCTCGGTCAGCAGGGACGGTGGCTGTTCTGAGGGGTACACCCAGCCACTGCTGCACTTCTGTGTGTCATTCAGGCCATAGGCCACGATGGAATCGAGGTCCCAGTCCACCGGGGAGTACATGGAGCACTGCTCAAACTCGCCGTCCGTGCCCCGGGGCAGGGTGAGGTTCAGCTGCTCTTCCTTGGTCAGGTTGGGGCCGATGGTGCGGATCCAGCTGGTATCACAGTGGTGAGGCACATTTGGGACCATGAAAAGTTGGCAAAACTGGTGGAAAGCCACGCTGAGGCAGGGGATCATAGAGAGCAGCACCAGGCATTTCTGGAATCGCCCAAAATCACCAACTGCTTTCAAAATTTCCCCAACACCTGCCATTTAGCAGCTATGTCTGGGACAGGACAGTGCTGGGACAGACTTCCCAGAGGGCTGGAATTAATGTTTAAACCTCAGATAAGCTCTGCAGTCATAGGCAGTTGCTACAAGTACACCATGTAATATATTAATCATCCCTTTGCCACCCACAAACATACAGTGCTGGCTGGAGCAGAAGGACCCCTGTTTCAGGGAACCTGGGCCACCCCCTCTGCCAGGGCCAGGTGGCATTGACAGGGAACAGACTCTTCTCCAGTGACAGCAATGGCTGCATTTGCTGAGCCATTCAGGAAAGCAAAGTTCAGAGGGGCCAAAACAAGCCCAGCATGATGCAGAGCTGGGAATAGCCCAGAGGAACAAAGGGAATTATGTTAATGGATGGGCAGAGGCGGAGACAAGGAAGGGCAGCCAGTTCATTGTGATTCCAGGTGATGGGAGCTGCCATTTCCTTAATCTTTTGCACCTTCCCTGTGCAACACAAGCAAACCGGGCACAGGATGTTCCCCCCCTTCCACCAGTTCTGGGCCACCCTGCAGGCTGCTGGGGGCTAAATGCAGGGAAGACTTGGGAAAGGGGTAACGGGATGGGAGAAATTTTGACATGGGGCAATGCTGCTTGAGGCCCAAATGCCTAAAATGATCATCAAGAACACCGTTCAGCCCATCCCTAATGTAGGAACAGCACTTGCCTGGGGCCCCCTTTGAGATGTCCATGAAGTGCCTGAAAGCCACTTGGATACTCCTTCTCCTGGCCACAGATCCATGAGAAGGGCACTGTAAAGCATGATGGAAAACAGACCATTGATGCCCCACTGGGGTTTACTAGGGCACCCACAAAGAACAATTATTGTGGAGATAGAGAGGAGAGAGTGCAGTTCATGCTCTCACCGCTTGTCAGGGTATAAATCCTCCCACTTTCACACCAGCCTGTGTCATCCTGAGGCATTCCTGGACAGGGGAAGCTCATTCCCAGCTGCACAGGGCATGCAGAGCTTGGAGCAAACTTCTCAACTGGAGACAAGCTCTCAGGGCACCATCCCGAGTGCCCTCCTGGCTCCATTTCTGCACACAACTCCTGCAGAGTTGGACTCACAGAACAGCTTGGGTTGGAAGGCACCTGAAAGCTCATCCAGTTCCAAGCCCCTGCCATGGGCCTGGACACCTCCCACCAGACCACGTTACTCAGAGCCCCATCCAGCCCGGACTTGATCTCCCTGTCCCCCTCCTGGGGGTTTTCAAACCTCCCACCACCCCAAACAGAAACACCCCAGGGGTTGCAGACACCACTCAGACAAGCCCCTTCCCCAAGACACAGCATCCAACCCAATGACAAGCAAACCACACATCGAACACCTGGCAATGGACAATTTGTTCTTTATTGATTAAAAATTAGACACATGCAGTAAAATACAAAGTCCAAAAAAGGAAAAAAAGCCTGACTATTTTACATCTTTCATTATAATCTACAATACACCAAAGTTGTGAAGAGGATCCGTTTTCATTAACAGAGCATTGTCCTTAAAAGTAGGAACTAACTTAAAATTACCACCTGCTTCCAGGTTCAGATCAGAAATTTGCACAAAAACCAAATTCTTAATGACACTGGAAAACAATTATGAACAGCATTGGCACTTACTGGAACAACATCAGAAAAGACAGTTGTCTAGCACTGTAATAGCCCAAGTAAATATTCTGGATCCCTACCCAAAAGATCTGGAGATCTAGAGAGCAAAACCCATCAGCTTCTTCCTCACTTAGTTTCTCCGTTAAAGAACTACAGAACCTTGGGTTAGCGTGAGCTCAAGCTCTCTAAGTCCTGGCTTTGGGAAAATGGGGAATAACAATAAATAGATGCTGCATTGTTCCATTTGAGCAGTTTGAGTCCTAACCTTCCTCAGCACCAGTACACAAATGAACGAGGAGGTCCCCGGGGCATGCAGGCAGAGGGAAAATAATACTGTACCACAACTACCTTGTCTCTGTATCCTAAAGGTTCCCAACACATCCACACTGAGCACAGAGTGACGGGAAAATCAAGGTGCCAGCCTGCTCTTCCCAAGCCAAGAAGCTCAATGGGGGACGCCGTAGGGAGTGCTTTGTGACAGGCAACAGGGAATGGTGCCACTCACACTCGGCCAAACCCAGCCACCACCAACTCCCTGCTATCGGGCACGCGCTTCCTGGGCTCTTGAGAGCGACAGCTCAGCACCCCGGGATGATCTCACTCCCAAATTCTCATCCTCCTCTCCCTTCCCTTCACACTCACCAGCCACGGGGCTGCAAACAGCCCATGGGGACACACCCAATATCCACCCAGAGGCTACAAGCAACAGGGGCAGTATAAAAAGAACATGCACAATTCAGGAAGCTTCCACAGCTGCTCATAGAGAACAAGATATAAATACAGATTGTTCATTTGAAGACTTGGAAATTAAAAAAAAAAAAACAACAGAACAAAAGTCCTAATTGAACCTAGTCATTCCGCTCTGTTTCTGCATTGTTGTGTCTGATGGAAACAAAGCACGTTTCCATCTGTGTGTTAAATTACAGACTTACAATTTCTGTGTAGAAAACACTCCAGAGCCAAGAGCAGTTACAAAGGCCAACTGTGAAACAGTAGGGAAAAAAAAAAAGAGTCAACACCATTTATTATTCACATATTGCATTACAAGTGTCTCTTATCAAACTCAGAGCATAATTTATATTATTCATGTAGAAACTCAACTTCAACACCACATGGAAAGAAAAGCTAAATACGTGTGTGACAGGGGTGCAGTGACATCCTGATCAAAGATCGAGGCTTGGGCCGACGTGCAGCCCGACGACCCAAGGGATTTAGTGCAGGAGGGACGAGCCCAGCGCCCGCTTTTGCCCAGTACAACCACTCTACTGGCGATTCTTTATTGCTGTAAAACACGACAGGGATGGTTCCATGGGTACCAGCTTGCAAAGGACTGGGGAACACGTTGGGAGGCCAGGCAGGCATGACCAAACTGGGTTTCAGGGACACTTGGAAGGAACTGCATCTGTTCCAAAGGCAGAGTGACACAGATCTCCTCTCCCTGTGACCGTGGATATTGTGTTCATCATCTGAAAGACCAGTTTCCAGGCAGCAATGCCTCACTGGTCTGTTTCAAGAACAGACTACATCTAAGATGCAGAATGAAAGTAGCAGGAAGGACTGCTTAATGCAAATTAAAAGGTTCAGCCCTCATGCCATGCCTGGCACTCATGTGGAGAGAACCAAAATGATAAAGAAAAAAAAAATTAAGGCAGTTTACAAAGGGAAGCTGACTTCTAACACCTCAAAGTCAGGGAACTTCTCAAAAACACAAACACAAGGGAAGGCGGCTCTCCCTCCTGTGGGTTAAGACTCCGCTTGCTTTCTCAGGTGCAAGCATTCAAACCAGCAGTTTCAAAACACACAGCCAAAGAGAAGCAGATTTCTCAGCACTCCAGGTGACCCAAACAACATGTACATTGGTGTTTCAGATAGAAGGAGAAGCAGGTAAGGAACCAAAACAAAAAAAATCCGTTCAGTATTAAAACTTGTGCAAAAATAGCAAGTGAAAAAAATGAAACCACATGTAAGCAAACACTTAGGCAAGATCATCAGAGCAGTGGAACCCCCTGCTTCGTACTCAGTAGTATTTTTCTTTAAAGTAAGGCAATAATAAAATGAACATGCAGGCAATGACGTGTTGGGTCTGCATGTTTGAGATGACAGATACAAAAACATGAGAGTTGTTTACAAAAGGTGTAAACGTCATCGGTAATTTCAGGAAGGTTTGTGATCCTATTAAGGAAAATGTTAAAGCTTCTAGGAAGGGGGCTGTAGTTCAATTCTTTGGCAGTAGTGGTTTTTTTTTTAGGCTAACAGAAGCATTACGAATATGCACATGTGGGTTCTCTGTTGGGAAACATCTCCTGGGACCAATGTTTAGCTGATGCTGAGCTGTGCAAATCCTATAAGTTTGCCATCATCCGGAATTTCTGAGCCGTCAACACCAGATGCCTGAAACAAGGAACAGAGATCCAAATAGCAACACACATGCTCTACCTTTCAGCACAAACCACAAGCAGGTGTATCAGACACGGCATGGGGAGGAAGCAGATACAGGACAGCTTTGCACTGTATTCAGCGGCTCGCACTACTCAAAGTTAAAATTGAGAGCTTTTATATTTCTGCCTTTTTTTTTTTAAGCTACAAAGGGCTGGGACTGAGGTTTTGCCAATGTCTACTTCAACTAGATATTTTATGTGCAATAACTGGGGCAAAACAAGTGAAAACGGAAGAGTAAAAAATAAGAGCACTTACTGCTTCACTCCCAATAATCTGGTTACACCTTCGCTTTGCCACTGTAACTCCCCCTGAATTTCACCACCTCTGAAAGATTCACCTGCTCTGCTCTCAGTTTTGGCTCTCTTTTTCAGCCCACCTCTCTTATTTTCCTTTTTTCTTCTTCATTTCCCCATTTTCTCCTCAGGGACAATGTATCTGGACCCTCCCTCATTCTCTTCCTCCATGAAAGGAGTCTGTGGCAATTCTTAGCCCATCCACCTGCCCTGAAATATTTCTGCAAGTGCACATCCCAAGCCCCAAAAATACCCCTTTGCAACATTTTTACATGTTTATTAGCACATTATCTCATGCTTATTTATCCCAGGTGCTGCTCAGAGGATACAAGCAGAGAGCCTGCAGTGCCTACGGTTATACAACCAGTAAGAAGCTTTGGGAAAGAAGGGAGGATTTAGAGTGCATACATCAGATGCCTGCAGTAGACATCTACATGCAATGCCTTCTCCTTGCAAGGGACAACTCGACCAATTAGGGAACAGGAATAAATACCAGTCTGAAAGTGATGGATCTGTTTGCCTGGGGCTCTTCCACAATTTTCTGCAAATTAGCTGCAACTGAAATCACACAGACACAAAGAAAATGGGCAAATATTAGCACAGGCCGGATAAAAACATCCCTAACTCATAAGTCCTCTTTCTATTACTTAACAGACTTTGAATTTTTACACTGATAAGGAAAGATTTAGGTCTCAATTAGACTCGGTCTACTTAAATCTAAAGCTTTGAACAGTGAAAACAATGTTATTGTTACTACACTACTTTTTCAGAGGTAGTTATTTTTCCCAGGATGTGATGGGATCAATAGTAATAAATGCCCAACTGCACTTGGAAATCCAGGTAATTTTGCACTAGCAGATGTCCTGTGTACAAGGAACAGCTTTGCTTGCTGCAGTTGGCATACACAGGCAGTGCTGACAGTTCAAAAGTCTCACCTACTGCACAGGAGGACACATTTATTTAGCAAAGCGTTGTTTGAGGCAGCTGTTCCCCCCATACAACTCGTGCTGCTGCCCCAGGGCATGTGCACCTCACACTTCCTTCCCCAGCCCCAATTAAACCCACAAAGCCTGGCTGATTCCAGTCCCAGAGTTCTGTTACACAGGACCTGTGAGCAGGACAGGCTTGTGCAGCAGTTTGGTAATGCATCTCTGTCAGATGATAACAATTTGGCTAATGCATCAATTAGACTTCATTCTGCATTACATGGAACATTTGCTTCACAATGTTACCAACTAAATCATTAGCTTGTGAACTGGGGGTTGCCTACATGTTGGCACAGAACTGGCATGTCACCAGAACTGACAGCAGTTGGGCAGAGCCAGTGGGGTAGAGAATCAAGGCCACAAGAAATTTTCTTATCACCCACTAATCAGATAATTTTAAACATGCAAAAAATAACTGAAATGGTTAGAGCAGAAAAAATAATTTGTAATTACCTATTACCAGATCTCTGCCATCAACAAGACCTGCTGAAATGAGCTCCTGAGACACACCATCTGCAGTATCTGTTGGGGAGAAACCCAAGAACCATCACCACAGAGCAGAAGTTGTCCAGTTGGTGAAGGCACCACACAGAAACCTGAAGGAGCTTGTACAAACCAAACAGCAAAAGTGTTCTTTACAAAAGACAGATACCAGGGTGCACACCAGGTGCTGTGAATTCACTGGAATTCACTGAAGGGCTGCACTTTGGCCATATCCATGAGTTTTACAGCAGTGCTCCAAGCCCAACCACAACAAGCCCTTTAGGAAGGCACTGTGGACAGACATTCACACAACCGCACAACACCAAACACAAAACCCTTCACCCACTGGAATTTCCCACCAGCTCACCTTTCCCTGGGGTGAATTCAAAACGAATATCATGGAGCTCTTTATTTGAATTCCTGTGGAAAGAAGAGAATTTTACATAAAAGAGACCATTTCATGGCACTGATAGGTGCCCAAAAGAAAGTGCTGTTGTTGAATAATCAGTCTGTGAAGTGAATTCACTGCATTCTACCCCCTCAAAGGCAGAAACTCATCACTTGGGTGTGCATGTGGAAGCAGCACAGCCTGCCTCCCAACCTGACAGAGCCTGTGCCAGTCCAGGACAGGTGAGTGCCACCTCTCTGGAACAAGGCCATGTTCCACTGTCTCAGCAACTCATATCCCTTAGCAGAGATATCCCTGGAGTGCAAGTTTCAGAGGAGGGAAGTCTCGCTGGCTGCAGATGCAAACACATTAAGGAAGCGATGCTCAGAATCCCCATTCCAACACCTACCAACAAACAGGATGCCTCCAGAGATGAGAGGCAGGTTCTTTTAATTAAAAACAGCAGTTTGTGCAATGAGTGCAGAAAGATCCTTTTTTCTGCCTATTTCTAGTGACACAGACCAGAATCCACTCCCTGAACTGGGTAAAAGCTCTTCACTCTCAGAACTGGCTGAAGTCTGAAGTTGTGCTGAACGATCTTTATCTTCATGCACAAGGCCAGAACCCCTGGGTCCCTGAATGCTTTAAGGGAACCCAGCTAATATCTCCTTCCCACTCCATTAGAGTTTAGCAATGTTTACACAAATACCAAAACCTCTTTCAATACACAGGCTTTGCCAAGCTGAAGTGGATGTGATAAACTGCTTTCCCAGGTCCCAGTTTCAGAAGAGCGGATGAAGTCCAAGCTGACAAACAACATTTAACTGCCACCCTAATAATTAAAAGGCACAGAAGTCTGCCAGTGTCCCTCTCTACAAAGGCTCATGTTGACAGAACTGGACGGTTTTGTGCCCTTACCTTAACCTTAATACAAGGTTGATGGGGACTCTCACATCTTCCTGTACCGGAGCTGCAGCAGGGGCTGCAGGTGGGGCCTGCAATGGGATTACATCATTTTAGAGCAGGTTAACAATTCCTTGCTCTGGCTTTAAAACTAGACGTAACCTTGATCAGCTATAGATACAAGTAAAAGTTTAACTCATCGTTGGAATCGTGGCACTACAGTGAGAAAGACGACAGACCAATGAACCAGGAAAACTTCACACTTAAACAGGAGGGTCTCTGCCTTGAAAAGAGTAAAAGCTGCACAACTTTGAGAAATGCCAAAATGGCAGGAGACTTCAGAAGTGCTAAATGTAAAAAGATTGCTTGCTTTGCATTAAAACTTAAGGGTTTTGGATATTCATGACAGCTTTAACACCTCCTGTGTTTTAATCCATGCCCAAACATCTGATTTAAGAACCTGATACAACTGTATCAGGAAAAAATTTAATTTGCAGATTAGCATGTACTCTCAGTTACCTTTTTTTCATGAAATCAAAGGCTTTAAGAGCATCTAGCAGCAGTTTTATAGCTGCCTATTTTCAATTCTAAATTACTTCTGAGTAATTATTGGAATATGTAATTGAAGCATTTTGTACTGGTCAGCAGCAGATTTCCAGTAGGGAAGATCCAAGAGTTTCCCTGCACTTGTTACAGCACTTGTGATATTTCCAGTGAAGAGCTACATGTTAGTCAATCTCCACCAAGAAAACCCAAATAAAACAGAGAGGGGTCGGTCACTTGTACTGCCCATGCTGAGGCAAGGGTTTTATACCAGCAGGAAAAAAACAGACACAACACCAGGCTGATAATTTAAGCACAGAAGTCTTGACCAAGTGTTTTGCATCTAGATCACTTGTTTTTTCACAAGAGAAAAAAAAATAACCTTTCGTTTAAGACTAGCATTTTACTCCCAGGTGCTCTTGGCCCAGCAATGCAGCTCAGGGCTTCTGATCACAACCTGGTTTCTGCTGAAGCTGAAAACCACCAGGTCAGTGAAAACAAACAAGGGTTCATGGAGAAGCCCAGAGCTCTGCAAAACAGTAACCAGTGAGCAACAAGAACCAGAGGAGAGCCATAAAGAATAACACACTGACACAGAGAGCTCCGAGGAAGAACACATTGACACTAAGAGCTACAGAGACGAACACACTGACACAAGTTCATGAAGTTCAGCTTAGGACAAGCTACCAATAAATCAGGTATTGGGCACTAGTGGCAGATACCCTGCTAGTGCAAATCCAAAGTGTCACTGACACCAACACTGCTCCAGCCTTCACTGCTGCTGGTGTTTCAACTGCTGCATAAAATTCAGGGATTAAACACTGGCCTTTTTTAAAGATTTGAAGGGGTTTAAGTATTAAAGCCATTTTAATGTTGCCAAGAATATGTCAAACTTCCATGGTTTCAGATTGCTCTAGGACATCTGGAATAGAACAGCTAAGGGAAAACCTGAAAGCTGGCAGGAGGGGTGTTTGCTCTTACCTGGGCTGCTGCTGGGGCTGCTGCTGCTGGGGCTGCTGCTGCTGCTGGGGCTGCTGGAGGAGCCTGGCTGGGTGGAGGTACAGCAGTTGGAGGTTGTGCAGGTGCTTGTCCTGCAGCCTGAGGTAGTTCAGTAGGTGCCTGTGCTGGAGCATTGAGTGAAGGACCTGAAGGCTCAGCTGATGGAAACAGCTGCAAGCAAAAAGGAGTTTTAATGAGAAAAGCAATTCAAGAGTTCTGATTCAAGCACCAGCTTTCCCAGAAGTGCTTGTCTGCCACATAAATCACTTAGAAAAGTTCAGTGCCAAGGGCATTCCCAGGCCTCCAGGACATTAACGCTGATCCCAAGTTGGTGCTCAGGGGTTTAATGGGTCCTTATGTCCAGGGACCCATTCTGTCCTGACATTTGCAAGTTTTACTCATCAGTAAACCAAGATACCAGCATGGCTGTGGATCTTGGACAAAAATTACATGCTGTGGCAAGGCTACGTGCCTCGCTATCCTACCCAGCTGGGATGAGAGCACCCTATCCTTCAGTCTCCCTCTTTCCTGGAGTCTGAGTCCTACTTATATTTCCAAGTAGCCGTGCACTCAGCAGAGCAACCCTGCTTTGACTTGTAGTTCCTTTCAGAGAACAAAACCCAGCAAAGCAGTGAGATAACTATCGACAACTGAGCCTTTCACCAAGCAAATGTCAGAGTAACTTGGGTATCAATGGAAAGTGAATTCAGAGTTCTTCAAATCACACTAGAGAAGATTTAGGATTGGACTTTACTTTGGTCTCTTGCAAAAAACAAAACCAACTAACCAAACAAAAAAAGCCATTCCCCAAAAAACCCTATATGAAATTAATTTGAGGGTGGGGAAAAGGAGGTAAATGAAAGTTTAATCTCTTTTTTACCTCTTGTTATTCACTACAGAGAAACCAATTTTGGCATGGGAGCCCAAGAACTGTCAGTTTGATGGCACTTCAGTGTGCCCTCCAGCTTACTCTGACAGGTTGTAGGAAATATAAATCACCTTCAATGTTGGAAAGCTGGACAGGAGACTTCCAGTGGGAAAATTCACCCCAAAGGGATTCTGGTTTTCAGCTTTTTGTTTGAATTTAGAATTTATGTCAAATTACAGTGCCAGAACTGTAGTCTTTCTCGAGATCTCCCTTTACAAACACTTCTTGGAAATGAAGGAAGAACAGGACAGCCCAACTCAGGACTAATTTCTAGGAGACAGCTCTGTTTATCTTTCAACACAGATAGGGAAAGGACAGACATTGCACAGCCTCTGGAAGATAAGCAGTCCCTATCACTGACAGATAAGATATACTAATATTCCTAATGTAAGAAACAGTTCAGAACTGAAGAAAGATGATAAATTGCAACTGAAGTTTTGTTTGCTATCAAATACTACTACAGATTTCTTTCACAGTTCTGAGCACAGGTGCCAAAGCAGAGAATTAGACAATGCAAACCAGACATCCTAAAGTTGTGTTCTGTTGGGCTTGTGTTGTATGGGGTTTTTTTTAAGATGGAAATGAGAAGACAGTTGTTTTGCTCAGATTATTCTTGTGACCAATTCATTACCTTACAACAAACGGACTTTTCCCATAGCAAGCTGACAAGACATACAACAAACCTCAAGAAGAGCTCTTGGCATTACACAGCCAAGGATTCCTTTTATAGGGAGCTCTTCAAACAAAGCTCAGCTAGATACTAGCTTCTACTTCGCACAATATTGCCTACAGAGGCTAACAAAGCATGTTCCTTGCAACAGCAGCAGTTACAAGGAGTTATCTTTTCAAAAAGCCATTTGCAATTGTAACTTACCTCGGAATTCTGTACAGGTTCTTTCACTCTGGGAGACTGAAAAACAGAGAAGAAGATATCATTGCCTAGATCAAAGTGTAGCTTACTGACTAGGAGGACTTGTCAGAACCATACTGAACATGAGAAATCTACATAATTGTTTCAAGTTCCGTATGTGTACTAAGATGCATGATGAAAGGGACACCACACAATTTGTTGTCATATTGTACCACCCAGAAACACCGCCACATTTCAGAACTTGCAGTCAGTATTTCCACAGTGGCACACAATACCCTAAGACGCTATCACTGTTACCCATTAGCAAAATCCAGGACTCTGGAAGATCACTCAGATTGGATCAAATTACTTATGCACCAAGAGGGGAAAATCCATTTTAAGCTACTCAAATCTGGCAGAAAAAGATACACACAGATCTGCCTGGCAGAATTCTGCTAGAAAACAAATTCCCTTCATTTACTTAGGGAGGCAGTTTCCACACCAGCTTGCTTAAAACATACAGAGCCTTTGTAGGGTGGGAGGGGAGAATCAGCCTTATTTGTGCTGCTTTTTAGAAGAAAATCCCTGGCCTGCTCTCCCTGCCCTTGGACCCTGCATTCTGCTGTGCTCTTTGTGAGAGAAAGCAGAGAACTGACAGGTAGGTGTACACTCAGCAGTGAAACAAAGAGACCATTTGAACAAAGGAGAAAGTGCAGCCAAAGCAACGTGACCAACCTTTGCTTATCAGTAAAACAAAGATAACACTGCACTAGCTGTTTCACATGAGCAGGGAGGAATTGCTAAGTACTCCTGGAAAGCCCTGCAATTAAGAGAGCCTGCAGCTTTGACTTCCAACAAGACCAATTACTATGTGGAGATAGGTGGGAGGGTTTGGTCCATGCTGGGAATAAAAAAAATACCTGTTCCTTCTGCACATAACGGTCTAACAGGTTGCTGTTTAGGCAGTACAGGCTCGACAGGAGAATGTTAAGTGCCATCATGCCCCTACTCTGAGCCAGTTTCTGCACCAACCAATGCCACTACCTTAACAAGTGCAGATCAGAGCAATTTGTAACATACGACTCAGAGGCTTCTGGTGAGAAAAGGTTAAGTCTTACTCTCAGAACAGCAAGTTTCAAAAAGCTCTCTGGACAGAGGGAGAAGGAACAGTTCCCTCTGGATGACTATGTGCAGGCAGTGTCAGGAAAAAAGTCACACAGCCGGAAAGGTAAAGCCTGAAATCCATCTCAGTGTGCTCGGCCTTCACTTGATAGTTACCAGGTGGGATGAAAAACATGGCATTGCTCCCAGAGAAACAGCCCTGCTCCACATCTGCCGGCCACAGCTGCTGCAGTGTTCTTCCAGGAACAAAGCTCACATCCAAGTGTACCTGGATGCCTCAAGGAATTATGTAAAAGGAACTTGTCTGAAACATCAGCATGCTAAGCACTGTACAGATAAGTATGGAAACACTGGCCCTGCCCCTCAGCTGACAACTGATCCAGATAAATGAAACACAAGTGGTGACAGCCAGTTGAATATGAGCCAGGAGTGCCCAGGTGGCCAAGAAGGCCAATGGCACCTGGCCTGTATCAGGAGTCATGTGGCAACAGGACCAGGGCAGTGATTCTTGCCCTGTACTTCGGCACTGCTGAGGCACCTTGAGTGCTGTGTGCAGTTTGGACACCTCATGGCAAGGACATTGAGGGGCTGGAGCAAATCTAGAGAATGGAATGGAGCTGGGAATGGGGCTGGAGCACCAGACTGACAAGGAGCAGCTGAGAGAGCTGGGGAAGCTCAGCCTGGAGAAAAGGAGGCTCAGAGGAGACCTTCACACTCTCTACAGCTCCCTGACAGGATGGTGCAGCCAGGTGGGGATCAGTCTCTTTTCCCAGGTAACAAGTGAAAAGAGGAAATGGCTTCAAATTGCACCAGGGGAGGTTTAGATCAGATATTAGGAAAGATTTCTTCACTGAAAGGGTGCCCAGGGAAGTGGCAGAGTCACCATCTCTGGAAGTGTTCAGAAAACATGAAGAGGCGGCCCTTGGGAACAGGGTTTAGTGGTGAACACAGTGGTTCTGGGCTAACAGTTGGACTCAGCAATCCTGAAGGTCTTTTCCAACCTTAACAATTCTATGATTTTATGAAAAACATGGAGAGAAAGAAGACAGCATAAACATTAAAAAACATTTACCTAAGGCACAAATAGGATGACTTTGGGGATTAGTTCCAACTAATTTTTGCTTGTGTAATCAAAGATGATGTGAGTAAGCAGTGAAATGTGACCACACAACTCACCACTGCACAGATTTATTGGGTAACAGAAGGTGCATTATTTAAAAGCCCCCAGAGCACAACTGCTTTAATTTGAATTCAAGGTTTTAAATGCAGAGAGGAAGGAAGTGTAGAAGGTCTTTATATCCAAAAGGTAATGTTGACCCAGGAAGTCACCATATTCAATGAATTGAAGAGATATTTCTGGCTCTGGGTATAATAAATATTTACCTGCTCTCAGATGCAGTCCTCAGAAGAGACTTTTAAAATACATGTTTGCACATATTAAATTCAACCTATTTTCTTCCGTAAAGTGGAAACAAGTAAAAAATACCAATACTTTCCATTTATGTAGATGATTTTATGCAGGTTAATACTTCAGTATTTTGGCACATTAAGTCAATCTGCAGGGCCCCCTTTTACTTTGTGGCTGACAGCAGTAAAATGCAGGTAGAGATGGAATCACAGAATCACAAAATGTTTTGGGTTGGAAAGGACCTTTAAAAATCCTCTACTCCACCCCCACTGCGATGGGCAGGAAAAAAAGGTGCCACCTAGTTAACACAAGTTATTCTATCCAACAGCTTGGTTAAAATTGCAGAGGGATTACAGGTGGAATTTATACCCAGTGTTTGAAATATGGCCAAAAACACAGGATAAACACTAGTCCTCAGTAACACCACCATATTCATGGCAAAAATCGGCAGTTTGGATACAAGTCTTAGGACTGCTTGAAAATGAATCAAATTTAAGTACCCAAGCAGACACATAGTGAGGTCTAAGGTGCCACGTGCCCTTCCTGACATCCTGAAACATACAGGTGCCCCAAAGTGCTGTGTTACATACCCATGGGCTGCCTCCAGAACGGTAATATACATCTGCAGGGAGGTAACTGAACTAACACCTACTGCTCCAATGTCTATCCTAAAGCTTTACTGGATGGGAGACCTACAAGCAAAGGCCAAGCACAGCCCAAATGAGAGCGATCAGGACAGGCAGCAGCACAAGGAAAATGTATCAAAGTATCAAGAAAAAACTGTCTTGAAAAGGAGCTTGTAAACATGTGTGTCGGTCTGCTTTTTCCTGCCTAAGAGGAATGAAACAAGTAAGTACTGTTCAAAACACAGTAAACAGTGTGAAGTCATGGTACCCCGGGCTTTGAGACAAGATACAACAAGTTCTAAATAATCTCTGAAACCGAATTAGGGTCTTTTACAAGAGTGCTTCTTAAAATTTGATCATATTCTAACCTACAAAAGGAATTTAGAAGAATTCAGCTTATAAAGCATCAAAGAATTTCAGTAGTAGCCACCTGGTACCAAGAGATCTTCCTTGATCACGTATAATACAAAGCTGGACAAAATAAGCCCTTTAAGAAGTCACAAGAGTTGCTGTCACAAAGTATGGAATTACTGTATCAAGTGGTTTTTAAAAACCCAAGCATTTCAGAAGATGCAAAATCTTGCATTTAATATTTAAGTGTCTATTCACCACAGCAACAGAAGCCAGACTAATGAAAGAGAAATGAGAAATGTTGTAAAGGGATAAATGCTTCAAGCCAATACTGCTTTTTTCCTTTTCATACTGAAAAGCTTCCTCTAAAAATCCTTCACTGTCTCACTAATTCAATTACAAGATGATTATAACACAGAGTCCACTTCCAGCCACCTGCTGTAGTGAAAAGGGACCAGACAAACCATTACAGAAAAAACCCACACTGGTGACTGCTGGGGGAAGACAACCTGAAAATCCATTGTAATCTTTAGCTGATCATTATGCACTACTCCTCTGAGATCTTGGGGGGTTTGTGTATGTGTTAGGAGAGGGGAAAGTGGTGTTCTCTTGAGCATTTTCAAGCACTACACCAATCACTCCTGTAACTTCAGGGATGCTGTGAGGTTTTCTACCAGGATTAATCGATTTCAGTGTAACTGGGGGGGGGCAGAACCAGCCCTGCATGTTTCAGCAATCAGCCTTAAGAATAGGCCCTACTGATTTCAGTTCCATCCTGAAGAGGGCAGTAGGATAAAACCTCTCCTGACACTTCCAGAAGAAAGCATCTCAAGCAGTCAGCACCCTTAAAGGGAATCCTAGCTGCAGTGAATTAGTATGCTGAGCTGGGAGCAGGCTGTCTGAATTAACATTTCCAATTATGCTGAACATCCCTGAATGAGAGCAGCTGTGCCTCACCACAACGACAGAAAAGATCAATACGATTTCTTCAACCTTCAGTCTGCTTTCTTTCCTTCAGCTCCAAACTCGAGGGAAGGGATTATAACTTGCTGTTTATCATGCTTAAGACCACGTGCTCCCCAAATATATTTAGATGTACCACAACTGGAAAACAAAACAGAGACAGTGGAGTTGGAGGACCCACCCTGAGCTGTGAAATTGCTGCTCTGCCTTCCTCACTTTCTTCATCGAGCTCATCATCACTCCATTCCCAGCCACCATCTTCAGTCTTATGAAGACGCCCACTGGAGCCTGGGACTCTCCGGACCTGCTCAGCACAAGGACACAGAACTTACACCTCAAGCAGTTTCTAGAGTCAACTTTTTTAGAAGAAATAGCACCAGAATATCTTTAGGTTCCATCACCTACCATGGTGTCTGATTATCTTATTGAAATAAATAACTCTAACTAGAAAAAGCTGTACTGCAGTAGTTATCATTAAAAATGTGAATACAAGCATAAAAAAATAGTACAACTGTAACAGCAAGAGCCCAGGAGGTTTTCAGTACCTTTTTGGATCTTTCAGTGATTGTTGGTGCTCTCTGCAACATCTTCTCTTGTAAAAACTCTTTATTCTGCAAAGGAAAAAATACCAAACATTTGCATTGCTGGAAATGCCCTTTAATGCCTTCAGTGTCTCTGATAACGTTAACTGTTAAGCTGTTTCTAGCAGAAAGTTGTTTACATGTTTCATCCCTATTCTCCCAAACATATTAACCACTCCCCTACTTTGGGCTGCAGTATATGATGTTTCATCCTAAATACCTTTTCAGTTAACAGTGGCACTCTTCCTATGCAAAGTGACATGGAATTAACAACCGAGGATTTGGATATTATGCTGATTTACTTGGAAATATACAAATTATACTGCAGTATCTGATACCCTGCTGAGGCATTTGGCATTCTTCCACTTGCAGATACTACACCACCTGGATCCAAGCCCTTTGCTTTATCTTACTCCTAAATTTATGCTGGTCCAACTGTCAAAGGCAAACCTCAGATGTCAGACAGGTTGGGATGCAGGAATCCCTCTGTGCTGGAGTAAACAGAAATTGGGGCAGCAAGATTTAAAGTGGCTGAAAAAACGTACAGCATTTATGTTTAGAGAGGAAGCAAATGCAGTGATCACAACAGACTGAATATTGGGAAACTGCTGTGATGCTTTATTGTATTAAATTTCCCCTTCAGCAAGCTGCTCCAGACTGGCCAATGTGGGCTCCTGAGAATATAATTTTCTGACTGCTGAACTGTGGGGCCAAACTTCTGGCAGCAGGGGAAGCAGGACAGTCCAGGCAGGCACCCTGGCATTTGGCTGGGTATTCCACACCACACCAGTGCAATTGGAAAGCTCTGCTGTCCCTGCCCACGCAGAGCTCCCAGAACTCCCCCAGGATGGCTGCTTGCAGGCAGGATGGAGAGTCTCAAGACACACTCTGTCATTCCTGGTAAGTGGCTCCCAGCATTATCAAACCATACTTTACATAACCTAGATGGTATTTAAATATATGACTCAATATAGATGTATAGAAGCTGCACTCTTCAACCCTCAAGTTCCAGCTGTCAGTTTGGCAGTGGCTGATGTGTGACAGTAATTTAACCCTGAGTGTGAACTGGCACATGTTTGCACTTCCGATGCTGGGTTAAGCATTGCCTTATTTACAATAATGTTAATTTTCTATCACCACCCATGCTAATATGTTACTTTCCAGCAGCTTAATGAAAGCACGAAGGAGATTTAACACACAATGAAGTGTAACATGAACCAGAACTTGCATAACCAAACGGAGAAAGGTCAGCAATGTGTAAACCACCTTGTCACTTTGGACACCAAGTGTGCATCCATCATACAGATGCACTAATCAGCTGCCTAAAATCCCACTAAGGACAGTGAAACCCCAGTTAAAACTGTCAAGAGCCCAGACATCAATTAAACTTGCCCTAAAGCAAACTGCTGCATTGCATCAACTGGATCACCCTCCAGACTTCCCTGGTTCATAGAATTATCAAATCACACAATACTCTGAGTCGGAAGGGACCTACATGGATCACTGAGTCCAGCTCCAGGCCCTGCACAGGACACCCCAACAATCCCACCTGAGAGTGCTGTCCAAATGGGACAAATGTCCAAATGCTCCGGGAGCTATGGCAGCCTTGGGGACATGACCATTTCCTGGGGAGCCTGTTCAGTGCCCAACCACGCTCTGAGGGAAGAACCTTTCCCTAATATCCAAACTAAACATCCCCTGACATAGCTATAGACCATTCCCTCGGGCCCCGTCACTGGTCACCAGAGAGATCAGCACTTGCCCCTCTGTTTCTCCTCATGAGGAGGAAGTGCAACTCCCCCCAGTTGCACCTGTTAGATTCCTGTCAGCTTTAATAGGGTATCCAGCTCCTGTACAGATACCTGATGTGGCAAATTCCACTTAAGCATCTTAATCTGGGAGCTGAAAACTGATTAATTGGTGATGCTGCTGTGCTATTCCAAGTATGCAGTCTCTTTTTGACAGTTTAATCTGTATTCTGCTATAAATCCCGTGCATTTTGATCACGAAAAAAATAAGCAGAGAAAAATATTCTCATGCCCATGGAAATACAAATCCTCCCCTGTGTTACTGCTGTCTGTCTCCCGCAGTAAGACCTCGCACGTTGCATATGCACTAATCTCCAGGCAGTAATTACATAATGCTCGCTGGCAGTTCACTCCAAGGCTAGAAATGGGAGTTTCCTACTGTTTTGTATCACAGGATCTTCACTTTCCATAAGGCAACACAGGGTGAAATATCTTTAGGGAGGTCTTACACAGTGGGCCTCTTTCAGCCCCTTGCACACAGACTGATTACAGAGTTTACTGAAATACAAGTTACACTCTCTGCAGCAGAGACCTCTATGGTTGGACAGGCAGCCAGAATGGCACCATTACAAGGGAAGAACAAGTCCAAAAGGCACTGAAAGACAGTTAAATGCTCAAGAATTCCTAGATAATTTCTGTTAACAACAGCATACACAGGAGGTACAGAAGGGGGATTTTATTCTGTTCCTTCACAATGACCCATTCAACTCACTCAGCTCTGCTGGCTCCAAGTGAAAGAGCCCACACTCCTGCCAGTAAAGCTGTCACCCACACCTATCCTGCTTCTGAAAAGTCCTTTCCACAGCCTCTGCACAAGTCAGTGTTTTCTTACCTTTGCTTTTGTGAAAAATTTGTGTCTTAGGAGTTCTGCTGCTGTTGGTCTGTCAATAAAAACAGATGTAGAAAAGACAATTATAAATGCTCCCTTTCAACCCAGTGGTCTTCCAGGCTGCTGCAGCTTGTTGACATCTTGTGAGGGCACCAGCTTCTCCTGTATAATTCCCCTAAAATTAATGTATTCCAAGTAAATTTTACACCAGCAATCTTTTAAATTACTCAGTGTATTCTGAACAAGGCCTATTTTGTTCAAAAGCAATGAGTAACTGGGGACTGGTGGAGAGAATTTGCTCCTGTTTTGATGCTGAACTTGAGACTCTTAGATAACAACAGGATCACAGAAACTATTTGCTCAAAATTGAAATCACAGAATCATCACTGGAGTGCAGTACTCACCCCGTGCCAGTAACAGTTATTTCAGAGATACCTGATTAAATATGTGTCATTAGTTCTATTAAACATAGGTGGGATGATCAGTCTTGGTCTAATACAAAATGAACAAGTATAAACTATTTTCCCATTCAAGTCAGACTTCACAATAAATACTGGAAACTAAGAGACATCCCTTGGTCAGTTTAGGAGGCGTTTCCCAAAGACTCAAGCCTAAATGAGAAAGCTTACAGCATCTCCCACACTGCAAATGGTGCTTAAATAGTAACAGAGTTTAATCAGTGACCTGCAAAGGCCCTTCATCACAGGGTTTATTTCATCACAGACTACTCCAACAAAAGGCATCACCTTATAGCAAGGGAGCCCCTGAAATAATGAAAAAGCAATTGCACTATATTCTCTTCCCATGCAATATGCCAGCCTCCTGCTCCCACAGTCAGGACGATGCCAGTGGCTGTCAGTAGTGCTTGAGGAGAGAGAAGGGGTGTGCCAGATTCAGAGTGATTACATATAATCTGATCAGCACACATCCTAACCTGCAAGGATAGGAAATGCTTTAGAAAGGTGAAAAAAATTCATGCTGGGAAAAAAACCCAGCTATCAACTTTTATCAAGCACTCCACTGGATTCATTAAGCATTTCAAGTGTAATGCTTGTTAGAAGACAGAGACCCATTGCACAGTGCGTGAGAAGCCTGTGTTCCTGGATCTGACACAAGAGGAAACTGAAAAATGTCTTCATTATTATTATTATTATTTTATGAAAGCACTTTTTCCTTTCCAGAATTAAGTTTGCTTACTGAGGAGGAAAAAAAAAAAAACCCACAACCTAAGAGGTATTAAAAAATGGCACAGCACACACACCATATCCCCTTGGTAATATTTCCTACGTCACTGAGTAGTCAAGATACTGTTCAAGGAAGGCTGAAAGTGTCACCAGGTCACTTAAGCAATCTGTATTGATGAAAACATGTTGGTAAAATTTGCCAGTGTTTTTCCTGATTTCCCATCCAAACCAAATATTACATGTAATTAAACAAGTCAAAATTACACTGAAAGCCTTCTCCGCACTGGCAGATTTTTAAAAGTTTATTTATGTAGTTTTGCAAGTAAACACATATTGCCCAACCTGTAATTTCTGATTTGTAAACACAAAGCAGTTCTGACTGGGAGCAAAACATGAACTGAAGTCACCTGCTGGAGGTGGCCAAGGGAGAATGGCCCTACCCAGGCAGTGGACTGGGATGCACTCTCATTAACCCAAATGGAAGATGTGTGCCCTGGCCAGGCACAGTGCCAGACATTTATCCATAAAAATAAGGACAGCCAAGAGAATTTGTTGCCACACAGCAAGATTGCTGTGTTCCTTGTGACTGAAAGGTTGGAGGGGCAGAGAGTTTACCAGCTTCAAAAAATAGGGAACACAATGATGCTTGTGAGTTTGGGGTTTTTTTTGTTTGCTTGTTTGTTTTAATTTATTTTGGTGTGATCCATTCTTACCTTTTTTCAGGGTCTTTTTGTAGGCATGATGAAATCATCTTCCTAAATGATTTCCCATATTTCTTCAGCATCTCCTTATCTTGCACACCAGTTTCCAAAGATGGAGGATCGTTTTGTAGCGTCAGCATTAAAACCTGAAATAATTATTTCTATTGACAAAGAGATTTTCTTTGGCCTTTGTTAGAGACAGATCTTGGGAAAAATGTATTTTAGACAAGCACTGTCATCAAGCATCTGAGTCAACAAGGATATGTTGACAACAAACACCCACAATTTAAGTTACTGCTTTCCATCCCATCTCCTGGCCCACCCTGCAGTCTGTGGGCCAAACACAAGGTTGGAATGTGTTTTCAGGTCTGTTTTGTGGGATTAAAAGTGCAAGCAGAGCAGAACTTCTATGAGCTTTCCTCATTTGAGATGAGCAGTTGTGCAAGGCTTTTGATTCAATATACCTCCCTGAGGTATTTCTCAGCTAGAAATCAAATTAAAGACAGAAGGGCAACATAAAAAAATACAAGAGTTCACTTTCATGTACCAATGTGACAGCAGGTGAAGACATTCCTCACATAAGCACCCATCAAGCCAAACTGATTTCCCTCACATCACTTAAATATTCTGAAGGAAAGGAAGAAAATTACTCATTTCCATTTCCACTTGTCACCTACATACAGATGAATACCTATTTTTAGAAAAGGAAACAGCACATAGCACATTTAAATAGCTTTCAACAGCTACATTGCTTAGGGCAGCAAAAGCCCATCAATCTAGCTGAAATTATACAGCCCATGACAGAATTCCCTGCTTTCTTCCCCACTCCTTGAAGGGTCACTTTATGCATGAGTAATTTTGCTGCATAACAAAATTAATCTGCAGTGCAATACAATTACATTCAATAAATAAAATAGAGAAGTCCTCTTGCAGGCTGCATGACTGGAACCCAAACCTCACAGAACTGGGGACTCAATTCTATCCAGCATATGACAGCACTAAGTAGGTGCTGTTGATACTAAATAGGTGATGTTGGTATTCAAAGCTTCATCCCATGCATTCAAACCACAATAAACAGAAGTACAACTTGCAGAAGCTGCTGCAAAATGCTACCAATAATCACAGCCCAGAAGAAAACACCAATGAAACCAGCAGCACCTAAATCAGCAACACATTCCCCTGAACTGCTCTTTGCTCTGCCACAGCCACTGATATTGTAGGAAATTTAATGGCATTTCTGAACTACTCAGCCTCTCAACAGTCCCTGCACATAGATGACAAGTCTTGAAAGTAATTCTGTTCTACAAGACTTAAACCTGTGCAAGTCCTGGCATTTAAAGGGATATGTGGATGTGCCTGTTCTGAGTTAGGAGTTGCTGGATTTCCAAATGCCATTGTAATTGTGGTGTGGGAGAGGACACACCCAGGTCCTGAAGAAGTGACACCCAACGCCCACAGCACTCCAGCAGTTAAGACTCAGAAAATAGATGTTTACTCACAGTGTCACTGAGTGGTTTGGGTTGGAAGGGACCTTAAAGATCACTTAATTCCATCCCCTGCCATGGGCAGGGACACCTTCCACTAGCCCAGGTTGCTCAGAGCCCCATCCAACCTGGCCTTGAACACCTCCAGGGACAGAGCAGCCACAGCTTCTCTGGGCAACCTGTGCCAGGGCCTCCCCACCCTCACAGTAAAGAATTCCTTATTAATATCTAATCTAAATCTCTCCTCTCTTAGTTTACAGCCATTCCCCTTTGTCCTATCACTATCTGCCTGTGTAAAACATCGCTCTCCCAATGCCAAAAACTGAGGGACTTGACACCCACAGGCCTCATATCCCAGGTCCCTGCTCTAACCATCAGCTTTGGGGGTAGAACAGGCTCTCCACCCCCTTGTGTTTGATCCGAAGAACCACACACCCCAGGAGGAGAACCAAAGTGACCTTCAAGAGGGTGGACCAAAGGGGCTTAAAGTTTTGTGATTGAGACAAGGTCTCATCAGATATTACAAAGGAGATAAGGAAAAAGATCTCAAAGCTCAGTAGAAGGACAGGATGCTTCAGACCTCAACTGATGGGGGTCAGCTCTTAACTTTAAAATGTACCCTCCCCCTGAAAGAGCAGCATGTTAGAAGCAGCTCTTGGTTCAAGCATCAGGAAACAGGGAAAGTTAGCCAAACTCATAAGGCAATCTAAGGTTCAAAATATTTGAAAAAGAATTTTGGAATGTCAAGGTTTAAAGAAGAACATTTCTTTCACTTCATCCTTAATAAAATACTATTGTTGCCAATACCACAGTTTCATACTGATGTGGTACTTTGAACTGGATCAGTGATTGACAGGACTGTGTCAGTGTTAAACAAAATTAAACATTCTTTCGGATAACTGGTAACACGAGAGGTATCAAGAGAATCTCTGAAACGTATCAAGAAGGATTATCAGTGCAGGAGAAGGAATGACTCGCCACCCCAGTGTCACTGGATGCCCATAAGGCATTCTGGATCATTATTTATAACCCTAAAAACATCTGCTGACTTCAGAGGTTTAAAACACACAGCACTTTCCTTAAGAACGATGAGGCTCAGGATCTAAATAAAAACTGCAGTTCAGATAATGCTGATGAAGTGGCGTATTTTTAAAAGGTGACTCAAGATACATCCAAGAACATCATGATCCACAAGTGCAGGTTGAAAGGACAAACTCTTCTATGCAACGTGCTAAATTGAGAGGACAAACTCTTCTGTGCAACATGCTAGCCAAATTCTTGGAAACATCCACAGAACACACTGATCCCTTATCTTACACAACTATCTGGAGACCTGCTCACCTTCATCGGTGGGTATTTATGGTAAGGAGCTGCTCCCGTGGCCAGTTCAATAGCAGTGATCCCAAAGCTCCAGATGTCTGCCTTGAAATCATATCCTCTGACCTGAAAAACATTAGAGGATGTTATTGTGCGCCTCTTACGGTCCTACACTACCATCCCTTTCACACACCCTTCCCCTAGAATTTGGAAAGACCAGCACTATAGAGACGGAAAGAACCCTTTCCCCCTCCTCTTCCCCCAGCTCCTTATACCTTCGAGGACGTGTTTTAGAAGTCACAGTCTGACAAAAATCATGGTTGTGCACTGTACAACCAGGATTGCTCTGCCATAAACTCTGCTGCAGAACATAAAGGGGCACTGGGCTAACCCAGGCTCTGGCTTCTACACACAGACACAGGGAGTCATTACACAGTGTAATAAAACTCTCATAGTTAATAGATGGGCTGCTACCCCTTGGGACACCCGCCTCACTACACTTTTAGTCAACCACTTAATCAATCTGACTGCAAGCACGCTCCATCCTGGAACTTCACAACACACCATCTCAGTAAAAGCCCCTCATTCCTGCCTGCAGACTAATGTTTCCCTCCACTAATTAACAGTAGCTTCTGCACTTGACATTAAACACAGGCTTGTTCAGGAAAATTTATAGCATTTACTTCCCCTCCTGCACAGGAAAAAATATTTCATATGCCAAAGCGGTTACTTCCTCATTATCATTAGGTAATATTTTGGCACTTGCTTTCTCCGCTGCAGGGGAGAGACATTATGTACTAACTTCAAGAGCAGCTCCAAAAATCAAAGCGTTTTGGTTGCTTAGGATGGTTTGTGTTTCTTCTCACTACACTATGGAAAAATGAAAATTGAATCAGAGCTAACAGGGGTATTGTGCTCAGCTAACCTAACAAGCTTTAGAAAGACAATCGTGATGAAGACAAAAAGCATTCCCCCAACTACCTTAAAGATGATCTTGAATCTTGGCAAACTAACAAAAACCCCTCCTGCACTATTTGTCATGTAACACTACAGTTGGACTGTAACTTGTTATAGAGACAGGAATTTATGTCTTGCACTGATTTCTTTCCCCTGTAAGCATAATTTTCATGAGCTCTAAAAGTCTGAACTGTTTCTTGAAGTGCCTAAGTTTATGGATGCCATGGCTTTGAACAGATTTCAAGTCAGTTAAATAAACAAACACAGATATCTAATACAATTTAAAAGAGCACAGGGCATGAAGAAATACACTGTAAGAGTGGTTTTTAGTCCTCTCACACTATTTTTAGGTTTTGAGAATAACTTTTGGGCATTTCTTAGCTCCATCTTCTAGTTACTCTTGCAGCACACCAATACACTGTACAACTATCCATTCCCTGACAAGATTTTAACTGTTAAGTGTGTGGGGCTTTTTAAAATTATTTCACATAATCCTGCTTGCAAGTGCAAGCTATAATGCTCAAAACTGTCTGCAGCAGTTCATCTTGACATCTGTCCAATACATTAGTCACCACCCTGCAGTTAGTTTATATCAACAACATTTATTTTTCTCATCAACTTCTTTCTTTTGCCATAAATCAAGTGACCATACGTTAAAAGACAACATTGAGCAATCAAATATTAACATTCTAAAGGAATTTAAGGGTGCTGAAATAAACCAGATGGAATCGGGTCGATAATATCTAGATGTGAAAAGCCGACCTAGAGCAAGCCCTCTGTCCCTCTTCCCGGCTGGATCCAGTGGCTCAGAGTGACACCTGCTGGAAGGCAGCAAGATGACCTAATGGACAGCGAGGGATTTCACACCAACACCGCCAGCATCCCAAATACCGCTTTAACACGATATTTGCAACTGGTTAGATGCGCACAGCCTTGGTGGAGGTACTGCACTCCCTAGAAAACTTACCTCCTTTGGAAACACATTTGTGGGTAACCACCCCCCACTTTGTCACTGAAACCTTTATTTCCCCTTTTTAGCTCCCTCCTTAGGATATTTTTCCCTTTTGTCCTGAGGATTGCAGCTGCAAAGAGCCTGGAGCAGCACCATCAGGTCCTGGCCAGGCTGCTGTGCCCTGGGCATGACACACAGGACAGAAAAGCGAGGCACAGCTCTGATCTAGCTTTGGAAACACTAAATACTCTCTTTTTATTTATTTATTTTAAATCAGCATTAAATAAAAAAACCCAGAAGAATATGACAGCAAAGCAGCTCAGAATCAAGTCTGCAAAGACAATCCTGACTTGGGAAGTGTGGCTTTACTCTGCACTGTTAGACCTGCACTCTGAGGAGGCTGCAGCAGTGCTGGAATGCACCGGCCCCTCAGTGCCACCACGGGGAGCCACTGAAAAGGGCAAACATGGAACAAGCCCTTCATCAATAATATATTTAAGCTACTCCAAAATTATCTCCATTCCTCAGGAAGTTTTAGATATTGGAAAAAATGCATTCAAATGCACTTTAATGCACTTGTGTTTAGCTGCACTTAATTTTAGATAAAGATATACATAGGGGTCTTATTCAAGTTCCTTCCAAGCTTCAGAGTATTTTACTGTGAACAATAGCAAAGAGAAATGTATCAAGGTGGATTTACTGCAACAAAACAGTGTTTTCCTTAAATATTTTTGTTTAAAAAATTTGGAAAGAGAAATGGAAACCCATTTATAGCCAGTTAGATTTCTGCTTAGCACACCTGTCAGAAAACCAGCCCCCTGTCAAACTGACTTTAAGGCGATGAGGGATAACTTTTGGAATGCTCATGGCACTGAACATCAATGCCATTGACAGCTACTGCAAATGTCTTGGTAAGACTGTGGTGTAATTTTCTCTGTGGATCTTGCTCAGAAATGGGCAGCAGTTTTACGTTAAACAAAGTTTCCAGGTGTCCATCATCAGAAGTCACACAGACAAAGCTTCTGTAGTTTAGTCTAGAGTAGTGGAGGACATAAAATGACATTTCTCCATGCAAGGGGAAGAAGTATGACATCTTTTAGTGAGCCCAAAGAGCAGAGGAAGAAGGGGGAATGCAAGCATTCCTTAGCATTTAGAGCCTGGATACTCACAAGCCAAGAGAAGTTAAAAACCTGAATGAAGTCAAATGAATGCTATTTTACTGAATTAACTCCCCACTCTGACATGTCACAACTAGCTACCCCAAATTCTTCTGTTTGCAGATGCAGAAGAGCACGTTACTGAGCTGTGTATGTGCATATTTACCACGTGTGAAACTATTTATACTCTATCTCACATTTATGCAAAAGGGAGGGGCAGGTTAATCTTCTTTATGCAACAGCTGAGCTGTCCCATCCTCACCTTAGGCAGGAGCCTGAAGAGAAGCAATGTGGCAAAAATCTACTGAAAACTTAACATTCCTCAGTACTAGTCTGGCTGTAATAGGCAAGTCAAAGAAAATCCTGTGGTTTTAAGAAAACCCTTCAGGATGTCAAATTATCATCTTAGTTTGAAATAAATACAGCCATTGCTGATAACAGGGAATTCCAGGTGCAGATCATCTCAGAGGACACTGGGAAAAACAATTCACCTGCTCCATAACTTCTGGTGCCATCCAGCAAGGTGTGCCCACAAAAGTTTTCCTGACTTTATTCCTGGTAATGTCACCACCAGTGGCCAGGAACGCGCTAACACCAAAGTCTGAAAAGAAAACAAAAGCAGAATTTATTAAGAACACACATCCTGAGCAAACTGAAGGGCTGTCCCTTCTTTCCCCTCATATTCCCAGCCACCTATTAAGTACCAGACCATGCAGCCACGCATGAGGGGTTTCCTAATAAAGGAGGAATGATCAACAATTAGCTAAGAGTGCTGGTACATGAACTGCCATTCAGCAGTTCGCCATTCAGTTCCTGGGGACAGCAGAGCTTTCAGCCCTGGCCGGCAGAGAGGAAAATTCCACTTTCCATTACAGCCCACTGGTCACATTAGAGGCTGCCCACACTCCCCCAGCAGCCCTGCTGCTGTACAAACCTGCCCTGCCAGCCAGAGCTTTATTTACATTTGCATACACACATAACTGTACTGACCCTCAAGCAGCATCCTGTAACGTCCACAGCAATCAAGTTGGGTGCAGAGAAAGTCCCTTGAGAACATTTCACTGTCCTAACGCAGGTATATAATCCTAACCCCTTATTCTGGATGTTGTATTACCAGAATATGCTTTATTTGATAATCCTCCATGGCCCAAATGCTCAGTGCTTTAACAGGACCTCAGACCGGTTCCTGATGATACTGAACATGCCAGAATCCAGCCCGAGCATCCCAGGGAAGCCTCACAGACAGTGATTCACACCCTGCACAGCATCACCCCACCTGAAACACCTTTCACAAGCCAGGATGCTCAAAGATGTCCTTTGCACTCACTGGTAATTGCATTTCTTGGAACAAATCACTCTTTTATGTGAAAATTATGCTGTAACCTCATGTTTTATGCAATTAAGAATGACATGGAAAACAGAATCTGTCACCAGCAGCAGCATACAGGGATAGCAATGGGATAAAGTATGTTTGTTCAGAGAAGAGCATTACAAAAGATCTGGCAATGAAGTCATTCAAGAGAGGATGGCACTGTGTTTGGAGGAAAAAAAAAATCAAGTGACAGGGAAACTGTTAACACAGAACTGTGTAAGTATTTCTTCCCAATCTGCTCCAAACTACACTATTTATGTACTGCTGAATTACAGGCCTGCAACAGGCCTATAACTCAGTATATAACTCAATTCCCCATAACTCAACTTTATCCACACAGACACTTTTTTTTTAAACATAGTATAAGTAATCAAAATCTCAAATGCCATTTTTGAGATTGATGACAGGCTTGGAGGGCAAATCTCTGAAATTCCAGGGCTATTTAACATAAAACCAGAACATTATTGATCACGACTGGTTTGAAAATTCTTCAAACTCTGCTGACAGTTAACTGTAAATGCAAAAGCCCTTGCCTCTGTGGCCAGAGGAGCCAGAGTTACTGCATGGCTTAAGGATGTTATATTGAAGAATTAACTGCAACATAAGATGCCTCCTTACAATTTGCAAGCCATGGCATTATTATGAGGACTGTCCCAAGTTTCCCTCTGCATCACACCAGCAGTGCAACGAGTCACTTCTCATTAGCATTTCAATATTTGAGAAACACCTCTGAAGTTATCACTCAGAAGATGCTGAAAGCTTCCAGCTCACTTCAGTTAGAGACTTCCAGGACAGGAACTTAGTGCTTACTCAAGTACTAGACACGGGTAACTGCAAGGTGACGTTAAAGAAAGTTACATAGAAATCACAGGGTTAAAACCAGCACTAACAAAAGCCTACCATTAGGATTCAGCTCTTCCAGATGTGCTGTCCTGTTCTTTTCCTGTTCCCAAAGGCATCTTGGCTTCCTGCTACCCTTTAAGTTTTAGCACACCTAGATGGATCACTGTCCTCATCAGCACTGCAATTTGTATTTTTCTGGAAACACACATTTGCAACAATGATTTTTGCTTTGAGATCTTCCATGTGATCCTTGCTTTTCTCAGAAACTGAAGGAGCTTCCTAAAAGACTCAGAGTAAAGTTGCCTTTTACTGCTCATTACAGGAAGTCTCACAAGATCTATTGTTCTAAACACAAGAGCAATTAGAAGTTCTTTTAAATAAGATAATACTAATAGCAACTCGTCCAAGTGCCATCAGCATTTTACTGTGATGTGCTATTTGAACTTGCACATATTATCTTACCTCAAGTTTCCATGCAGTCATTTTGAGGGGAAAGGAAATGCCATTCAAAGCAAAAGCATTCCAGCAGTAAAAACACAAGTCCTTTACACAGTATTCACCACATCTCACATCAAACATGGGTTTATAAATTCCAGATGGAAATCAGGCCCCTACATCTGCCATCTGAAGAAAGCTTAAATGGAATTAAAGTTTATTTCATTACACGGTTGATTTATTTAATGTTTTCCCAATTAATTTCCCTCATTTCCAGTGGGCTAAAACAGGCTCAAACAGCCTGTGCTACTCCGCTGTAAGGAATGACTTTGAGACCATCTTCTCAAATGTCATCTTACTAACTTTATCCAAGCTCCAGCTATTAAGATAAGAATGTGCCTGCTCTCAGGAAATATCTGCAAAGCAATAAAACACAACCCCAACCACAAGTTCAGGTTCAATTCCTACTTCAGAGCACTTGGTACCATCTGCGCCTCAGTCTCTCTGCCCCCAGAAAGGTTAAAACAGAACTAGGTTATTGCAAATGAATTTAACTCTAGAAAATGGGAAAATCCATGAAATTCAGGATAGCTCTGAAGTGTTTACACATTCATGCTCTTCCCTGGCAGCTCGTAGTTTATATTGGCTCACTACAGTGATAACTGGAAAGGACTGAATCACCAGAGACAGGGAGGAATTGGAAACGGCTGGATCTGGCTTGCAATACCAGTAACCACCACTGCTGGGGATCCACCGACTGTCAGATATCCTAAAGGAGCCCAAAAATTGCAGACTTCCAGCGATCTGATAGCAAACAACAGTCTCCAGGGTGTCTGGATGGAAGTGGTAGGATCTTTTTTTTTTTTTCTGAAGCAATGTAGAAAAGATTCATCTGTTGGAGCTGTTTCAGTCATTTAAACCAAAGACTGCTAAAAAAAAAAAAAAAAAACCATAAAGATGTGTCTCTCCAGACTCTCCTGCCACAGCAAAACCAATCCAGGATGGGAATGTCAATTCTGCTGATGCAGGCTCTGCACAAAATATGGCAAATTTTGTCTCTTCCAGCAGAAACACATGTTGCAAGCCACATACCCTACAGGACACTCTACAGTGGCAATGAAGTTGCAGAGTAGTGTTTGAAAAAGCAAGGCATGAGGCAACAATTCCTGATAATAAGGTAGCCAAATTGTCAAACTTAAAACTACTCTGGCCACACAGGAAATGTAGAAGATGAAAAGAAAGACCCAGTACAAACAACTCAGCAACACAAGAATGCCATGGGGCAGGACCACATCACAACAGGTGCCACTGCAGGTGTGTCTCCCAGGAAGACAGATTTCTACCATATTCTAGATTAGTTTATCCAAATCTAGAAGTCAGCTGTTAAAAATCAGCTCTCCTTGGCCATCTCATATTGTAACATTACCTTAATCCCAAAAAGCCCAAGTACCTGCTACTGCATGTAGCTACCTACCGGTAAAGAGAAGGGAAAGAAAGGAAGAACATGGACTAAGAGCCAGGACCAAAGCCTGCTGATATCAGAAGGGCTCCTACAGAGTTTGGTGGGCTTGCATCAGACCTTAAAGCAGTTTTCAACCAACAGGGGCAGAAAAACATAACAATTCAATCTCGACTTCAAAATCACTCAGAGTTGTCTTTAAACAAAAAGTATTTCAGAAGACAGCACTAAGTGGTTTTTTCACCGGTCACCTTCTTTCTTGTTCAGCTGGTCACCATCAGAAAATATCTGCAGCTGTACTTAGTGCTTTCCTGCAAACCTTAAAGCTTTTAGAGCACTGAAGATGAATAAAACTGGCAGCAAGAAGAGGAAGGTAGTGATAAGTAGCAATTTTGTGCTGAGAACACAGCAGGTGGTAGGACACCAGATAAAAGGAAGATTAGTGGAGAACAAGAATCAAAGGCTTCTTTCCTTTTAAAGTCTAGATGGATACACAGTGGTATTGGATCTGTAAATGCACACTTGTCCTCCTACTTCACAGAGTAACTTAAGGATGACAAAGCCCAGGCTGGGTGATGCCACCCATCGCCTTCTGAGACATTCACAAGTGGTTTCAACAATCAAATAGTGCAACATCTCTTCAGGAAACACAGATAGTACAAGTGACACAAAGAAAAAGTTATTTCACAACATGCTTCTGCAGGAGAGGCCCTAAAAGTCTCCACCAATCATAGAGAAAAATACTTTTGGCCCTTTTTTGGAAAGGGAGAAGAGGCTCTGAGGTGTTTATGATACAACACAGGCTCCTCAAGTGAGCCCTGCAATCGACACTCCCTTCCCAAGTTAGATTTGTGCCTTGCCCCTTGTTCAGGCAATTTAATCTCCCAAAGTTAGAGTTTCCTAAGGGAAAGTGGGGAATGACACTGCCTGCATCATAGCTCGATGTTTATGTAGAGCGCTATTTTAGTACAATGAATTAAGAGCAGTCAGGAACACAGCGAACCGGTGACAAGCTGGCATGGATTTGTGGAAAGTTACACAAATTCAGTTACACAAGTTTTGCCTGGCCTTAACTATTCCCATTTTATAAATAGATAAAGAGAGAGGGGTTAGGCAATTTGCCCAGGATCAATTAGCAAGTCCTGAACGACTTAGTGAAATCTCAATCTACTTCAACTGCTTGGCAACACGGCCTGCCCGGGCCACGGCTGACACTCCGGGCACCTCTCGGGAGTGCGCGTTAAGAATTCTCTGGTTTTAAATCCCGAAGAGATTGCGTTATTGTCTCCACACCCAAAAAATCCACACATGGAGGGATGCGTGCCTCTCAGCCTTCGGCAGACTCTTCTATTGTCACATTCAATCTCACAGGGGTGGGTGACAGCATTATTTAATATCCCAGTGGATAAAATCAGGGGGAAAAAAAGATTTAGTCTGCATTCAGTCTCAGTAGGATCATCATGCCACGGCTGGGACACGGCTCATACTGAGCAAGTCTCATACACCCTGGGAGAGGTTCCCCTCAACCTCTCCCATCCTTTCCCAGTCTATCAAGACGTTCACTTCATTTCACAGTAATTTGTAGGTCCTGCATAATTAAACTGACAAATGCAAAGCCTCGCTTACTGTGAGAAGCCATCTCCTGGTTTATGCAGCAATATTGGTGCCGATGCAGTTTTATGTTGACAGTGTGTTTTTATCCATGCACTTTTAGACTCCAGGGAGCCGATAAACACCAGGGCAAAGAGGTTTTATGCTCTGATTAAAAGAAATGAAGTCATTGCCATGGAGAGGCTGGAACACAAAAGAACGTGGCTATCTCCATTTACATTGCAACCACTGTCAGCACAGGCCAGAACAATGGTATCTGGGAAAGAGTCCTGCTCTCTCCAGAAGACAGATTAATCCAGTGTGCAGGAAAACACTTCAAACTGAGAAAGCGACACTCTGAATTGCAACAGGCTCCAAAAACTTGGTGCCAAGCCACAAGCCCACGCCAGTGCCCTTGGGGAAAAAAAAGAGAAATGTTAAGATAGAAGCAAACTGCCTCACTTTAGGTCTCGCTGGTCAGCAGGATCTGTTAAAGGCAATTTTCTCCTTGGTTCAGTGGATGCACTTTTTGAAAGCCAAAGAAGCGACAGAGTTAAAAATAGAGTCATGAGTAAAAATAAGACTTGGGGAGGAGTTCCAAGCTGGGAATTTGTGCAGGCCATTAGAGGAATTTTTAGAATTCCCACTTCCAGCAGATGCCCCCAAGCTCACAGATTTCTCCTCCATCTCTTTACCTGCAGCCGCCTCAGCTCACAGTTCTCCCACAGTGGCTTTCCCCATATGCACAACCACCAATTCAGGGTTACAAACAGAACCTGAGAAAAGTCTGACACACCTTCATCAAGCTGCTTTTTCTGTTCAGCCTTAACAGAATTGCACAGCCAAAAATTCACAAAAGAGGCTTTAATTTTCACTGGTTAGAATGGTGTAATACTGCAGTAAAACTACTAGCATGAATTCCATACAGTGAAAGTTTCAAGCAATTAAATTCACTGACACATTGCGGAGGTACGGTCCTGCAGTGAGGTTTCCACCACTCAATCTCATATGCACCTTTGCTTTTTTCCTCAAAGGATTTCCAGATTGAGATGTACATTCCTCATTTACATTTAAGAATTACATTTCATCTGGGACAAGAAATAGGAATTGTGTCAAGCAGTAGGAAACACACAGGAACACAAGGTCACAAAAGCCAAAGATTGAGTAAGACCTTCTTAACAACTGTTCACAGGCAGTTTGGATAGAGGAATGGTAGACAGGAAGGAGTCATTATAAAAGAATGGAAGTCTTTCTTCCCTGCTACATGATTTAAATTTTTCATGTATACCAAACCAGCTCCTTGCTGGGAGGTGCCCCATTCACTCCAACCCTAAACCAGCTCCTTGCTGGGAGGTGCCCCATTCACTCCAACCCTCAGGCTACATTCCACAGCTGATCAATCCTTTGTTTTTTATCTCGTGGTGTAACTTTCCAGCGAAACTTAAGAGCGTTTGTTTCATGGGAACACAGTGATGTCATCTGGCTCATAATTGAAGCACTCAACAATCAACAGTATTATTCATAATATGCATTAATATTATTGTCAAAGGCAAGTGCTTTGATCTCGCTGAAACAAATCTAATTTTATTGGGCTTGTTTTGCTTCCAGCATTTTCTCCTCCTCGAAAAACTCCCGAGAAATTTTGCTACTTCATCCTGGGTCAGGAGGCAACGAAGTTTAAGTGCCAGAAATTCCCACAGAAACAAAATCTCACGTTACAACCAGGTCAGGCTCTTCTCTATTTACTTTCATTTCTTTCAAGTCATCAGCTGCCTCCACAGAAACGAAAATGCTTCCTGCCACTGCGGTGAACCCTCTGACCTTGGTTTAGTGGCCCTGCTGTGGCTGATGAAAGGTGGCAGGGTTGGTCCTTCTGCATGTTCGAAGAAAGAATTTGTAAAGAGGGAACTCTGCACATGTCACAACGCTGCTTTCGCAGGACATGCAGAGAGATGGATTTCATCATTTAAATGTTGCACACATAAACCATGAGTAGTTCAGTGTAGGGGAACGTGTACAATCACAGACAAAATAAATCCTCTGAAAGTCATAGCCCAGTCAACCTTAAATTTATTTATCATCTAAAAACTGCTCAGCAGAAAAAATACACGAACAGGTACCTATTGCCAGTGAGCCTTAAGACAAAAAAGCCAAGCCCTGACACCCTTGTGGGAGAGAAACACAAGCAGCTCTCTCTAGGCTGCCAGAAACACTTGGAGTTACAGCTCTTTGCAGCCTCTCTCAGAACAGCATCAAAAGCTCCACGCAATTACAAATCCTAAGTGTTATCTTGGCCCCATTATGGAAAAAACTGTAGGATTTCACTGTATAAAGTTTGCTCCTTTGAGCGTTTTAGGAGCCTCTCCCTACCTTCCATCAGCTGCCACACAACTGAATTATTTACACCTCATTTGAAATATAACAGCAGGCATTAAGGGTACCAGGAGACTTAAAAAAGAAAACAAGGCAGCTTCAGGTTTTAAACAGAAATAGGTGTTATGTCCTGTAAAAGGGCTTATTGTCCTCTGCAGAGAGGAGAGCTACCTATAAAAAACTGCGTTGCAACATGTTCTACCTCCTGGTGGAAAACCTACACCTTTCATTCCAAAATGCAACGCCAGGCATACAGGCACTTCTCCCTCACACAACAGTCACTGCCTCGTCCCTAAACTCCCAGCACACTGGCCTGACCCACTGCTGTGCCTCTACCAGCAGGACAGGGCACTAAAGAAGAGACCTCATCACACACAGATACGGCTCTTCCCAATTAAATACGGGATTGAAAATGTTACACATGTTGAGGGATGTTTGCCAAGCTGGCAGGACTGGACATGAGCTCTGCCCCCAGCTAGAGGTGGCACAAAGGACTGGAAAGGCACTACAAGATCCACGGCAAAGGCACTACAAGATCCATAGGAAGAACACAATACTGAGGGAAAGGAGAATTGGAGAAAAATTGTACTCAGGACAGGAAAACAGCACACTGGGAAAAGAAGGAAAAACAAATATCACAGGTTCTAAATGTACTCTCCAAAAATCTTGGCTTACTTAATAACCTGCAATAATAATAATAATCAAAAACTCAGAATAGTTTAGGTTGGAAGGGACCTTTAATGGTCGTCTTGTTCAATCCCCTGCCATGGGCAGGGACACCTTCAATCAGAACAGGTTGCTCAGAGCCCCATTAAACCCTGAATGGTTTCAGGGATGGGGCATAATTCTTGATTTCTGGAAAGAAGAGTTAACTCTGCAGGAACATGTATGAAATAAAATCCCAGAAGAGGATCAGGGGATCCACACAATACCCTTTTCCCCATGGTCTATCCCCACGCAGGACTGTTTCCAGCACACCTCTGTTGCTGCAGCTCCTGTCAGCAGTGACTGCAGCAGACATCTCCAGGCAGATCTGTATTAGCTAAAGCAACTGTCTTAACAGCTTTTCTTTGCATGACTGCTTCCAAGACTTCCAGCTCACCCCAGTTTGGGCTGGGCCAGGGCAGCCACTTAAACACCCTCTCTGCCATCCAGCTCAACTGAAGCGGAGCAGGGAGCATCCACAGGAGCAGTTTGACCGGCTGATCTTTCCTTAAATGACTTCTGCCATCAGATATGCCCATTTCCTTCTGATGGATCTGTCCACCCTTCACCAGAGGCCTTTGGAAAACCACCTCACACGTCAGTGATAAATCGGTGAGGTCTGTGCACTCCACTTCCAAGCCTATAAACTTGCTGATACAAAAATCTGACTAGCTTATGCCAAGAACTTTATCTGATCTATTGATTCTGAGGATTTCACAGGCAAATGATTTATATCTGCTGATTGTCATTATTCCAGGTAATAGTATTTTAAGATAACAAGACATAATAAACTCTGGGTTGGTTTTTCATTTTGGTTTGTGGTTTGTTTGTTGTTAGGGATTTTTTGTTTGTTTTATGAACTGTGGAGCTTTTTGAAGCTAACATTTTTATGTAGGTTTCTCCTTGATCATTAAACTATTTCTTTGGATATGCAATTATGCCTGATGTTTACTCAAAGCTACCAGGAAAGTTACCTGCAATTTGCACTGAGCCATCTTCACCAAGAAGAATATTTCCTGCTTTCACATCCCTGCAGAAACATAAAGCAACAATAAGTGTAAGTCATTAAATCTTTCCTTCAACCAACAAAAATACATTAAAAGGTTATTATTTTTTATACTTTGTTTCTTATATTAGCACTTCTTGCCTCAAATAATGCAGAAATAGTAGGGACTTAACATCAATGGTAACTCCAGTAGACAGGCACTAAGTAGTATTTGTATGATTTATACTTTAGGTACTACACACAGAAAAAAAAAAAAAAAACAACAAAACCTTTGCAGAAGGTACCCTTAAAAATGCAAGGAAAGTGGCTTGTCCCAGGTTCTCAGAGTTAGCTAAAAAGGTGAAAAGTGAACCTAGCACTGGTTGGATACTCATGTACCCCTTTACAAGGAGAGACTTCAAGAGACAGTGAATTGATCTTGTCTCACTTCCACTGAACGCATGCTGCTCTCCCCCAGCCCCACCTCTCACTGCTCTCCAGCCCTGGAGAAGTTCCCGTGTTTCCTCAGGAAATCAGTTTAGCCCCATACACTGGTGAAAATCCAGAGAGCAGAAAAATATTATTTGCTCCTGGCTTAATGAGCAGAACCACATTATCCTGGCCAGTGAAAAAAAGTCTCCATGTTATCTTTTTTTTTTAAATGAACAAGCACACAGAGCACCCAGTACATGCTGTGAATGTTTTGTACTATCCTCTTTCTAGCCAAAAGCTCTGCTTTTCAGGTTAATAGAAACACTTCCCCATCCTTGAGGGGAATGCTACTTTCACTGCAAACACTTTGAAGTTTTCCAGTTTGTTTTCACAGGCTGCTCCCCACGCCAAGCCAAGAGCAGCACTTCATAATTGACACTCCTGTTCATCAGCACGGCTGCTAAGCTTGCACTGCCTAGGAACCCATGTGAAACAGGAGCAAAAAGAGGAAAACAACCCCAAAACAAGCAGATTTTCCCTCCACTGCCTTTGGCAAATATTCCAAATCCTTTCACATACAGAAAGAAGTCCAAAGCTATTTTCTCCTCTCCTCCCTAGTGCATCATGAGAACAGAACTGGTGTGATGGCCTGGCCAAAGAGCCCCAGTCAGGCCCTGGAAATCTCCTCCTTCCTGGCTTTGCTATTCTGAAGAGGAGGCTGGGCCACTGCCAGTTCCAGGCCAGGATAATTTTAAACACATCCTCTCCAGCACTAGCATTTGTCAGACTCTTCCCAATACTCAGTCTAGGCCAATAGCATGGCAAGGCTTTTCCCCAGCACACAGCAGAACAAAAACTGTCCATAAGACAGTCCCACTAAAGATGAACAGCAATCTGCGGCTGACGGCACCTTTAGCCTTCTAACAGGTATTTGAAATCCTGCCAAATGTACACCTCTTGCTAGCAGTGCCCATCCTGGAGCCTAATCCCAGTTTGAAGCATTAGGTGTGAGAGCAAGTACAGGAAAAATTCTAATTTGCTTTAATAATGAAGATGTGTCATATAACGTCAGAGTTTCATAGAGATCTGATAGCCTCAAGAAGCTGACTTTCCCTTCCAGAAACATGATTTTTGTTTTCTTCCTGCAACCAGCACCTGTAGCTGTTGCAGACAACACAGCATCCGTGGATGGAGGCTCTTTAATACATGAAGGACCTAAAGGGATTAAATGCAGAAGTCAGCAGGTGGCTACAGCACCCCCTTAGCATCTACTGGTCAAATCCAATATAATTGGTGCTGTTGAGCTAATTGTCATGAGAGACACAAACCTGACTGAGCCCTGCACTCCCAAAAAGTGCTCATGGTCAATAACAAGGAGAAATGGAAAAGCCCCCTGCCAATATTTAGGTAGAAGATGCCTTTGGGATCCAGCCCCAGGAGCACATGGAGCCACAAGAGCGCAGCGCCAAAGTCTGCTGTGTCCTAGGCAAGGAGCTGGCTCACACGGTGTGAAATGTGCTTGGCACAGGCACAGCCACCTCCAGGAATCCCCCAAACACCAGTCCTAATTCAGAGGGAACACAGGGCGTTCAGGAAACTCTCCAATCCTACTGGAAATGTTTACCCACAGCTGATTCTCCTGTGACAGCCAGGATGCACGAGGCCCTGCCAGTTCCAGGTTACAGGGAAAGGAATAGCATGCACGAGGTTGTCTGTTGAAGTTATTAATTGTCTTACTGAAGTAAGAGTAATTTCCTCTTCCATCTGTACTCCAAGGCAGCCCAGGATGCTGGAGCATTTCCCCAGTAAGCTGGGCAATGCAGTATTGTGCAGCCTTTCCAAACTTCCCCTCTGGCAGAATTGCATGTGTGGCTCACCAAGCCCCCACAGCAGACCACACTCAGCCACGAAGGAAGTGCCAGGGAAGATTTTAAACAAAACTAAGGATGAAGTCTCAACTATCATGCACTTCACAGTCCAAAACAATTCAGGCAGGTCTCCCTGGTGTAGCAACAGCTGCCAGAAACCAGCAGGCATTCCCTATCACCAAACCATCCCATCACAACACAGCAAGCTGGAAAGGCTTGGAATGCAAGAAGTAGTGAAACAAGCACTCAAATTGAATCCCACAGAAAAAACAAGCCCAAGGACTCCAGGCCCTTAACCCCCTCAAATCAAGAGGCCTGTTTTCTTTTTAATTTCAGCTTGGATTAATTAAAATTTACATATTTTCTCATTGGAAACAAAAGTCAGTAAATATGATGCTTAAACCTGGTTCAAGAAATTAAAACAAGTCATGGCCACAATATAAAATCCAGGAGGCCAAAACAGCCAGTGCCAAATAACCAAGTCAAACTGCAGAATTAAATCACCACTTCATGTGGCACTTCCTCCCAGTGACCAGCCCTCTGCAAAGGCCATTACGGACCCCAGCCCGGCACACTCCACCCCAGAGCAGCAAAACTCATGGGGCAGCAAGATGTTTGGGGACACTGACTCCATTGAGGAGTCACTGTACCATGGAAGCAATTTCCAGCTTTCCCATTCCCCACCCCAGTGTAACCAGGGGTTACAAAGGCACAAATCCCTTTCTTTTAGCAGATACTGGTGCAGTGGCAGCATCTTTGAAGTAGGTTCCCCTCTAAAATCATACTTAAGATTAATTAATTGCATTTAAAGCAATGGGGCAGGGGAAAGAGGATCAGTGCTTTCCTGTTTATTTTCATCAGGAGATGCTTATAAACTTGGGAGGTGAATGGTGAGAAGTTTGTTACTCCAGGATACAGGTATTGCCAAGTGTAACAATCTGAAGGCACTTCCCATTAATGTGGTAATGGCCATATCCTGGGCTGATACACTGGGAATAAATGGTCTGCCTCTGGCATAATTACTATAGTGGAAACAGGAAGCAGCTTTAGGCTTTAGCGTAAACAATCATTATATCACACTTTAAATGAAGTTACAGAAGGCTGGAGTAAACTTTCTCGTCAATAGCTTAACAAATGCTACAGTAGTTCTGGACACTCCTGCTCCACAGCTGTCATCTTCCTCTCTTCTAAAGCCTCCAAGAGCCCTTCCACAAAATAACAATTATGTTTTTATTTACCTTGTACTCCACAACCAGAGTGGGAAGAGTGGTTTGGACTCGCTCCAGTGCAGAGCTGGATTCTCCACACCAGCCTTGAAAGGTTTCACAGCAGGGCAGAAACCCTTCTTCATCTGCATTCCAAACTAGTTTAGCTTCCCAGTTTGACCAGACACGAGCTACATCACATTAATGCCTCCAGGTTGGGGCTGGGCCATAGGCATGAGGTGCTGTGTGACCAGATCTCATCCCAACAACAAAACTACAGCCGAGCTCCAGCTACAGGAGACTTGGGAGCACAGGAAGGCAATGAGATGATGCTCCCCAGTTTTAAGCACCGTGTTCCCACATTCCCCACGATTAATTTTTCAACGGGGCACAGGGAAACTACATGAACTGTATCCTGGTGGCTTGTTCCCCACTACAAAAAGAGTCCTTAAAATCCTGCTAAATGATCAGATCTGCCCTCACCTGTAGCCCTCAATCCTTGGCCCCACCCCATAGTGGTTATTACTGCCACTGCAAACACAACAGAAGGGACCTGAGCAAAGGGTGTCACCCCAGGAGCTCTGCAGCCCAGCAGTGAGACGAAAACTGCCACAGGAGAGGGGAAACAGATAAGCCGTTTACTCTGCCTCTGCTTCCAACCTGCTGGCATGTGCCTTTAGAACACAAAGCTGGCTGCAAGCACAGCCGTGAGTCATTTGCCCATTAGATGCAATTTACATCAACTGCAACAATAAATTTCCATGGGCTGAACTCTATAGTGCATAATTTGGCATGAGGAAGGAGTGGTTGGTCCTGCCAAGTTTCATTTAAAAAAACAGAAGGTGAAAGATGCAACAATTACTATTTTCTGTTAATGGCAATGAATAACTTAAAATATTTATGCTGAATGCCACCAATTGCTGGAGTTGACATTGTTCTGAGTAATTTGTAAAATACTTCCAGGACAATATCTCTACATACAGTTAAATATGAGGCAATCTGTGACATTTTACACCAAATGAATGCTATTGTCTCTTTACCAGCAAACATTCCTCTCCCTTCAATAATATGCCATACCTGTGTCACCTCTTCCCTTTGCCTTACAAGCAAAGATATAAAAAGCTGGTGCAGGCAAGAGTTTTACCATTTAGAGCTGCAAAATGTAAACCAGGCTTGGAGCGTGCAGGCAGATCAGTATTTTTACAGCCTCAAACGTCAGCACGTTCAGTACAACATAGGAGAAGGCATTCAAGGCAATTGTATTGCAAGTGCTATACATTAGCAGGTCCTTGTTCCTGCTCAGAAAAGCTGTATGCACCAACATTTTCATGCCACAGTGTTGAACCTAAAGTCCCAAACTCTTGGGTGAGGGGCAATTACTGCCTGTTACAGTGCTGTACTTCACTGCAGAGCCGGACTTGGAAACATCTCCCAGAGCTTGAAGGTTTTCCAATGGCAGAGAGCTGGCAGAGCAGCTTCCATACTCCCTGCTGAGCCAGGCATAAGCAGAGGGAAGAGAGGGCCAAGTCCACAGCTTGCTTCATCCCTGCTCATCCACAGCCCTCTCAGCAGGTCCTCGTGGACACTGGCAGCTGGGCCCAGCGGCAGCAGCCAGGCTGCCATAAATTCCAGCAGGAGACCAGCCCAGTGACATGCTTTATTGCCCAGGATCAGGGAAGCACAGCGACTGCTTCTTCCCTCTTCTCAGAGCTGCTCTGTCAGCTGCTGGGCTGTGGTAAAAGACCAGGGCCTCAACACAGGAGCTGAGCCAGCAGCACAAGGCAACTCATAATTAACTTCAAGGCTCAAACGGTAGAAGCATTTTTGAAGCTACAACTTCATGGGGGCTACATAGGTGCGAATAATTAAAGGCTTTTGAATTATCATTTTAATGGCTGGAGAAAGTTAGAAGAATAATCCAATGTTACTAGAATTTTTTAAAGTTTTTTGGGTTTTTTTTAAGCAGTCTGAAGCAAGGCTTTGAAAGGCAGAAGTGACTGACAGACAGACTGTGGCTTTGCAAACAGAGCCATGTGTAGACAAAGCCCACTGGAAAGCACTGTCAGCTTCTGTCACAGAGAGCTTTAAGAGCACAGCAAGTACTTGTTTTCTCCCTGCCCTACCCATAAGATCCAGGCAGATCACTCTGAGTGCAGCAAAGAAACCCCTTGGGAGAGGTAACTCCATCCTGTCACCTGGCATAGGCAAACAGAAAACCCTGTAAGGGCTGCATGAGAAATTAATCTCCCATTGCACTTCACTGTAAAAACATAAAACATCTTTCAGAGGCTCCACAATGTGCTTACTAGGTACAAACCCTCTCAGTCTTCTGCCCTTTAGTGCTGCAGAAGTGGACTGCTGCTTTAAGTAGAGGGTTTGGGGCCCAAGAAACCATGATTCAAATTTGATTTCCTTTAGGTTAACTCGCTGTGTCAGCTCAGACAAGGGACAACTCACTAAAGAAAGCTGCAGGAGATCTGCCTGAAATTCACTGTCATCTTGGTTGTCTGAATAGCTACGGGGGCTGGGAAGATGCTGAGGCAGTACAGAAAGAGTTGCAGACCTTGGGCTAACTCGGTGCGAGCCTCTATTATGAAGTGAGACAGGCAGCAGCGTGTCACATCCCTCACTGTGTCCCTGTCTGTCACACAGCCACCGCTATCGCAGCGCCTGCAATTTTCCTTTATCTCAGCAAATTACGTCCAGCTCACACTTCTCGTTCCTGTGCCAACTTTGTCTCTGATGGTTTGGCTCTCATTAATTCCTTCTCTTCCCACGTGGTTCAAGACTAACAGAGGACTAAAGAGAGGTGTGGTTCAAGGACAGATCCTGCCTGCCTTGGACTTCACCTCCTATCCATGGCCAAGCCTCCAGCCCAGCAGCAGTGCTCAAGTAACCTCAACTGCACATCAGCGTAGGGCAAGTTGTTCCAGCTAAATCCAAACCCTTAAAAAACAGTTTTCAGACACATCAGCTCCTTCAGCCAGAAAATAGTGCTACAAGCACTGGACCTAGCCCTGCCTCCAAACATGCACACGATCTAATCACACCAATCCTCACAGCCCCACTTCTTCCTCCTGCAAAAGAGGCCTTTGCTTCACCCATCCACCCCAAAGCACATCACTGCTGGAACATCAGCTCATGGGAAGGAGGATTTGCCACACAGCCCACGCTTCTGATAACCTTCAGCAGTTAATGCAAGAGAGAAGCTACATCCCCAACTTCAAACACCATGTTTAAAGTTTCCCCTATTCTGTCAGAACTTCAGGTTTTTTCTCTTGTGTAAGGAAAGGACTCTGCCCAGCAGGCTTTAAAATCAAGCTTTCATACACTGAACAGCAGCTAAAAATGTACCAGGATTTCTCCCACAAATTCATCTATTCAGCCCTTCCATTTCCTGATCCTACTTCCTAAGGACTGCAGTGGGGACAAGGCACAAAGACCCTTAAACGGCTGCTGCCTGAAAAGCAACACACAGAGCAAGCTGTGGAGTCACAAGGTCTCTTCCTACCCCTGGAAGCCCAGATATTTTTGGGATACCCTGCCTTAGTCATTGGTAACAGAGGGAAATAGTCAAGCTATAACATGGTCTTATTTCAGTATTTCATGTCAAATTCTTTCATGTGGAAGGAGGTGGGTTTGCTTCACGTGGCAATACCAGTGACACCACCATGCTGCAGTAGGTCCTGCATGTCATAACATGTTCCTAGTGCGCTCAGAAATAGCAATTTCCAAAAAATTACCACTTGTACATCACCCAAGTTTGAGTACAAGCTGCACCAGGTGGCAGAAGAAACAGGAATGTCAGTGATTCACACATCTCCCTGCCATGATGGAAAAATGAGAGGTCATTCTGGTAAATACAGAACCAACTTGGATCAAATTAGACCCCAAAAAATTGACATAGGGAAGCTCAAAAAGGTCTCCATTCCCAAAGGCAATAAGCACCCTGTTCTGGAGAAGCAGTAAGTATATCTCTATACACACAAGGTCCAAGGCATTCCCCATGCAGCCAAGAGCTGTCCCTATCTACAAAGCCACCCACAGCTCCAGCTCAGCCATGTCTGCAACGTGACACAGGAGGAGAAAGTCAAGACAGCCAGGGCTCACAAGAGACCTGTCAGCAAGACTTCCTTCTCCAAAATCTGTAAGATGACAGTTTTAAGCATGACCAGCATAGGAAGAAAGATCTGTTTCATCCAGTTATTCCCATAAAATGGAGAAAGCAGTTATAAAATCAGGTATCTGTACAATGGAAACAAGTCCTCTCTGCACTCCCAGTCTCCCTTGGTGATGCTTTCCAGACTACCATGAAGAGATAGATTTCTCTGTGGCAGTTCTTTGTTGTCCTAAATGTGTGTGGATTTTGTCTCACTTTTGTTTTTGAAAGTGTTCACTTTACTTTTTAATATCAAAGTTTTATTAAAATTCTGCAAGGCAGGATATAATTCAATTTAGTAAACACACAAAAATAATTTCTGATGCAGCCTTGCAAAGTTTTCAAGTGTGTTTAATACGTTACCACACGAATTTAGCAAGTGGCCCTATTCTCCTGCTTTAGCATAAGACATGAATGAAAAGACAGCAGTGGTCTGAAGAAATGTTTAAAGCATCTCCACATATGCAGCTTTTAGGATCTGTGAAGGCCAGAAATCCTGGTGCACCAAAACAGGGAACACTATCCAAAGCCATCTTTTTGAAGTGAGTTATATTCACTTCATGTATTATTCACAGTAGAACAGATGAACAAGACAATTTAAACAATTACTTTGCTGCTGGAGAGATGCTGCAAGAGCCTGTACTGGGTGACCTAGTCTCAGCAATCTACACCAGACTAAGGCATTGACATGAGAAAGATGTCACAAACAGTGTTGTACACATGTGAATGGCACTTGGTTTCTTCAAAGTAAAAGCTAAGAGTCTGTTACATTTTCACTTGATACATTTAATGCTGCAGACAGTGAACGATTATTCCCTCTGGAAACACATCAAATTCAAATACTCCTGACAATTTGAGAATTGCTAGAAACCACCATTATCTGAGTATACAGCTCAGTCATGGATCACTGACCAAAACGTGTCACTGCTGTTGAACCTTTAGATCACCCAACCTCTATTTTCTCACTCTTCATTTCATTTTTCCTGCTTCTCATCTCCATGTAGCAAAGCAGAGAGAAAAACCTAAAAACTCCCCTCCCTTTTATGAAAGGCAAGAGTAGTTCTACCAAACAGTTGATTTTCCTTTGGACTAAACCAAACTTACTTTGAGTAATTGCAGGACACCCAGTGATAAAGTTCAGAGGTAGCACCTGGGTGCAAGGGAAATGACAGGGTGGCAAACACCTGATTGTAACAGCCACACCTTCAGGCATCCCCTTGGAGCCCACCTGGACCCTTGTACTGCAGGGAGTTGCCAAGAGTTGGGGCATAACCTGGAGCTGTTGCAGGCCCCCAGCATCCCTGTGATTTCAGCAGCCATATTTACCATCAGAGGTCGAAATCCCAGGTTTTTAGACTTCAGAGTAAAGACTGTCTTTATCCACTTTGAGGAACACTGTCTCCACAGGAGTTATTGTTTCTGGCTGTCTGCAGATTTGGGATTTACATCTGGTTCATATTATCTCTCTGCAACCACAGGGAATTTTCTTTTTTTTTAAACAATGAATTTCTGGATGATGCAGTGGAAGAAACAGCCACCAGGAAAACGTGCTGGTTTGCCAAACCACCACAATACACCCCGGTCTGACTGTACAGAGAGTGGGGGTTCAGTGGTCCTTGGGCCCTTGCCACTGCACAGCAAGGTGTTTATTTGGGAGAACAAATCACCCAGCAGAGTCTAGAGCAGCATCTTGTCCTCCTTCCCACAGAGACACATAACAGTAACATTTCTATTCTTCTGGCTTCTGAATTGTTTACAAATTAAAGCTCTAAAATTCATATTAACTACCAGCTCTAAAGGTTATTTCTACCCATCCCATACTATAGAAGAGACTAAAGTACCTCTCTGAATAAAAAATTCCACTTCCCACAGCTAAGCAATAGCCAACTTTCAAATTACTGGTGTCCTGACTTAAAATCAAACTGGCCATTAGAGGTGGAAAGGCTCCACATCCTGTTATCCAGTCCTCAATCCTCCCCTACCAAACTTCACTTCCAAAACACACTCCCCAAAGCAAGATCACAGCACTGTGGAGAGGAGAGGCTGAAGCTCTCCCACAGTATTCCTACAGAAACATGAAAGTACAGTATTTCAGAGGCACACTGGAATCCAGTTTAACCACAATACCTGCCAGCATGGCTATCAATGCATTAATCAGCTACATGAAAATTAAGCTTGAATCCTGTAGGACAGCCAAGTTCTGCCAAAATATATCCATCAGCTCCTTCACCTTAAATCCAAAACTTGCTGCTGAAGGTGAGCTCCTCCAAAATCCCACATGCAAATATTGGTGATGTGTATTTACTCACATATCGATACCCATTTTTCAGAAGTTATTTACTCTTATTATGGGTGGCAAAGAATTAAACTTTTGATTCTCTGTGAAAATCATGCTAAGGTCCAAAAAAAAAAAGTGAATCTATTTGGCATAAAAGCACAGCAAGAATATTGTTTCCAGGGTCTCTTCAAAGCCACATTCAAACAGCTGTCCCAGCACCCTGCTGCCCACACTGTGATTTTGAAAAGACACCAAAACCCCCCCAAACATTGTGTATGGAAGCACAAGCTGATCTAACTCAGCATATCCAACATGCTGCTGCTCCTCTCACCCTGTAAGAAGTAGAGCAGCAAACAAACTAATAGCTGGATTGCTGCCATGCCAATAGTTCAAGTGCATGCAACTCTAAACCACTTCCCAGGCTTTTTTGTTTTTACAAAAAAACAGGCCAGTATCACTTTTATTGTTCTGCAGTAGAAGAATCTGGTTATATTTGAGCAGTGTATTATTTCACCTGGACTAACTAAAATATTCAGTTACACAACAGCTAATCATGAACAGAAGATAAGCTCAGAGATAAAAATAGGGAGAAAGACAGAGAGACCTTGTAACAGTTAATCAGCATGATTCATTTGTCAGCCTGCCATACGCAGCACCACCTGAAAAAGAAAGCCTCGAACTTCCCTCCAATAAATCTTTTTAAGCAATAAAACCTCTTGGGTTGGTTTTGCTTTAGTTTTATTTCTAAAGTCATTCATCAAACTGCTGCTAATCCCCAAATACACAGAGGAATCAGAGTCCAAATGAGGAAGAGGTACAACATACCCTGAGTGTCACCCAGCCCATATTAGCCCAGCAGCGACCGCTCATAGCATGTCAGCCTTGTTTGACTTCCATAAAGAAACGTGCCTGAGCAGATGCCTGCAGGACAGCTTCATCCAAAGGCTTCCGAGTCTGGCCCTCTGTCCTCAGCGCTCTGGCTGGTGCCCAGGTACTTAACTCACTTAACATGTGCCGGATCACTGGGATTTCAAAGCCTCATTGGGATCACCGTGCTACAGAGGAAACCACAACAGGGACAGCAGCAGCTGGCACGGGAGAGGCAGCCAGGGACAGGCACAGGGCAGTGAAGGCAGGGAGCTTCCAACTCCCAGATAACGGAGGCACGGGTGATTTTGGAGGAAGATGGAGACCCATTTGTAATCAATTGTTACTGTGGTATTGAGTGTTTCATGAAAATAAAACTGATTTTGTCTTGTCCCTTGTCTTTGCCATAAGGCCTCAGACACCCCGACAGCCCTTGCAAGATGAAAGCAAAAAACACATCACTTTGGGCAATGTGGGAGAGTTCAGCATTTGTTCCTGAACAATGGTGTCTATTCAAGTCTCAGACTCACTCTGGCTGTTAATTAGGAAAGTAAACAAGAAAAAAATTATAATTTAAGCCTTCACTAGTTATTTGGCTTTCTAATCTCCTCTAGAGAATACTGTCAAACTCCTCTCCTGTCCGAAGCAGGGATTTACACTTCCACACCAAGCCAGCTCCCCAAACCTTAATTGGAAGTGGCATTAAGTTCAAGGCAGGCATAGGCAGAGCAAGATTCAGCAGCAGCAAAATTTCATTAAGCCAGTTTTTCATGTGTTAACTTCATTTACCCATTTAAGATGATGCATAATTTAGAAGTATTGAGCAGCTCCCCTGACAGAAATATGTTCTCTGATCTCACCAATGATTTACAGCCCCACTTCTGGTCTAGAGTGCCCATGAAATTACATTTGGGACCCAATATTCATCCTTTGGGCTGTGCCACAGGCCTGGCTGTCCAACTTCAGATGTGCTAATTACAGTCATTCACTCATACTGTGTCTCTAATTTTATCAAGTTGTTTTCTCCAAGGTGTAACATGAGCAGAGTTGGGATATTTAGCGTAACCAGCTGAACATTTTTTTCTGCTGGATGGCTGCTTGCTTTGGGCTGGCTGTTCCAGGTCTTAACTAAAGCCCTTCAATTTTGACCCTTCACAGCTGATCTTGCTCTGGCCTGAAGTTCACCCCAAGCACAGCTGCCCCACACTACAGACAATATCTGCAGTTCAGCCATCATCTGATGTGCTTTCCTTTAGAGCCAGAAACTCTAAGCTGACCCATGGGACCAAAGTTCAGTTATTTTAAACACTTCCTCTCAGAGCATCTCAGGCACGGCTGCAAGATTTCCACCTGCCTTTCCCATCAGGCATGATCAATATTATGACCCCTAGCATTAAGCAAAATGGGAAAACCATACAGATATTCCTATGGACGAGGAAAGGTCCCAGCTGCACTACAACTTTAAACTGTGTTCTCCTCAGCAGCACACACACATCTGGATAAAATGGAACACAGCAAAGGAAGTCTATTAAGGAAACATGTTTCATCCCTCAAAGGCATGTCAGCTTGCCTTCTGCCAACAGCCAAAACAGCTTTGCATCACAGGTAGGAAACCACACAACTTTCCTTCTGTACCCCCGTTCTCCAGATTTCCCAAGCCGCTGTGCCCAACACAGTGAGATAATCCAAACCCTTTTCTATGCTAAAATTTTACACAATTTTTGGAGCAGCCCCAAAATACAAGGATGAAACACATGCAAAGGAGCTGATGCACAACCACAACCTTAAGCTGCAGCAATGACACAGCTTTGATTTCTTGGCTAAAGTATGGGCAAAATGCTTCAATGAGCAGGATGAGAATCGTCACAGCAGGTTTGATCCAGTTCACTTCCAAAGGATTCAACATGAATCATATTTTCTTCAGACCAAGCAGTTTGGATTTTGTGAACACAGTATTTTTGCTGACTGCAGTAAAAAAAACCCCACATCATGCACATAAATATTCTCTCTAATCTTTACCACATTTACTAGTTTTGCTTTTCCACTTCAGCCAGCCACATGGAGAACCACCTCTCTTCAATGCATAAAACATTATGCAGTATCTTCCGAGAAACTGAGGTTTAACAGGTTTCTGCTGCTTTAACATATATATTTCAATTTCACTAGACCAGAAGATAACTAAATCAGCCAAGCAAACCAACTGCAGGTCACAGATGAACACAGTTCTGTCAATTACTTATGGCAAAGTGAAAAGTTGCCACATAATTGGCAAGTAAGTTGGTTTATTACTTTACTCTAAATTCCCAGAGATGCCTCAAGTGTTATCTCTAAAAAACAAAGTTAAGCAACCAGCTATGAAATCAAAACTGTCTCCAATGAAGACAATGATTCTTGTTAAATCAGAATTTTAATTGAGACTGGAAACCGAAATTTGAGACTTTTTTAAGGGAGAAGAATTCCACCTGAATTATTTCCAACTGTTTCTTTCCTTTTAATCCAAAATAACCTACAAAAGCCAGTCACTTTGATTGAAAATATGAAATAAATACCTCTTGTATTTTCTAATTAAAATAATGTTTTGACAAAAAAAATTACCTCTTCTTGTGCAGCTAGAAGAGGACAGAAACTTACTCCAGCACAGCAGCAGCAATGCTTATAATGGCATTGTACCAAAAGAGAGCCAAGCTCACAAATTTCCCAGGAAAGAAGAGGCTGTTCCAGCAGCAGTCTGTGGCTGGGATTGTGTATATTAACCACAAGCGGTATATTCTATTTTCAGCACATATTTAGGATTGCAAATCTCAGTCTTTTTAACACAGAACAGACCAACTTAGGATCTTCTCGTACTGAACTACACCACACCTTGACACCAGGAGAGAGAAAAATATGATTTAAAAACATATCCCAAACAAGACAGTAGCACAGAAACCCATGAATTTCAGCGATCTGTCAAATCACAGGCCATTAGTTAGTTAACTGGGCTTTGCCTACAGAAGAAGTTTTTCCATTATTTTTATTTCCTTTCTTTTTTTTTTTTTTTATGAAATTACTCAAATTCGAGTTTCATGATGTTGATCTTGCAGTTAGACCTCAAAAAAAATATCAAGAGCTAGAATGACTTTTTATTAAATTGCTCAACTCTGCCTATGCAGTGCTCTTGGTAATTTGTAGCTCAGCAAGAAACAAAACCAGTTGAAGTTTTCCAGATTTCCATCAACTACACTTTGCAGCTGAATGTTGACATTTAGAAAGAGATTCTCTATATTAGAACTTTCAACACCCCAAAGTTTACCCAGCTTTGGCTTAGTCATAGAATATAGACATAGTATATAGAATATAAACATTTGAATTCTGCATTTTGATTAGGTTCCCGCCTTTACTTTCCTCTCTTTATGCCCTCACAGCAAGTTGTGGGATGAGACTGTGTGTGCTCAGTTACTCTGTTTCAATAACATTTTATGACAAAGTGAGAAAAACATAAAATACCTGTGGATTTGCCCGTTTTTATGCAGGTAGTCCAGTCCCTCCAGCACCTCTTTAAGGATTGTGGCTATACAGGCTTCATCCAGGACACCAGTCTTGTGTTCTCCTTTGGCCACAATGTGCTTGATAATATCCAAAACAGAGCCTAGAGAAGAGTTAAACATCTTAGTTTAAACTAGAAGAACTGATTCACAGTTAAGTGCAATTTATCATCATTTAATATACAAGGAATTCACTGATGATGGTCAGGATCAGAGTCAGAAGCTGAAGCCTTTGCTGCAGAAAAGCAGAGGCAACAATGCACGCCTGGGTGCAGATCCTCAAGGTGGGCTGTAAAACCCCTGTGATCACAAGTAACTGAGGAGTTATTTGAACAAGCCAAAATGTAAAATATACACACACAGGACTCTTGGAAGGTTTTTAAGTAGATACTGATGCTACAGCTGGTTTTGTGCTGAGTACTGGAGAAGCTGTAGGGGGAAATGGAAAAAGCAGGGGGCTGCCAGGACTCACAAGCTGAAGGCAACAAGCTTGATAAAATCAAGCACTCTTTTTCAACTCCTACAAATTCTGTGCAGAGGAATAGCATGAAAAATCTAATCTGTTAAGGGCTGGTACAACCCTAACAGTGAAAAAAGTGGAAATCGTTAAACAGAGAACAAATGAGGCTGAATTCTGACAATAAGTTGCTTCTTCACTGTGTACAAAACTGGAATAGCTTAGATCCTTCCCTAGAAGCATGTTTAGTCTCTCTCCCAAGCATGGTGTGAATTACATCATCTTCCATGACAAACCCTGCTTTACAGAGCAAACCACTTCTTCAAACTGCACCCAGGAATAAACGGAACCAGTGACTCGCACCAGGCCTCTTGTGCAAGGCCCTGCTTTTCATAGACACTGGGTACTGCCCTCTTTGTATTTGCATCTGGACTGAAAACACTTCTCAGAACTTTTATTGCTCCAGCATGGGATGGCTAAGCCTCTTTTCCAAAGCCTGTGCCATTTAGCCCCTTCAAACTTGGGTTTCTATGGTTTAACGACTGGATAGGGACTAGTAGGGTTTTTACAGCTACGGCACAAAGCAATGTCAGCAGTACTGGGAAGTTCTTAAAGAATGAGAAAAGCAGGCACAACTGCACAGCACAAATTGCAGCTTTGCCTGTCTTTGAACAGGAAACTTACAGGGAAAGAACATCCCAGTATTAACTCAGCTAGCTTGGAAAAGCTGGGTTCAGTTTTAGAAAAGCTTAGGGAACTTCATGCTTCCTAACTCACAATCAAAAAAGTAAGAGAAAATTATTTTTGGATCTGAAGATCAGAAACTTCCTCTCATGAATTTGGCCTGGGGGAATTAAAAGTTTCATCTTGTAAATTCTTGAAGCAAGTGGAAAATACAATGGAGGTTTTTAGTCTGATGTTCTTCTCACCCTTCAGGTTCAGGCAGACAAAAAAACCCTTTTCTCTTTAACCTTTATTTTATTAACTATCCCAATTGAATTTCTAGGCCAAAACAATTGTGCAAATCAGTTTTCACTTAGGGAAGTATTTTCCTTTTGGACTCTCCTGCAAAACACTGTGTGGAAAGGCTCATTTTGCACAATTCAAACTGCACAGGAAACAATTACACGGGTGCACTGTGTCCCTTAGTTGGTGTAAAGCAGTATATGCTGAGCTCATCTAAAAGCTTGCTGCAGCCAGCAGAGCCACTATTTCTGACTTTCCATCTCCTCTGGCCCACTGGCACCAGCCTCACCTGGACACCAAGACATCCAGTAAACCCAGTGGAAATAAATCGAGGGATAAATTGGTTGGCCTGAATGGCAACTTTAGCATCCTCTTACCAAAAAAATCTTTGCTTGGTTCAAGATATTTGCAGAGAACACAACATTAGCAGACTCTAACAAAAATAGAAAAAAAAAAAAACCCAGAGGAAAATGAAAAAAACCCAGAAATGAGGTTACATAACACCCCCCCAACATTTTATGCAAGAATACTCAGTGTTCAGCCTTCCTTTACCCCACCCAAGCAGAGAAGCACACTCATGTTCAGTGAATTTTGACATGGGTCTTAGCCAAAGGTTTCACCCAGAGGTAACTCAGGTTGTTTTGACATATGCTGGACTTCCTGCATTAGAGCAAGAGTATCTTTACTGAAGAAAACTAAAATTTGAGATGTTGGAGATGAACCTCTTCACTGAAACCTCACCTTTATGTTCTGAGAAAAGAATCCTCTGTTGTATTTCATGAGGACTCACCTGGCCTTCAGCCTATCACGTTTTCACATTTAAAGAGTACATGCTTACAAACTTTGAGGGCTCTTATTCTGGACAAGAATTTTTGTGATATCAAAATAAAAACCCACGAAAAAAGCCCCTCCACTGCAACTGTTCAGGTCTTTCCTCTTAAATGTGCCTTAATCTGGAGAACAAACTGTCACTTGTTTTAGAAGTCCAGTGAAAATATGTGGTTCTTCACGTACTCATTTTGTCCTCTTTCCACCCACGACTCCGTTAGCAGACTTTGTTCACAAACATTTCCCTTCTCCTGCAAAGGGCTCAGGGAACATGAGGAGGCAGATCATATGGTGCTCAAATTCATTTGGTCAAAATTCCTCTATTTAGCCAAGTTAGAGGTTGCATTTAACCCTGAAAAGGGGGTGGAGGGTAGACAGACGAGAGCACACGCACAGAGCCAGCCCTGGTTGTGAAAAGGCTGATTCACACCCAGGCTATATCTGCTCCCAGTCCTGCCTGCCACTTTTTAAGCACATTTATTTTAAAACCACTTTCACATTGAGATGTTCACAGAAGTGGGGGAATTTGCCAGTCCTCTGCAGAAAGGAGAACAGCAAAAAGGGATCAGCAAAATGCCCAGTGCAGGTTAACACCAGAAAAGCAACCCAAGAGCCACTTTTCTGTTGGAGAAAGTGTTCTTAGGATCATCCCCCTTTGTCTGCTCAGGGTTTGCTACTGGCACCACAGCACCATGGAGCTGTGATTTTTCCACTTCACAAATCAGTAAGTTTGGGAGTTGGTTCTGACTCACAACTCAACTGCAACTTCATTAAGCACAGCACCATGGAATACAAAGAACAAAGCCAAGCTCCATTTCCAAGCATTGCTCCATGCCGTGTTCCAGCATTCTGGCTCAGGAAGCCTGGCATGGAGCAACAGAATAACCAAATCCCTGGAGAGAAACGCACAGCCAAGGTAGGAGCTACTTTGAAAGCAGAAGTCATGGGAATTTCACTATTAAGGAAAACACCTCCTGCTAGAAGGCCAGGATTGGATTTCAGCATTAGGCTGATAAATTCAAGGCAAAGTTGATCCCAGGGATCTCAGTTAAGTGTGTGACACACTCACTAGGGTAAGACCTCCACTGCCTCAGGACACAGCCAAATTCCCACGCCAACTCCATTATACTGGACCAAGAGATCAGGGAATCAGAATCTAAAGGGGAAAATGATTGTTTTGCACAGTGGCCTGTTCCCAATCCAGCAATACAGTAACTGCTAAAATTAACTGGAAACTAATTCAGCTGAACTGGAACCAGGGCCTAAACCACACCAGGGCATGTGCTTTACAAGCTGACCACACTGCTGGAAAACACCAGCATGACTGCAGATACTGCCAGCTTCTGAGCCAGCCTCAAACCAGTTTAGGAGTAACTGGGGAAGAGACAGCACATCCAAACACAGCTGGATCTCTACTCAAATGCAGTTTCACTATGGATTTGTGCTCCATGTGCAAATTTCTCAATCTCACTGTAAGACAGAATCTAGTGGCCAGAGGATGAGGTTCACACTGGAAATAAGACACCCAGCTCTGTATTAAAGAACAGTTACAAGATTTTCAAGGAGAAAACAAATCCACTACAATGTCTCCAGAAAAGAAAAAAATATCTTTGACTCCTCCCTAAAATAAAACCTCTATTTTAGATAATGCTAAGAAGCACTCTGGTGTGTATTATAAATGGCATTAGGCTTGATTACAACAATTCCCTCATGATTTTCTCATTAAAAATGCACAAGTAGCAAGTACAGACTCACAGTACAGGAAGGTGAGCCCTAAGTCAGAGAAAGAAAAAATAAAGAAATTAAGTTTGGCTGAGGCTGACTGGAAGGCTCTTCCAAGCCCAGAAGGGGCCACATACCAAGAAAAGACAAAACAAGACACAGAGAAAATGCTCAGAACTGGAGTCTAACCATAAACATAAATAATGCTGTCATTAACAAGGATGTTTAAAGAAAGCTGATGATGAGCAACTGATCTCAAAGCCCAACAGAAGACAAAGGAAAGGAGACAACACTTAGTGACTGATATGGAAAAAATGCAGCTAAAACAAATTCTTGCCCATCAAATATACACTGTGCAGCACATCAACAGGAAGCCTACAAGATACTGTGGAATCTGATAAAGCATTTAGCATGACTTGTCATTCATCATCCAAATGTCTCAGTGTACTCTGACACCAATGGCCATGGAAATGCATCTACTTAGTCAAGAGCAATCTCAGTGCAGCACTTGAGAAGCGGGTGGTTTTCTGCTCAAAGTCACAAGCTTCTCAGTCTGCTCCAAAAGCTGATAATGCAGTAGCTCCTAAGGACAGCACAAGTCAGCAGGAACTACCTGTGCACAGACTTACCCTCAGCTGAGAGAGCCCAACCTGTAACTACTTGTAAGAGAAGGACATTGAGTTTTTGGATATTGACATCAGGCAGACCACTTGCAATGGACAGTCCTGGATCCCAGCAAAAGCAGTCCTGTCTTGCACCCCAGTAAAACTGACTCTTTCAACACCATGAACTGTGTGCTTCTCCAAAGATACTGGGTTACCTATGGCAACAAAATGAGATTAGAGTTCCACGGTTCACCATCTTGCTGTTGTGCCCCTGCACCCACTTACGAAGCCGTACTGTAAACGGGATCACTGCAGTAACTGGAAATCCAGTTTTCCAGGCAGGGTGGAGACCAAACAGCCAGGAACTCCTTAAACCAGCTTTGCTGCTGAGGAAAACTTCCGTGTAATCGCACCCTCGGGGCAAGGAGTCCTAATTGTTCCATTGATTCACTTTCAACAGCAAACCACCACAAACACTGAGGCTTCCTGTTCCAAATCCAGAGCACGATTCCTTGACCTCACCTACACCAGCAAGTCTGTGGAATGGCATTTAGAAAGCCTGCTTCTGACGTTTCTCCTCAGTACAGGAAGAAAACATCCACAGTCATCAGTGACATTACTTAGTGCTCCAGCACACTGGGACTGAAGCAGAGATGGGTATGAAAGCCTGAGCAGAAAGGAAAGCTTGTTTGGATCAAGATTACAGATAAATGCAGGAGTATTCCAGCTGCAATTTTACATGCCCCCAGAGGCAGAAAAAATGTACAGCAGAGCTGGTTGCTGTGGGAACCATATCTTGCATGTTATAATATAACCTAAGTGACAGAACCAAGATACACTGTAAGTTAAATGCAAAAAAACCTCCTCCTTTAACTTTGTCTGGGAAGCAGAACGGGAAAATTTAATACTCTAATTTCCAACCTGAAAAAAAAAAAAAAAAAGAAAAGCAGGTAACAGTACCTGCATTGATAGGTTGGAAAACAGTGCTGGGGATCACTACACAACTTTGTGAGAACCAAAATCTGCCCCAAACCTGACAAACACTGATGCTGAACAGGCTGAACCTTTGATTAGGGGGAGTTGGCAGATTCACTGCTGCTTCTTTCAAGACATCTCAGCATTAGCCCGTGGTTTCAGTGAATCTGACTCTCATCAGAGCCAAGAATTAAATCTGCACCTTGTCAGTCTCTGGCAAACAGATGAAGAAAATGCAAAAGAAGGAAGAGCTGCTTGGATTCAGTACTTCTGGGACTGAGGAATACAGATACAGCAGGAGAATAGCAAAGTAAAGGAAACAACATGTTATACAAAACAAAGGAAAAGACATTAACCCTGGTTAAACCTCAGAGGGAAGGCTAAGGAAACTTCCACTTCTTGCCTCCTTCCCTCTAGGGCATGTGCATGGATGCATAAGAAATATGAAAAGATTAAGGCAGAAAACAAGATAATACAATAAAGGGAGCAAAACAGCCTATTGCTGTTGTGATCAAGACATTTGGAGAAGAAAATCTGAAGGACAAACTAATTTTTCATGCTTTTCCTATTACAGTTAGGACTGGCAATGTATCTACACATCCTGCAATCACGTACAGTCCCTGCCATCTCCTGCTTCTGACATATCCTATCCTTAATTGTTTGAAATTAAGTTGTGTTTCTACAAATAAAATTAAAACTCCTCCAGATGAATTAAAAATAGCATATCTGTCTCCTAAGAAAATAATTCAACATAAACATGAGGATTTCTAAGAACCTGTGGTTTATGCTTTGATCATAACTCTCTGTTGGAATTAGGAGGGGCCAGATCAGAGATTAACACAGCAGAAGCAGAACAAGACGTCCTAACTCCCTGGTAGAGAACTAAGACTTGCCTACCTCTTTTAGTCTGGCTTTCTGAACTTCAGATCAAAGGTTGAAGTTAGAAGTTGATTAGATAATCTTAAAAACTTTTGGAAAATAAAAGGTTTAACTATTTCAATACAGCAATCTCCTTAGCAGATTTCATTAGGAGCCTTCAAGAGGGCAGAATATCCAAGAGCCCTGTCTGGAAATGTTTCAGTATTTAAAGGATTTGCACAGTTTAAAAATACTTTGGAGGTTTCATCTGCTGTAGGCTAGGACAGGAAAAATTGTTGTGTGATGTAGCAAGTCACCAGAGCCGGCTGTTTCACAGGAGCAACTGTTTTATAAAGTTATCTACAGCCTTGGGGCACCTGTGAAATGAGAGCTCTTGTTAAAAGCAGGAAGAATTTAGAAGAGCAAACAGGTCACAAACAGTAAAAGCACAAGAACAAAAGCACAGCTGCTCCTCTTCCTACTAAAAAGCTGCAGGAGCTTGAGAGCAAGACTGGGCTTCAGCAGGCTTTAAAAAGGCACGAGTAAAATTCATGACAGGAGAATGCCAGGGAGGCAAAGAGCAGGTCAGCAGTTGTCTAGAAACAGCCATTGGAGTTTAGTTTGGAGTAACACTGGACCCAAAGGCTGGGGTGTCGAGTTCACATTGCTAAGCTTAGAACCCTACAAAACTTCCATCGTTAGAGAAAAGGGTCTGCAATTTCTAGTGAAGGGAACAGAACAGCAGACACTTCACAAACCTGACACTGACACACATCACCAGACTTGCAAAAGGGTGTCAGTAACTGGACACACCAGCACCTCTTGTCTCTACCAGATGCCTCTCATCACAGCCACGTTTCTGCCATCAGCAGCTCCACACCTGTTTGGGGTCAGTGCTGCCAGTTCAGACTGCTCTGAGCAGTGACTCCCACCAGCCTGGCTGGGCTCTGATGCACATCAGCTCTCCACCATTACCTCCTGGCTGCTGACAACTTTCAAATACAGAAATCTCCCATCAACAGGGTACTTGTGGAGACGAATAGTTCCGTTCCAGTGCCAATGTCAGCCAGGTAATTAAGGTACCTTTGAGTGCACCCTCTGGTTGTTGAGGAGCAAGGCACTACTAGACAACAGCAATTCATGGATTTATTTTCCCTTAGAGACATTCCTAAAACTCTTGCATGTATGACCAGGTTAGGATTTCATAAAAAGACTGCAACCAGAAAATAAATTAAATTGCACTTACAACAACAACAAAAAAGGCTTGCATTACAGATTGGGCTGTCTTGTGGGCTGTTTATCAAACTAATAAGGTCAGTGTTTGTAGGCTGAAATTAAAACCAGTTTCAGCCTGAAATCACACACTGACAGAAAAGACACAATAAAATTCTGAACTTTTACCCAGAATAAATTCTCAAGTACAAAAGCAATGATCAAGATACAGAATGGACATCAGAATGTATTTCATATGTACTTATTGAGATGTACAAATCTCTTTGAACATCTAAACAAAATGAAAGTGTTAGGCTGTACTCTGTTTTGGGTCTATTTTGGTGGAGGGGTTTTTGTTTGCTTGTTTGTTTTTGGTTTTGTTTTGGGGGTGTTTTCCTTTGGGTTTTTTTTGTTTGTTTGTTTTCTGGTTTAAAATCCAGCTCAAAGGTTTTTCCTGTTGAGAAACCCAGATCATTATTTTTCCCACTGGATGACAGATGATGGCAAAACGAGCCACTTTATTACTGATAAGAACTAAGCTCAAAGGAATGAGAGGCAGTTTTAGAAGTGTCTCTTGTTACATAAATCGCTCAGCCTAAGACCAACTGAAAATAGTCTCATTAAAAGTGAATGAAAAAGCTCTTCAGTCAGAAAGCTCCAATCACAAGTTTCTTCCCCCACCCTTAAGATTGTGCTGTAGAATTTGCCCATGAGATATGAGATTCCTGAAGCACAGATATAAAAAAAAGTGTGAAGTAAAAAGTATATAAGAGAGAACAGCCGAAAAATACCTCATAAGGTACCCTCCTGCTTAGAAAGTGACAGGTCATTCTCAAAGTCTTTCTGTTTACTTTAGCAATTCCTCCAGCCTTCAAAAGATTCCTTTTAAGTGAGAAAATGTAACACTGACTCACAGAAATGTTGGGGAGAGGGAAGAATTACACTCTTACTAGTCTGTCTTCTACTCTATGGCCCTACTCTTCAACATATGCAACAGAATAAGAAGCAGTGAGATTTCCTAGCACTGCTTTACTGCAAGTCCCCCACTAAATGCCAGAGCTGCACAAGGGTCAATTATCAAGCTGAAGAACATAAAAGCCCATTCAAAGGGAATATTAAATGAGAAGCAGGTCATCACTCACACCAGCAAGAGGCTAGTTCTGAAGCAATGATTATTTTTCCAGAAATTTTCCAGTGTAGTCTTTACATCTGTGATGCCTTGATAATGATGGTCTGACTTTTTCCCAGCTTTACACAACCTTCCCCCCCCCCCCCCCAAAAAAAAAAAACCACCTCCACACAAAATCAAGAATAAACAGAGACAACATTTGGAGGTTCAAGGATGAGCCTCATCGTGACTTGATTCTGACAGAAAACTGCTGTGAAGTGACTGAGGCAGCTGTGCATTTTCTTCAAAGAGGTTGTGTCCTCTCCTGGAAAAGGCCAAACCCCTTGCTGCTGCCTCTCCAGCCCCCCTGAAATGCCATTTCCTCATGTTGTGGAAACTTTCCCATAGATACACTTTTTATACACACAGCAACACTGCTTGCTCTAAGCTGTCAGGGGATTCTTTTCCACACACAAACAGTCATCATATCTTTAATGACCTGTTATATGTCCCTCTAAGAAAACAGAGGGTATTGCTTAACGACACATGAGCATACAAGACATTAAAAACCCTTTAAGACAGACTTAAGGTTGGCATGGAATTTGATTTCCCCCAAGAGGACTGCTAAAATTGTCTAAAGAACACCTTCAAAGAGACATTTTTTATGGTCTTTGTTGAGCTCTTGTGTAAAAAGCAAACAGGTTTAGCCAGATTTTTCCACATCATCTTCTGGCATTTTACACTCCTCAAAATTAAGCCAAGAACTGAGAAGCCAAGTTAGGAGTTTTTTTTAAAGCAAGAAAATAGGGATTTTTTTTTTTTCAGTTTTCAATTCCTTTTCACTTCAGTGAAATGAAGTCTTCCTAAAGACAGGCCCAGGATTTAGCAACAGCCCTTTGTGTTATCATCTAGAACTTGATTCCATTTCTTGTCTCAACCGTAACTTAAACAGGGATCCTGGAAAATATTATGACATCAAATAAAACATTACTGATACAAAATTTTCAAACTCACTCTCTCAAAAAAGCTGTTTCTCCAGGGTCTGAGAGAATAAATCCAGAAAAGGGAAGTTTCCCTGGCTCTGTGTTAACCAGGCAGTGATTTTAAAAAGCTAGTTAGGTGTTACTATTGATGAATATAACTTGAGAAGCTATTTCTGACCTGAATGGGTTGAAATCAAATATTACTATTCATACAGAATGGCTGGAAAGATGCTTGGTGGGAAAGGACCTGGGGGTGCTGGTTGACAGTGGCAGAACATGAGCCAAAGCATGGTCAGACGGGCAAGAAGGCCAATGGCACCTGGCCTGTGTCAGCAATAGTGTGGCAGCAGGACCAGGACAGAGATTGTCCCCCTGTACTCGGCACTGCTGAGGCACCTCAAGTGCTGTGTGCAGTTCTGGGCCCCCCACTACAACAAAGAGTTTAAGAGGTTGGAGCAAGTCCAGAGAAGGGAACAGAGCTGGGGAAGGGGCTGGAGCACCAGGAGCAGCTGAGGGAGCTGCAGGTGCTCAGCCTGGAGAAAGGGAGGCTCCGTGGGGACCTTCTCACTCGTCACAACTCCCTGACAGAAGGGTGCAGCCAGGTGGGGGTCAGGCTCTGCTCCCAGGGAACAAGCAGTAGGAGGAGTAAGCTGCCTCAAGTTGCAGCAGGGGAGGTTTAGATTGGACACTAGGAAACATATCTTCATCGAAAGGGCTGTTCAGCACTGGAACAGGCTGCCTGGGGAGGTGGTGGTGTTTAAAAGAAGTGTGGATGTGATACTTGGGGACAGGGTTTTAGTGGTGAACTTGGCAGTGCTGGGGTAATGGTTGGACTTTCTGATCCTAAAGGTCTTTTCCAACCTGAACAACTTTACAATTCTATGAAATGTCTTAATTCACAGGTGGGATGCTTAAGAGGTAAACAAGGGAGAGAAGAAGGAGGTAAGACAGGTTTTTATGCTACCTTTTAGGGTGAAGAAATTGGACCACTCACCTCCACTAAGTAACTTCATCACCAGCCAGAGCTCATCTTTCACCACAAACGATGTGTAGTAAGATACAATGTTGGGGTGATGGCACTGACTCATGGCTTGAATTTCTTTCTGTAGAGAAAAATAAAACATTAGCAGTTGGACACATACAGTGATTATTACTCCTCGGGCACAGAAGTTATCTTCCTCAAGACACAAAGAGGGTGCAAAGAAAAAGGATACCTAGAAGGTAAATGTAGAAAATCCAGAAATACTCTAAACGCTCAGGCTGCATCCTACTAGAACCAAAAGGTATTTTAGTCTAGAGGAAGAAAAAGTTACCCAAAAAACCCTTGGTAACACCATCAAAGTGGTGGCAACCGAAACACCTGCATGCAGCTATAATAGAATATTCCCAAAAATTCACTCCAGTTTGTGACCTAAGAAGTTCATGCCGACTTCTCCTTTCAGTAAGACACGATGCAACAGATGCTTAATCTGTTGAAGACTATCATTTGGATGAGAAAGGGAAATACTGGCCTCTGGGGAAAAAAAGGCCTCTTATTCCTAATGTTTCTTCCCAGCAGGAAAGCAGATGGCTTAGCTCAATCAGGTTGAAGGCACAAAGGACAGCTGTATCCTTTGTCACACTGGAAGAAGAAGGAGATCACTTTGAGATTAGAAAGTCAGTAGCTATTACTGATGGAGGACAACATGAAATATGTTGAGATACATAAATTGTTTTGAGTTTTGACTGTGCTTAGTCTTAGTTTTGGTTATGGGTTCAGGTTATGGGTTGAGGTTTCCCAGGTTATGGAGGGAACAACACCACAGAAAACATTGACTGATTTCATTATGCAAGCACAAATCACTAGTTTGGACAGAAAGACTCGCAGTTTCTTGGCTGTCCATAGACAAAAGGCACCCACTGAGCCAAGCCTGGCACCCTGCACTGCACCCAGCTGAGCCTTTGTGTTCAGCCAAGTCCCCCAACCTGTCAAATTGTACCCTCCAGCAGCACCCACCCCAGACACTCATCCCCTCATACCCTGAACTTCTGCCCTCAACTACAACATTCCTTCACTGGACACAGGCAAGGAGGAGAGCACAGGCCCTTCACCCCCTGATCCTTCCCTCCCTCTAAGCACAAGACTTCCCGGGTACTGAAATACGAGAGAGTTCTGAGAAGAATCCACTCGTGCCTAGGATGCCCCACAAATGCAGCACATTTTCCTCCTACTGCTGTACAAAGCTCTGCTTGTGACCAAGTTCAGAGTAAAGCCACTGCTTCCCCTTGGCAAGGCCTGAGCTGGCAATCACAGCTCCAAAGGAACAGGCTCATGTTGATTTATCCACTTTGCACTGCTTTTCAGGGAGTAGGTGCATTTGAGGAATCCAAAGCAATTGGTTCCTCTTTCTGCTTCCCCAGGAGAGGCACCAACTTTCCAGGAAACTTAACAAGCAGATTAAAGAAGAATCCTTCTAAACAGGAAAGCATATTTGAAGAGTGGGGAATAGGCTATTCATCTCCATGTAGCATACTCTGACTAAAAAACACTCTGTGAAAATAAATACAGCCTAAAACAATATATTCTGCTTACTCTGACAGCTCCAGCTCCCTTCCTTGCAAACTTTCACTTGTGTCAAGTCATTTTTCAAAAAGGAAATAAATCAGCAACTCTGGAGTTTTCTGTGGCTCTCTGTAGCTCTCTGTCTGACAAAATATACTACACGAGCACAAGTGGCACCAGAAGAAACCAAGGTGGAAAGCAGCAAGCAGGACTGGTAATCCATCTCATCAGCCAGACCTGCCCCAAATCCACCACTCTCAGAAATTATCTGAAGGAGCTGGTTTTATGTTTTCTCAGCTAGACTGCTCAAAATATTTTGAAGCAGTTCCCTGGGAGACTAAGAAAGTAATATGATAAATATACACAAACATTGCATATTTAATATACACTTGTGTATCCTATTGGAGAATAGGAGGCAATGAGACAAAGCCTGGACCAAGTTTACTTAAGAGCCTAGACCTGGATCAGATCTTTGCCATTTAAGCAGCCCTGTACTTCAGGATTTTTCAGGCATTCCGTTACACTTAGTTACCATTTTATTATTTTTGAAGAACTTCCTCTCTCATTCACTACCACAATCTGCTCCCAGGGCTGGGAAGCACAGCTGAAAAAAAATAGCTCAAGTCTGTCATGTGCACCAAAGCATAAAGAGGGAAAATAAATAATCACAAACCTGATCTGTGCAATTAAACACCTCTGTCAGCCAGTGGATGTATAACACAGGCAGATTAATCCATTTCTCACACAGTGTAGCACAGCTCTGAATAATTAATTGCATCACAGCACATGATTTTCAGTGTTTTTACATTATTACCAATCAGAAGGGGCAGCAGCCAGGCAGACTTTCCCTCCCACCAACAAACCCTCACTTAATTTTCAGCAGTTTTCTAGGCTAATCTCACACTGGCTACATCAAAGCTTGGTTCTTCTCCCCCAAAGAGGGTACCAACATCCTGAAAGCTCAACCCATACGATTGTTCTAAGTCATAGTGGCAAATCACAGGGGCTTTGTGGTTAAAATGCTTCCTGGCATAACTGAAACCAAGCCAATTCTGTCATACATCCCAGTCTGCTCCAGCAGTACAAACGCAGGGACTGAAGGGCTGCAGCTAAAGCAGGAACCCCACTCAAGGATCACTGCTCAAAAGCATACTTACAGAAGGAGGGGATAAAACGCAGCAACAGCCATTCTGTGTGTAGTAAGCTCAGCTTTAATACTATTCCCAAAACCTCTGGGTGAGTTTGCCACTCTTCAAACACAACAAAGTCATAGCCGGCAAAGGTTTCCTCTTCGTATCTCCCTATTAAGACTGCTATCCCCGGATAACCGAGTTACAACTGTGCTTCCCATATTTTCCCCAGCATGAAAACTATACTGGAAGACTGCTAATAAAAATCTCAGTGATTTCCACACCTCTGTAATAATTTATTTGGGCTGCTCTATACAAGTTTTATGGTGGAAAGGTTGCTTTATTCCCCCTCTGCCAACAGCCATGGGTCATTCGATACAGACCTCCACACCATCCACAGATGCAGTGGGTGATAAGCAGCTCTTCCACCCAACACCCCTCACACTCCATGGCTTCAGTGATGAGAGACAGCCTTCCTGCCAATTCCCATAAATTGCTCCACTTTTTGTTTAGCTATGGAGAATGAATTCCCGACAAAAACATGTCTAGACACAGGCAATAGTTTGGAAATGGTTACATGCTCACCCTGGGCGAGATATTAAAAATATCTGTATTGTCAAATACCAAAAGCAAATAGACTGGGATTAGCTCTAAATGCCTCCATGGCTTCCATTAAGGGTTCTGACAAATGTTTTCAGTACTTCTACAGGCAGTAAAAGAAACATTTCAAGGCTTGCAAAACGCAATAAAACTGTAGTGAAGTATAATCCAGAATCATAAGCAACCTATTAGTCTCCTGTAAGTCAGACATACTTCTGGAGATCTGCTATTTTGGATGAGGGTTTATTTGCCCACTGACACACAACTGAAGTTTGAATTAATAGGAGCAGGTAAGGCTGTTTCAGCTACCAGCTCAAGTTTCTCAATGGCATTTTGTTTTCACATCATCACCTTTTACTCTGTTTATCTGCCCCTGCAGCTTGCTTCAGAGGCACTTGCTCTCAAATACAGGGACAAAAATTGTGCTTTATTTAGTTTTACTTCCTACATGTTGACACAAACTCAAGAGATACAGCACAGCAGCAGAATGCTTTCATGTGGCTACCTGCAACTTCAGAGGAGTCCAGAAAGCTGTCAACGTGGCTACCCTGTTTGAAGGCAATCACAACCATAAGAGAACTGGGCAGGGAAAGCATGGCTGGGGCAGAAATCAAAGCAGGTCAGATGTGACCACCCCTTGAAAACACCAATGCTTCAAGTACGGCTGGTAAAGATCTTACACCATGAGATTTCAGCTGAGAGATAAGGCATTAAAGCTGTTCTTCATCCTTTTAAAGCAGGATTTAAAGCTCCATTCCTACAGGCAGCCATAACCATTCATATTTTGCTCCAAGTGGAATTTTAACCGTTCAGCTAAAAGGTTGTAAAATTGTCAATAATAATTCATTTGCCTTTTGAGGTGGCAACATAACTAAAAATAAAAAACAGAACCAAACATGTTCTTCTACCAAAATTAACTCAAGAGACGTTAAGAAGGGGAAAAAGCACAAAATCAGAGATTCTGATTCAACTCCCACTCCTTGGATTATCCAGTCCAACTCCTTGCCTCAAGCGGCTACAGGAGCAAAATTGGCATGAGTAAAGAGGGGTTAGATTAGCCCTAGAAGAACAGTGGAAAAGAAACAATTCTGAAAGGGATAAACACACTTCATCCATTAAGTTATCTTCAGTGATAGGAACAAAACAGTCCCATGGCAAGTCAGTCAGTAGTTGCCCATTTTAATGGCTACTCTTCAGCCTCAGTCAGTGGTCGTTCCCTCTTTCAAAGTCTTCAGCATAAGTGGAAATGTACTGAAGGAAGAAGGTGTTTATAAACTGTTGTGGTGTAGCAATTCCTACATGGCCATTTTTTATTGGTTTCAGCCAAAAAGCAAATGGGCAAGTGACTGCCTCCTCTCATAGATACAAGCAAGCCAGCTTTACCCACATCACCAACTAACCTGTTACTGACCCTTACAGTTGTTCAGATCAATAGCCAGTGCTTACAGCTCGACAATGCTTTCAATGTGATTAGTGCCCACAGACAGCTGCAAACTCTCTAAAGTTCTTTACATGCACCACCTCGTGCTCATCCAGTCCAAGTGAAGGAAGACATTCTATGTTCAGGATTTCACCCACCATTAATACTGATGTTCATAGTGAACTCTACACAAAAAAAAACCCAAATAAAACCAAACCAAAACCTAAACCAGTCCAGTAATTAAGACTTCTGTTGTTGCTGCTTTGATAAACAATACAAGCAAGCTGTACCCAGCATAGGTTTAAGTCTTAAATTGCAATCCCAACATGTAACACAGAGGATCAAATAACCATGCAGAAACCACGTATCATACATAAGACTCCCTGGCACTGACACTGGGGACTTTTTTCCCCTGGAGTAAGTGTAAAGGTCCTCAGGCCTGGAAATGGAATTATAATGGCAATTCCCATCATATGACAGGCATGGATGAAACATCTGTACTACTTCCACAGCAATCTGCTGCTTTGTTCCCGACAACCTTATAGTCTGGTTAATCCACTTGTAGGAAGTGCTCTGTCAGATCAAAGGCAGTTCAATATCCTGTCCAAGTCTTCAAAAGGAGGTGTAAAAACCCTATAAAAAGCAGTTACACAATTATCTGCCCAGAGGGTAGACTTCCGACTAAGCCTGGGCAGTTAACAGTTGGCTTATGCTTTAAACCAGGGGAGTTCATAATCCTTTTTTTAAATCCTATCTAATTTAACCTTCTCAACTATAGGTTGATTTATTTAATCTCACACAATGTTTGATCTCCATGTTATTGGCAGCAAGTTCCCCAGGTTATTTCCATGAAATTCTAGAGGACATTTCTGTTTAACTGCAGTTCAACTTGTTCCTTCAGCCTCCTTAACTGCCTTCTGGCCAGAGCAGTGAAAGAGTAGTACCTTCACTTCTTGAGTGCAGACCTGTCAGGCCCAGTCCTAATCAGTCTCTGGAGTGGGAAGAATTTGGAATCTCTTTCTAGGAACAGCAACATCATATCTCCCATGCTCTTTCCTGAGCCTGTCTCCTGTTGAATCATCTTTGGGAATAAACAGGCAGCATTTCACCCTAGCTGGGAAAGCCCAATGTGAAATATCCCATAGCTTATGTTTCCCTCTCTGCTGTTCAACATTCCTGGTAACTGCTAAGCTGACAACCCACGTCATCTACTACTCATGGAGAAAAAAGTCTCCATCTGGATGAAAGAAAACTCAGCTTTAATTGCATGAAAATGAAGCAGAGTTTGTAGGACAGAGGAGGGATTTAAGGCCTTTTAGATCAGTAATTCTTTAAAACAAGAAAATGCTTATACAAGAAAAAAGGCTGGAGGCATGGTTATTTTGAGGCAGATGTTACACCACTGTTTCAAAGATTGGCAACAGCACCAAAGCAACCAGCATCCCACAATGGAAAAGAGTAAGAGCAAAACACAGCACTGAATGGTGTGCAGCTGTGACATACAACACATGAGCAAGCAGACTGTTTGCAAACCCACACCAGTGTGGTTGTTAACTACCACAGGTTGCAAGACAAATAAAAAGTGGAACTGAATAAATTCCACTTCAGTAATAAATCAAAAAGTCCAAGATCATTTATAGACAACACTGTATTTGACCACCTCTCCTTACACTCCACTCCCAGTCACACCCCTGAGCAAGAATCATTATAAGATACACTGTACTTCCCTCTCAGCTGAATCCCACAGGCAGTCTAGGAAAGATCTGGGAGCATACAAAAATGTACAGGGAAAAGGATAAAAATGAAGCAATAAATTCCTAACAAACATCACCTAATTCAGCAGCTGGGTTAGAAAGAGGCACATCTCTGCACAGCATTACTCCTGCTGTCTACATTCTTTACAGCAATTAGCACTTCAGCTGAAGAGCTGAATGCCCTTGACTTGGCTTGCTCATGATTCAACAAAACTGGGCCTTCCTGCACTTTCCATACCCCACAACAGCAATAAATAAATCCAGTGCATTAACCTAGAATGTCATACAGTGTATGCAAAGTGTGCAGTTTATTCCTGATCACCCACACGGCTCAAATGTATATTGAGCTAAAAGGATCAAGATCAATACCTTTAATGAGCCAAGTCATAGCGCTTACTCACTCTAAGCACGGTATCTCCAAAGCAAGGACATGGTCCCAGATTTCCCGGCCTCTGGACACCTGCTAGGCTTAAAGGAAGCTCAAGGCCACTCATCCATCCAGCTGGTGATAGAGCCACTTACTCTGCATTTCCCACTTCAAATTAATCTTCCTCTTCTCCTCCATCCCAAGAAGGAGAAGTGCCAGCCACTAAGCAGCACATACATTGAAAGAGGTGTACAAGAACCAAATCATCTTTTTAAGGACGGCAGAACTGTTTGCTGGTCTCCCTATCCTCTCATGAGCAATGTGACACTGCTCTACCTTCTTAGCTGGGCAGATTCTGGGATGAAGGAAGCTTGCTTCAACAGAGAAGTCTATGGGTCTGAGGCACTGTAGAGAAATAATTATAAAATAATATAAGCACAATTTCCCCTTTACTATCACACTGCCCCAGTGTGAATTCATCATATTTGTCTTTGCATTTGCTTCTTAAAGCAACTGTAACCTGCAACCATCTACAGCTACCTTTTTTTTTTTTTTGGTGGGGAGGGAACACCACAATCCTGCAATAAGAAGTAGCTGCTCAAAGAAGTTAATTAAACTAATTGGGAAAACTGCCATGAAGAAAGACTACAAGAAATTTGAGAATATTTACTTTAAGGTAGAAGCAGATACGGAATCAAGACAAAAAGAAGTGAAGGTAAGAGCACATAAGAGCACACAGAGCTGGGAAATCAGGAACTTCCATTCTTTTGGCTCTTGCACTGAGAAACAACATTGGTGATCCAATAGACTGACAAATTCAGAACAAACCCAGGGAAAACACTTTTTCACACAACACATCTACCTCAGCAACCCCTGCCCCAGGAAGCTGCTACAGCTCAGAACCATCTTCGTGCCCCTCCACCCCTCTGTGACTTTTAAATTCAAGGATATTTACAGCTGCATACCCAAGCCCAGCGAAGGACCCACACCAGATCTGGTCACAAAACTGGAAGCTCTGGAGAGCTGATAACGGCAATACATTGCAGGCCTACCCATAACAGGAAAAATCATTGTGAGGAACAGGTCAGCCACAGACCCAAAACATGCAATTAGAAGTACTTATCTAAAATTGCACATCATATCTCTGCAGTGTCTCTTTCTGAATCTAACCTTTTTTAGCCAGAATTGGCAATTACTCAAAGACTCAGCCTCAATTACTACATCCTGACAATGCAGGCAGGAATACCACTGAGGCAGGGTAGTATGGGCAAGACACATAAAAGGCTCAAAAAGGATACCAAGGGTTGGTGTAAGGACAAAAAGACCAACTGTGAGAGGAGATCTTGAACTCCTACACTGGCACGAACCATAAGAGGATTTGAACACAGGCCGTCTTGAGTCCTACACGCAACCCTCCACAGGAGCCCTAAAATGTGACAGACTGAATGGAGCCTTTACCTCTTTACCAGGGCAGATTTGCAGATGCCTATAATGACAAAAATAGCATTAGACACTAGATGGAAACTGGAACTGTGGTTCAGGTGATTTGCTGAAGATTTTACAAATGTAGAGGTAGCAGGACTCCCAAATTCTGTCTCTGTTCTACCTTCTAATTGCAAGCACCAAAACAAGTGCCTGAGGTAAACTACAGAAGCTGTCAAGATGCAAGTGGGCAGACAGACAAGGTAGGATTATAAAAATCCTAGAGAGTTGCTTTAGAAAAAAAGATAGTACCAAGCCTCATCTCTGTAATGCCAATATTTACTGTGGAAAGCTTTGCCCCAGAGAGCTTTCTCATTTTAGTGGAGACAACTCAGTGTTCACAGGAATGTCTGTTTCTACCTGGTTTAAATTCAGGGACCTTCCAGATATGAGGTGAATGTAACAACCACTGCACTGCAGAGGCATCAGCTCACACACACACAAAGAGAAGAAAACCAAGCCCATCAACACAGGAGCCAGATGAGGAAAGGGAAATTTCAGTTACCACAGCTACTGCAAAAATCTGTTTTTCATTGAGATAACCTTGAGAAAAGAGGCACAGAGCAGCAGAAAATTACAGAGCTATAGCTCCAAAGGATTCTGTCTCCTGTCCTGAACTCAGAATTACGGGGATTTCCATACGGCAGCCTGCAATATGTCAGTGATCCCTTTAGCTGGCATCAGTACCAGAAAAAGATTAGGAACAACAGCTAATTCATTCAGTTTTTCTCTTTACAGGTGAAGGGAAAAATATGTAAAGAACTGAAGGAAAGGAAAAGAAAGCGAAGCCATTCCCTTAAATTTGAAATGTTCTGAAAGCACGTAGTTCTGGATCCCCCTCAAACTTCAGAGCTCCTGTGGGTACAGCTGAGCTTCACACTTGCACATTAACTCAGTTCAAAACAAAGGGATTATACAAAGTGCTGAGCTCTAAACAAACAGTCTGAAGTTTTGCAACAGTTGATCTTTTTAACATTTTAAGTACCATGTCCCACAACCAGGACAACTGAGCTGCCTCTAATGGAGTCAGTCAAGTTCCCTCACCTTCATCCCACCTCAAGAAAGGTTTTAAGGCACTTGGCAAAGAGGTATTTCAGAAATAACTGAAATACAACTCCCCAGACAATTCTGATTGCATACCAGGAGTTCATCCATGCTCGTCTGACACTTCTCAAGATTGATCCGTTTAATCGCCACCTTCTCCTTCTTGGGAGCGCAGAAGGCTGCCTGGACCACCGCAGTCGCTCCGCTCCCTGCGGGGGGAAAAAAGAGAGAGTTACCAACACCTTACAGACTTCAGCAGGAAGGGAGGGAGGCCAGACAACAAAATTCTGAGTGCCAGAGAGTAAAGACAGCAGAGCCAGGTAAAAACCCAGTGAAAGCCCTCTAGGCACTCCCCACTGTGCAGCTCCATGGGTTGGCTCAGCCACCACAGCCAAGTGCTGGGCAAACTGAAGGAAAACAAGTGGATCTTTATGATCCCTTCCAGGGATCATTACAGCTCTGCAAACCAAAAACCCTCTCCAGTCTCCAGCTTCCTTATAAAAGAGTGATTCTACTAATGTATTTTTAAAAGATATGCCACTGAGGTCACACAGACTTTTAACCTGATGTGTTCACCCAAAATGTCAAAACAAGCCACTCTTTGCTATTGACACTAATGAGATTTTTCAAATATTTTTATGCACTAATTGCTGTTCTCATCTCTCCTCATTTTATGCAACGACACGAGGTAGGTTTCATTCAAGCAAGTTCAGCTCCAGCTCTCACACTGCCTCAGTTTTTGGGTTGAAAACTGCAACCACAGAACATTTAAATTCCAGTAGGGAAAAAAATACCATATTTTAACGTATAGTCCTTCAAATTGCTAAAGGTAGGGAGTTCTGGATTTAACGTGCTCAGCAACATCATATCCTTTGACATGAGAAGGAGTTTGCGATAATGAGACTTAAAATCTATTTGATGTTCGTTTTTGTCGGCCTCCAGAAGCTGTTGCAACATCCACCTCTCATCAATAGGACACCTTGTTGCTTTACTTTCTACCTTTATCTTGGTTCCCCACATTTACACACTTCACTGGAAAGGAGTAAATTCAAATTAATAAAAAAGGGGGTAGGATATGTGGAAAATAGCTCAAAAGTTCCTATTGCCAGTATCTAAAAAATGCTAATAAAAATAAACCCACAGCTATTTTGTTTGTTATCCCAGGCATAACTTTTGAGCCCATTTGGGCTGAGAGAAATGAGAACAACTATTCTGCATTTTGGAGTAACACACCTCTTTTAGCAGATTCTCCTATTTTTAACACTATAAAAACTACTTCCAGAATCTGCAATTCAGGTAAAGCACATTTTGCAAACTTTGTGATTTTTTTTTTCTAGTACATTCACATAAACTGGGGGCTAAAAGTTTCATCTTTAAACAAAAGCTACTGGAGCTCCCTACAACCACCATCAAGAATCTTCTCACACCAAGTTGTACCAACTCAAAGTTCCAGGTGGGAGAAAGAGCTTGAAACCCAGCCCTGAAAGACAGAGGAAAACTGCTCCATTCCGAGGCACACTGAAATAAATTGAAAAGCCCTGAACTGTGGGACTCTGCTCCTCTAATCTTCAACCAGTACCTGCTACAGTGGAGCTACAGGACTTTGACTTCACTTTATATGGCATGGCCAGGGCACCCTGGACAACAGCATCAGCTTGCCAGGACTCCCTGTACGCAGGAGTTTATATTTTAATGGCAGAAGGCAAAAGTATGCAGACACAAAATGCTAAGGTTGCTAAAGCTTTATTATATCACAAAGCAAATGGGTTTTTAAGAAGTTCAATACTTAGGCCATTTATTACTTGCACACATGTTGTTTTTCAGAGACTATTCACAGCACAAGGCAAAACAAAATTATGAGGAAAAGTACAGCAATAACAGCAAGAGTATTTACAAGGGGCTTTGAAAACAAAGTTTGAGTGCTGTAAGCAGGTTCTTGAGCAAATGAAAGATGATGGAGAGGTCTATGCAGATATTTAAAATAAAGTGCTCAAAAAGAGCAAGGGAGGGAGGTTTTGACAGCAGACTTTGGTTAGACTGCCAGGAGCAGGGCTGAAATACACAACGTTAAGAACAGGACAAACATCCCAAAAGCAAACCTCCACATACACTCCCTGTAGTCATTCTGCCCAGCAGGTGCAGGAATCCAGCATGAAAGCAGCAGTCCCAGTACAAATGAATTCCCACTCACTGGGAATCCTGGGAGGCACTGACCTACTCTCTCCACCCAGTACCTGCTTCTCTTGTTTTGTTTCTGCTGCTTCTTTGGTGGAGGGAAAAAAGTAAAAACACAAAGGCTCAAGACAAAGAGAGCAAAGCACACAGAAATGGTGACAAAAGGCAGAAGTGAGTTTGCACTTCCTAGCACTGCTGGTCTCCCTACAGCAATAGCGTTTTGGAAGTCAGAACAAAAAACAAACACTGTATCATTTCTTTGGAAAGAGACAGATCCCAGAAGAAATGTTGCTGCTGACACATTCAAAGCACCAGTATTATGATTTCTTTCTTTGGATGTCTTGGTGCATAGTAATAGAGGCTGAAAACAAGCCAGATGCTGGAAGAATATATGACTGCGCACCTCAGAGGACTGTCTTGTCACAGAACCCTTTTCACTCCCCACTTAGTTTTTCAGTGTGTATTTTTACCTCTGAAGCTACCTGTCCTCATCAGCACAGGTATCTGGGTTCAAAGACTCTTTCTGGATATCTCAGACACTCTGTAGTGTCAGCATACTCCTGCTTCCCCCCAGTGCATGACATCCCAGGATTTCTGTGCCAGTTAAACCCAGTTTGTGTAAGCACAACTGGCAGAGGTGCTTCTTACAATCCAGATGCAACATCACTACTGTGAACCAAATCCTTCACAAGATGAAGTCCAGGGCTTTATAGAAGTCACCACACAAAGAATAGCTTTGTGTTTTATTCTTTCAGGGTGTTACTACCAGAAACAATAGATATAGACTAATTAAAAGCAGGACCACTCATGCTACAGCTCGTTTCCAGTCCTCAAGTCTGCAGGATCAATGCTCACTAGGACTTCAGGGCAAAAACTGCTTTTCACTAAGTGTTGGACAATGCTCCAGCCTACAGGGACCCGATCTGTTAGGAGTGTATGGCATTATTTGAACAGTAATGAAATCCCAAACTAAATCCTTCTGGGCACATGGCAGGGAATCATCTGAACTCGAGACTCCTCCCATTTAATTCCCTGCTGCTTCTACTTTTCTGGCAGCTCTCTTTAGTTCGATCACCACCTGCTCTCCCCACTCCCCCCTCTCCCGCTAATTCGTCATTTCTTTCAGCTCCTCTGTAGCACTAATTATAGAGAAACAATGAAATCTCAAAAGCGTATCAAGCGAGGATTAAGCCAAGCTGAAGCACGATGTGCCACAAGCAAGCTGCTCTTTGGTGGCAGCAGCGGCGTGCCGTGCTTCTGGGACCAAACAAAGACAGGTTTCCACGCTTCTTTGGAGAGTTCAGAAAACATGGCAACACGGGCACTTCAGGCTTTGCAGCCACACAGTTTGTTTATTAAATGCCAGGGTGGCAAGAGAAAGAAAGGAGAGACGTTGCAGCGAGGATGCTGAACACACTGCTAAGTGAAAACAAGCACAGGGAGAGATGACACCAACAAACAAGAAGAAGGAAAAAGCTCATCAAGGAAGTTTTGTAAAGTTTAACAGCAGGTAACAAATATATGGGGAACAGTGGGAAGAGATTTCCTGGGCTGCTGCGAACAGCCTTCAACGAGGAAAAACCCCAAGGGCAGTTTGTGCCAGGGTAACACAACTTGGACAAACCAACTCTCCCAGCAGCCACAGATCTGCTGCGATCAGAGCCAACTGCAGTCCCGACGAGGTGGGCAGCACGGGGTTAGTGTTCCTGTGCTGGGTTCCTGCTCACTCCCCACCTCAAGACACTCTGATCAAGGTCAGTGCTGAGGCTCTTCCCCCTGCCTCTCTCAAGATCAGCTTTCGGAGAAAATTTGCTCCCTGGTTAATCTCTTCCAACATAACGGCTTAGCAAAACAATGAAAACCAGGCACAGCCAAATGCTTGCTGCTTTATTCCTGAAAAGCAGGAGATCATTTCGTTGAAGGGTGATGGGGAGAAAAGAGACCCCAAATGAGTATTAGGATCTGCTTAATACCCTCTGCTTTCGCCTCTGTAGGCTCTCAGATATAGTTCCAACCCCTAGGATAGCAGCTGTAAAATTCCTGCATAAGAGGGTCACGACCTACTTTAGAAAACACCGCCTTAAGAGGAAAACATACCCTTTCTAACCCCTGCTTCTTTCATGTTTCTACGATTAAATGGCTCTTTCTGAAATAAAACCAACCTCTGAAAGGATTAAAATAACCCAAATAAAAAAGTCCCCAAGCACTCAGTTACTGAAGCCTGATTTTTCAGGTTATCTCCTCTAGACCCCTGGATCCATGCTCCCTGTACCTTCAGCACCCACAGCTCCAGCCTGAACTTCTCCTTAAGTTGAGACAAACTCCCCATGAAAGCCCAGCATCAGCCTTTAAGGCACGCTGGACACCATGTCTTCTACAGCTGCACAGCTTACGTGAAGCTTCCATTTTTGAAAATAAAGACAAACCCTCTGAGATCTCTGTTGAAGTTAATGGAATCAATTATTTCAAGGCTAGCTGGAGGAGTGGAAAGACAGGGGACTGACCAGAGGACACAGCATATTCGTATACACTTTGTCTCCAACTTAACTAAATCTCTGCAGCCATATCAGGACATTTCAGCTCTGCCTGTAAGACTGGGATGAATTGCACCGATGCCTCTTCCCAGGCAAATGCAATTGAAGCCAGAGGTCCCCTTGGCAGAGAGATCCGCTTAAGCAATGGAACAGTCATGCCAAACGGTCACAAGACAAGCATCAAATCCTGGCTCTAGGACAGTATTCTCCTATCACGTGCAACAGTGATTTGAAGTAGTTACATGGAAGGAGGATTCACAAAACAGTGTTGCCGGAGCTTTACATCTACTTCAGGCACCCTGGGAGATGTGACAGTTTCCCTCCACTGTAACTCAGTTGCTCACAAAGCTGTTACAGTCAACGGGGGACATGTTCCATACTAGTCTTGGAGCATGAGTCCTTATCCTACTGTAGTATCAAATACTCTCTGTAGAGGAAATATTCTTTCCCAGGGTCAAACGAACATTACAAACCATTTAGGTTTGAAGGAACCTCCAGTCCATCCTCCTGCTGAAAGCAGGATCAAATCCCAACTTAGATAAGGTTCCTCAGCATCGAATTCAGTCTAGATTGAATTTTATTTAACAAGAGGTATTTCTACAACCTTTTTGGTTGTTTCTGTGTTTGACCACCCATGTGGTACAGCTTTTTCTCCCCCTTGATAACTAATCAGATCTCACAGCTTTGCTCCCAACCTTGGTCTTTCACCATGCACCTCTGTAGAACCCAGCTTCATCTCCTCTACAACTTCCCACTAGATAGCTGAGGACAGCAACAACTCTGCTAAGGCTGGAGAAATCCAGCTCTCCACACCCGCACCCATAAATTATATTCCCAAGTCTCCTTCAGCATCAGGCCATGCTCAGTGGAACACCTCTGCACAACCCTGCCCTGTGCTTCCACCTTTCCCTGCATACACACGACCTCTCTATTTTTAAGCGAGAGCTGGAATCCATCCTCCACTATCTGGAGTGCGGTGCCAGAAAGCCGCTCGCGACGCAGGCTCTGTTTATAATTGTACCCCCGGGTTTTCCTCTTATGAACAATGCACACAAAACACTTCCCTGCAAGGCTGCTCTGGACCAAGCAATGATTTTCAGGTTCCAGGTACCCCAAAGCCCAGGAGACCTTTAATCCTCTACAGCCAAGGATCTGTATTTGTGTCTCTGCAGGCTTGCTCCATCTCTGGATGCCTCAACTCTTTGACAGCCTCATGCCAAAGAGCTGTGGGAGCCCTGCTCTGATTACTCATTCCAAGGACAATACAGCAATAAAACAAGAAGCTACAAGACTGGGAATCAAACTTCTTGTGCATTCTTATAGAGCACAGAGCAAATACAGATCTAATTAAACCAGAAATTAAATATCAGATTGCAAATTCAGACTGATCTTGCATTGTTTGGTCCATGTGCTATGAAGGCAAAGTGATGCCTCTGTTTTCTGCACCTCATTTGAGGCTTCTGGTGAGAAGAGTCCACTTGCAAAGAATGAACTGCTTCTAAAAACAAGCTAGCAAAAAAAAAAAAAAGCCTACTCTCGAATTTCCAGCCAACTCAGCATGGGGTGGGAATACTCCTTTCCCCAAGCAGGACTTGGTAACAAGAGTCCACTGGATGTCAAAGTCTTGCTGGCATAAGCCCCACAATTCAGGAAGAGTGAAGTAATGCAATGTTAATGGTCCTTGAGTATGTTTTTCAAGCTGTCTCCCCACTACATGTCACATTCTTACTACAAAATGGAAGATGCAATCTACAACAACAGCTACAAATAGCATTAGTAAAACCAAAGGGAATTCATAACAGGACTCCGACATTCTCCTAGTACTGCCACAGAGGGGGCAAAAAGTCTTCTTACCTGTGGAGAGGAAAAAGCTTTCACAGCAAAGTATCATCTACTCAGCATGAGACTGCAGGAAGAGTGATAGCAATTCTAAAAGTGGAATTACAGCCCCAAATCAGCAGGAAGATCACTTGGGTACTTCTAGCACTGCTCAGAGTGAGCCCAACCAGCAAACTGGCTCTGAGTACTGCTGTTAAGAGACACAGGGAGCAGCAGCAAAACCAGTCAGGGAGAATTCAGTTGGGTTTGCTCTGTGCCTGGTTAGGGGACCTCTGGGAAACTGAAGCAGCAGCAGAGCAATCCACAGACAAGACACAAAAAAAGTTACAAAACCACAGGAGTGAGTACAGCTCCCCTCCCACAGCAACACGGGAGTGCAGACATGCACCTACCCCCAAGAAGCTCCCAGAGCTGTGCCAGCACAGCCCAGCTTATTCCCAGACACTTTCCACCACTCATTCCCAATACAAATTTACTATGAATTGTATTTCCTACTGAGATAAGAAGCAGGGCTTTACATTTATTTCTTTACGAGCTGAAGGATGACACATCCACAGCACAAGCACCTATTTAAAACACTGGTAGAGGTAGTAAGAGGCCAGGTTTAACTTGGTGCACCTTCTTGCAACTCCAATCATGCAGTGTTTGATCTCCAGCAGAGATGGAAAGATAATGTGTAGAGAAGAGGGAAAGAAACACTTGCTAAGACAGCGCAGGGAAGAAATAAATCAGAGAAGCATAAGCAAAGGCAGAAAGCAAAAGCAGATTAAACTGGAAAGTTGTGAGGGAGCCAAATTTAAAGCCTATATGGGGGGGGTGGAGGAAAACTAGCAAGCCCCACACACTACAAATCACAGCATAAGTACACACTACATATGAAGACACCTGCACAATGTGCATGCAACAGTCCTGCAGGCAGCATAAGAGCTGACCTCTCACATTTACAAGACAGTGGCTACCCTCGTATTTCTGCTGAAAAGGCTTTAGGAAGAACAGCTCAACCCTGGTTTAAATAAATAATTTTAAAACTTTGCATTTCTGTGTGGTCAATGTCAAAATGTCACCCCACCCTTCAGTCCAGCCCAACTCACATCACTGCATGCAGCAGGTTCATTCCTCGTTCAGGCTCACCTTGAGCACAGCCCAGCACTGGGAACATTCAGCTGGGTTCAAGCCAAAGGCGGCTGGAGGTACAGCAAAATACAGGGCATGGGCTGGACAACACCCTGAGAAAGGGCAAGGATGGGGAGGTAACAAGTCTAGGCAGAGAACTGAGACTTAAATACAAGTGACTTCTATTTCACACCAGCACATCTGATGACTACAGTCTAGACCTTTTACTGAAGAATTGGAAGGAGGAACGGGAAAAAGCACGGCTTTCACTTGTGAATTCCTGTTTGTTTCATTTAAATTGCAGGTGTATCACTTGGCAATGCTCTCTGATCATTTATTCCAGTACAGCCAGAGTTCAAGTAGTTCAAGATTCTGTGCAAGTTGCGAGGCCAAAGATTTCCAACAGTGCTCACAACACAAAGGATTTCTGTTAAGACACCATTATGTGTCTTTCCCAAAGCCTGAGAGTCTTTGCTCAATTTATGTCAGCACCCACAGTGTCCAACAGACAACTGATACTCCAGCATTAATCAAGCATGCTCAAAGAATTTCAGAAAATAAGGAGAAGCATATTTGGAAAGTCTGCTGTCCAATCAGAAATAGAGCCAAAACATTTGAACAGCACATAAACTTGCTGATCTTGATGAGAGCTCTCGCAGCTGACAATACCACTGAAAACCACACATCATGTCCAGAGCTCAGAGGTTTCTGCCCATGTAAGACAATGTATTTCTCAAGATTCGTAGTGCTCCATGTACAGTGGAGAAGGATGATAAGCCAGCAAAGATCACACAGTGCTGCCAGCACTTGTTTAAACACGCTTCCCCTCCAGTGGTCCATCAATACAGAAACACTCAATGCTGCAGACTTATTGCCCAAGTCTTTAATTCACATCTCAGACTCAGAGGAAGTAACATAAACCCAAATCCAATCACTTGTAAGAAGTCCAGTATTATTTCCAGAGCCATCAGCAATTGATGGGCAATACCCACAGAGAGGTACATCTTCCCATGGCCCCACTGAACTCTACACTATAAATAAATAAATGACATTGATTTCTAAGCTGGAGAGAGGTTAGCTACTGTAATCTAAACGACTCAATGCCAGGTTTCTGCAGAAAGGAAGGGGAGTCTTATGGAAATTTTCACCCCACCCCACACCACATTGTTCTCTCAAAAATCTCTCAATATCTCATAGGCCCTGAACACAGAAAAATGTCACCTTGTTTTCCACCTTCGGCAAACATTTAGGTTGAGAATCCTCACAGACTAAGCAGGGAAGTGACAGGCTTGGAGAGAAAATGGTCAGCTTGTCAATATAAAACAGGCCAGGACTGGAACAGAGGGCAAGGAATAGGGCTGGCCATGCAAAGCATGCCAGCAAGATATGTGACAAAGTTGTCACCGGGTCACTTCGCTGTTTGATTTCATCTGCAGGCACCAGCCCACAGCACAGGCAGCCAAGGCAAGCTTTCCACTGCCTCCCTATGATAGAGCTGCAGCCCCCTAGCATCAGACTCCACACCAGAGCAAGGGATGCAAGAAAAAAAAAATACCAGGGGAAAAGCCACTGGCCACAGAAGGTATCAGCAGAGAGGATTACCAGGGAGGAGTATCAACCCATCTGATACTCCTCCAACATTTCCACTGCAAACACCAAAGCATGGGTGGCAGAGGGTGCTGCTCTTGGCTGTATGCCTAACCTCCCGCAGCCCTCACATACCCCAAATCAGTCCAGACTAGCAGACATTCCCATCATGCTTTAAGAAAACACCCTCCAGCTGTCCAAGGCACCCAGGTGATTTGGGGAACACCTCTGAGACCATTTTCCCCATGGCAGTAACTACAGTAAGCTCCAAGGGCCAGTTACACAAGTTCTGCGTGACCTGCCACATTTACTTAAGGTGCTATTAGCATGCCTAAATTAGATTTTCAGTTTGAAACCAATTATATTTATTTGATTTTGTGCCAACATCTCTGGCTAATTTAAAGGGCACTGCAGCTATGCAGTGTTAATTCTATACGATGGAAAGCAGGCTCAAACATCTCCAAACACAGCAATTTTAGTGGAGAAGGTTCATCCTTCCCTTTTAATCACTGTCAGTTGCCTTTATGGTATAAGCAGCAATGTAAATATCATGCTGGCTGTCATCAGGTATTACCAAGGCTCAAAACACAGCACTGGTACAGTAGCCAAGCCAGTGTTCTCCTTTCTTCCCTCCCAATCTTTATCTCTGAACTCTGTCTCTCAAATGTAATTGTCAACTGTAGAGGATATTTTATTTGGCCAGGGTTCCACTTAACAGAACAATCTGTCTGCTTACAGTGCAGATGTTTGATAGTACTGTGGTTATTTTAGGTAAATAAGCTTTTAAGTATCAGATATATCCTCTCTCAAAGGCTATTATCCTTTCTTTTCAGCAAATATCTTGATCTAGTAAATATTTTCTGCATCTATTAGTCTGTTCAGCACACAAGATTAGCCCATTGGTTAAAAATTACATTCTTTAACCAAGAGTAATGAGAACCATCCTGAGCCTTAGGATCTGGACAAATAACTGAGCTGAGGTTGCCAGTTCATCAGGCCTCTCAGCTGTTCAAATAAGATTTGCATTGGTGAGTCGTTCAACAGGAAAACTGTTCATGCTCAAGATGCTTTTTCCAGTGAAATACAGTTTCCTGCAAGTCAATACCAAGGTATTTATCAGCTGTTAATACCAAGCTACTTATTAGACAGCAACTGGCATCCTCAATGACTATTTTTACTTTAGTGAAAGGATGGAACTCATGGATTCACCTTTCAACTTGCTTGGTGCTCCTGGGGGGGACTTTATTGCCCTCTACAACTCCCTGAAAGGAGGCTGTAGCAAGGTGGGAGTCAGTCTCTTCTCCGAGGTAACAAGTGACAGGATGAGAGGAAATGGCCTCAAGTTGCACCAAGGGAGGCTGATATTGGATATTAGAAAAACCTTCACTGAAAGGGTGGTCAGGCATTTGAACAGGCTGCCCAGGAAAGTGGTGGAATCACCATGCCTGAAAGTGTTCAAAAAACACTGGATGTGGCACTTGGGGACAGGGTTTAGTGGTGAACACAGTTGTGCAGGGTTAATGACTGGACTTGATGATCTTAAAGGTCTTTTCCAATCTTAATGATCCCATGACTCTACGATTTTATAACTACCTCACATGGTGAGAGACAGAAAGGTTCACAAAGAAGTGGCCTAGGAAGTAAAGACATATAACACATCAAGTTTCCAAATAACTCCATTTCCATTGGTAGATCTTGAGGAATCACAAACTGGAGACATTTGTATCAATGCCTTTAAGGTTTGGAGATGGCACAAACGTCAAGGTTCAGCTTTCCTGTGCCTCCCCAGGGAATTGTCCTTGCAGATACAGCCTGAACATAAAGCAAGTGGTGTAAGAAAACCACCAAGCCTCAGCCACGTGCTATGAAAGACAAGGCATTGTTACTTCCCACTGTCGTGGGGAATCCATTAAGCAGCTGTTTCATCCAGCGATGACAGGGTCACAGGGAGGTTTGAGTGTTTAATAGAACGTGTGTCAGTAATTCCCCCATGTGCCATTTCCAGCACAAGCATTCATTAATTCGGTATAGGGATTATACAATTTGGCATCAGCCAGAGCAGGGAACTGAACTCCATGACCCTGGGAGTCCTCACTAGCTCTGTGTCTCAGTAAAATAAGTGACAGGAGCTTTCCGGTTTTGTCCTGAAAATTGACATAATGAAATCCATCCCCGTGGATTTTGCAGGAAAGGTGTTTACTCCACAACAAGAAGTGCTGTCTTTAACTGACAAGTTTTCAAGCTATCAAGATAACTTAATATTGTGTTGCCTGCCTGAAGCTGGAAACAGCCTGAAATTCCCAACTGCAGTTTCAGCTGCCTCACTTACCTCAACAGGTATCAGCTCAGAGCACAGCTGAGCCCATAATTTTGTTAAGAAAAATATTCTTTAGGCGCTCTCATCCCACAGCCATTAATGCGCTCTCTCACTTTTCAAATACCATCATTTTCCAATACTGTCTGCACTGTTTTCATGGCTTCCTTTTCAGAAGGGCTGGAATGAACCCCAGAACCCAAGGAAACAGACTTAAAATCCCCTGAAGACTGAAAATGAGCAAGGGCCTAACTCGGACTGAACCAAAATTGAAAATGCACAACCTGTCCAACAATAACTATGGAGCTTTCATCCAATGTTCAGCAAACCATCAGTTTTACAAAACATGTGTTGAACTGCCCCAAGATGCAATAATCTCACATCCTGCCACAAGTACCTCAACACAATTCCACATTCAGATGGTTTTTTAGACATTTTCCTACTTGACAACACCCTCCCCTCTAATGAACTGCAAAATTTGTCAATTAACTCTGCAATAAGACAAAAGCCAACTTCAATTCTTCCACACAACAAGCCACCAGAGGATACAACTGGACAAGCCACATGCTCAGTCAGATCTCACCAGAAGTGAGGTGGGTACTCAAGGTCAATTTTTCTTTCTGCTGTTTTAACTTAATTCAACTCTGTGGATGGATGAAATGGGAACAGCATCCTCCCACACAGCTTTATTAATAGCAAGGTGCTAGCAATAAAAGTAAAGTTTGTCCTTAAATTACCATTCATGACTATAAAACAGTAAAACTCTGGCAAAACCCAAGGAGAATTTACTACAGTAAGAGATGATCACTGAAGTATTTCAATTCACACTATTCTTTAACAGCTGCTTGTACCTTTTCTTTACAGAATGAATTTACATAGGCTCATTTCCTGCCCGAAGGAAATATCCATTGGGGAGAATGCTATAAAGTCAGTTTAGCATGGAACAGTGAAATGAAAGAAAACAAGAATATTTTCTCTCCCCCACCCCAAACTCTCAAGACAAAGCAGTTGGAGCAGAAAATTGAAATCTGGCAAAAAATTAAAACCTCATTCAGAAAAGCTTTTCTGTATTCACTCACAAATGCATTTTAATTTGACTGAGTTATCAGACTTTGAAGGTGTTGTTTCACAAGCATGCAGTACAAACTGCATAAAACTGTAAGGGATGGGAGGTGGAAGGAAGATTTGCCTAATACAGTAATTTGGTGAGAAAGTGAATCAGTGCTCTGAATTTACTCTGTACTTCATCCATGGATGGGATCTGTGAAGCCTTTAAGAGTAGAAGATGGTCATCCCCTGCAGACTTCCCAGTGTGTAGAACCAAAGAGGTCTCAGAAATCCTGGCAAGGCACATTAGACTCTAGTCTGATGCAGGCTGATATATAACCAGTATTTTTTCCAGGATGGAATTTCTCTTAATTACAAGAAAATTTGCATTAAGCAAAAATTCTGTGTGCAGTGGTACACACCAGGAAACAAAAATCTTTAAGAACTTTGGGGAGTGGTGAGAGAAGGGACTTTGAAAAAAGCTTTGCTGGTTGTTGTAGCTGTTGAGTAGTTGTGAAAAGAAGTACTGGATTTTTTGTTTGTGCACTTGTATCACCACAAATCCCTACCTGCTTGTACAATGTGACAGGACCACCTAATATGGTTAAAACCAAGGAATATGCAGGCTGTGATGATTAACATGAAAACCCCACTCATGAGCAGTGTTTCAAGGCAAACAACATGCTCAGACAAGTTAAGGGATCAAGCTTAGGGCTGACAGAATCCCACACTAAGTCAGTCCCTTCATTTATGTTCATGCACATAAGGGACACGAGAAATTCTGACTCAGTACCATGGACCCAGTCAGGCATCTGTATCCCTGCTGCCATTCAGCTGTAGTTACACCATTTGCTAAAGTGATCTTGTCTTACTCAAGCCAGACAAGTTGGATTTTGTTCTTAGTCTGGCTCCCTTCATTAGTATACGCATTATTCTGCCTACCAGAGGTACCCTCTCTTCTCACACACCAAGAGCTAAGACCTTCTGATTAAGAGCCTGGACTGCCTGTCAGCCAGGGACCTAACCCTGTCTCCAAGACTTTCCCATGCGTCTGCCAGGAAGAGAGACGGAGTTTCACGTGTTTTTTTAGAAATGTCAAGGCTGAACTCCCTTAGGTGAAGTCACAGGAAACTGCAGCAACTTTGAGAGCCAAGTCCTTCATATCTGCACCTCAGTTGTTTGATTCTAAAGGGAGCACAGGATAATAGCTCAACTTGTCTGGAAAGCCCCAGCATCCTGATATTTCAAAGATTTTGCAATGCCAAATTCCACTGCTCCAACAGCTATTCTTCTACACCCACAAAGCCCTCAAGTCTGTCTCTCCCTATTAAGAAAGTTTAATAACACCAAGTTTACAAGCACTCCATTATCATGTCCACAGCTAAATTTACTGCTGCAGAGATTTACAATGGATATTGTCCATTTTTGGGGAAATCTTCCAAGAAAATTTGACCAAGACACAGTTTGCTGCTACACACTAATACTATTAGCAATAAGTGTTATTGCCATCATTTTAAAGAGCTCCAACTTTTATTAAAAGATTACATCTCTAGACTCTGGCTTAGTGGGCAAGCTGCTAACACTCAGAAAGGAGATGCTGCCAAGTTTAAATAGACAAACGTTCTGGGGAAGAGTTGATTCTCTTCAAGATTTCATCAGCTGCAGAAGCAAGAAGCCTCCCAGGCATGCATTTGTCAGGCAGCATGTACACCCCTCAGGTGTGCTCAGGAGCACAGCATAGACACACTTCCCAGCACCAGCCAAGATATTTGCATTAAGCTGAAACTGTTTAAATGGAATCTTGAGAAATGGAAGTGTTAAACATTAATCGGTCCAGTACCTAACAGTACTGGAAGCAACTGCTACATAGAAACCAACTCCAGGAAAGTGTGAACTACTTCCACATGAAACACCCCGCATGTTGGTTTTTGCCTTAATACCCCAGAATAGCTGAAAGCAGCAGGATCTGTCTCTGCTCTCCCCTCAAACCAGCAGGCAAGGCTAACAACCACGTATTCTTCCCAGCCAGCCTCCTTCATCACTGCTTGGCTTTGTAAGTCCTCATTCTGCTGCCTTGTGCATTTTATCCTCCTTCCTATCAGGGCACAGACAACAGAAGCACTAAACAAAGGCACACGAACAACCAAACACCTTTTGCTTTCACCTCCCCAGGGGTGAAAAGCGACTCATTTCAGCTCTAATTCTAGTAGGGCAATGGTATCAAAGGTCTTAAAGAAACGAGATGTATCAAGTGTCCAAAGGAAAGGTAGCCTTGGATGCAGGAGTAGCTTGGCTATTCTGTTGCATTCAGGATCACACAAGACATATTTGTCTACATCCAAGCAGCTCAGAAACCGGTACTGAGCATCTCCCACTTCAATGTCCAAGCAGACCAAGTACTATGAACAGCCGCTCACATTTTTTAACTTATCTACATTTGCCCAAAGTCAATTTAATGTAAGTTTTACCATAATATAAAACAACTAAGGCTTTTCCACCAACTTTATGTGGAAAAAATGAGCTCACAAAGCAAGTCTTCAAATGAATTAACCATCCTGAATACTGGGAATACAGTGTAGGAATCAATTTTGCTCAGCAAAGCTGGGGGGGAGGAGTGGGAATCCACAAGGAAATGCTAAAACAAAACATATGGCACCAAGACTGAATCCTAAACACTCATTTAGAGCTCAGGCAGTTATATTTTGTACAGCGTAACATTTTTCTTGAATGGGTTTTAAATAATCAGGCGTGTGAAACCGGCTGCAGCCAGCACACAGGCACCACAGCTAGCAATGAACACCACGCTCCAAAGGAAAAAAAACAACTGCTAAAGTTATCATTGGACAAGAACCTCCCATGCCAGCCTGGTTTTTACATCCAAAGACCCCAATCGCTCCTGGTCAGCACCTCCAGGCTGCTCTTTTTCAATGGCAGTGATTTCTCAGCACATGAGACTTCTACAGAAGCACCAGACAGATGACCACAGACATTTTGATAAAATTTGGGAGAGCAGAAATCTTCATTCTAAGAAGTTCCTCTGTACCTGTGAAAAAAAATTTCTCCCACACAGGGCTGTGATGAAAACAGACAGAAATCTCAATATTCAGCCCCAAAAGATCAACATGTTCACAGGCAAAGCCCAACTCCAAAGCTACTCGAAACGCAGTCATTAAAAAAACTAATCATTCCTTAAACGGTGACTTCAATTTTCAATTTAGGCTTGATTTCTGATGGGATAAGAAACTCCCACCACATCTGTTCATGCAGCCTGCACTGCCCTCATCGCTGCGAAGGAATCTGTCAGGGGAGAGAGGGCACAGGAACAGAGCATGGGAGCATTCCCACCACTAATTTATCTCCTGTTTCTGGCACAGGCTGTTTGCAGCAAAGGGGATGCTCCTAAATCAAACAGCCACAGTCAGCACTGCTCTCATCTTTCCAAAAAAGTAGCAAAATGAGAATGACCCAGTTCCAACCAACTTCACTCCCGCTACCAGCATTTCCAAGAGGAATTGTGAGATCCAGGGGAACCCGCCTGTGTATCTGATCAGCACAAGCAGCATGAGGTCGAATTTTTTTCAGGCTTCAAAAAGAAGACTGCAGTAATTTATATGCAATCCACGCTCAGAAGACCAACCACCTTCACAACCACCACCACGGCACAGACTATATTCTGCTTTTTAGATAAAAATTGCAGTGTCTCCAAAGGCCCTATTCACCTGCAGAACTCTCACTACTCTGGAGGTATATTTCACTGAAATGCTTTATAAATTGCTTCCTCCACCCCACCTGCATTTCATCCTTTTTTAAAATGAAATTAGGTTCTCATCTGATCAAAGTTCCTTGATTCAGCGTACTGGAAGTTATTTAAGCCTAAGGAGGCTACTCAGCAGTTATTAACACTAACCAAGCATAATCAACATGGATATTAATCCACACCTTTATAATGAGTCATCCCCGGTGCTGAGTAATCCTTTTTTATTTATATGTAGTACTAGCCAGAATCAGGGGGGCAGTTTTACAGTACAGGTTCTCTCTGCAGGTACGAAACTTGCTTCTTCTATTCCTGCACTTGAGTGGTATAGAACCATTCACATCCAATAAAAGCCAAATATGGCTGTTCTCAGGCAAAATCAGTACAAATTAAAGAATTAGACTACAAACGGATTTCTGTTATTCCATGTGAAAAAAACAGCTGAGCTAGTAATCTCAAAATTTACTCTAAATTTTAAGAGTAATGTTTTTTTTCATCAGGAAACAAGTTAAATCCTTTAAAAGCACCAGTGCAAGGTTCATCTCTTTCCACACCAGAACATCTCTTTGTTCTGCGCTGAAGGACCTTTACAGCTCTTCAGTTAAAAAGAGAGCTCAAAAAAAAAAAAAGCCAACTAAAAAAAAAAACCCCAACCAAAAACCCTTGAGGTTTACAGGAGACATGAAGCAGGAGGCAAGGCAGACCAGCTCAGTTAACACAGTGACATTTTGTCCCACAAATCATATACGTGCTAGGAAACTTGCGTCACATCTCCATCCAGGCCGCTGGCAGACACACCAGTGTTTGAAATGAGTAAAGGGGGGGCGGGGGACGGAAAAGTTAAAAAGAGAAACCATATGTTTGCAATATACACATCTCAGTGTACATTCCATCACATGCCAAAATGCCAACACAACCTCTCAGTGAGCAGGCGACATCCAGAAACTCAGTTTGCAGAGGGGCAGGGAAAAGATACAGAAGAAATTAAACACTTTTCCCAGATTTCTCCCCAAGTTCTGTCAGTTAACATGAGACAACACACGTCTGTGCTCCTCCTCACACTCGGAGGCTGTGGGACGCTTGTCTCCAGCAGCAAGTTCTCCCAAGAGCAGAAGTGTATTTACATTCCCTTTTGTTCCCATCCCACCCTGCTCCCCAGCTACAAAGAGGCATTCGCTCCTATCCTTGATTACTCAGGTCCAAATCCTTGCTCTGTGCCACCACAAAGCATCCCTTTGCAGGCTCTCAAAAGAAAAGGAAGGATTTCCTACACAGAGAAATGCAGTTCTCTTTCCCCAGGAAATGGGTGGCATGTTCTCCCCCTTCCGCCCCACACCTGTAACTCCTGCTCCTCAGGGAGGCTGAACATCCTCCTCCCCAGGGCACATTTTCCAGGAGATTTAAAGGGTTGGTCTGTAGGATTACATCTTCTCTGTCTTTACAGGCAGTTGGTCTCCTTCCTAAAGCACTGCTGCTCCCTCTGAGCAGAGGGAGAGGACAAAGCCTGATCCCACAGAGCAACAGGGATTTCCAGAAGGATTTCCCCCACTCCACAGCTTTAGTTCCTTCCTACTTTTAAACAATGCTAAGAATTTAATCTCTTAAAACAGCATTTTCACAGACTCTCCCGCCCTCAACAGAAAACAAGCCTCCCGACGAGGCAGAGATGGAAAGCCTGGGCATGACAGTGCTACGTCATTTAGAAACTTCAAATGAAAGCACTCCACAAAGATTACTCAAAGAATTAACCTCCTTCCTAAAACCCTTTGGCCGGGAGCCACCTCCTGCTTCATTCCGTGCCTCCGGAGGGTGAGACGAGAGGTACTGACCTTAGAGTCACCTGTGGCACCACCTCTGATGTGTCACACACTCACCCTAGAGCAATATATCCCTCTAACAGACCCCAACAAAATGGTCGAGACAGCCAATAAATCAGTACAGCGGGAGGCCTTTGGTAACTGGGCAGTTTAAAGGCAAGAGAGAGTGAAGAAGGAAAAAAAAATCGTTTAATGGAGAGAGCAAGGGCTGGGGCCTCGAGCTAAGGACAATGAATGAAAATGCACGGCAACAGCAAAATTCCAGGATAAAGGGCTCGTTCGGCGGCTCTACCAAACCCTTCGCGCACGGACCAAAGCAGTGCGGGGCTCCGAAACTGCTGAGAGGTGTGATCGCCCCAAAACGAACAGGGGTGCCCCAGAATGAGAGAGCCCACGCAAGCTCTGGAGTTCACTCCCGCTGACCACCTCACATCCCAGCACATCCCAGACCACACCGTGATGGGAAGAAAAGCCCCCCGAAAGCGGACCCCGTCCCACTCACGCCGACACGAGGAGACACAAACCCTACCCAAAGGTACGGGCAGAGGCCAGGGAGGAGCCCCCTGCCAGGGAGGTGTCCCCGCGACCACCGCAATCATCTCCTGGGATGCGGCAGACCCACATCACCTTCCGTGGGCCCCACACACAGATGAGGAGGGGCAGCAGCCTCAGCAGGGGGGTCACACAGACCCTCACGCCCCTCAGAGCTCCCCGCAAGGCGGGGGGACAGATCCTCTCACATCCTTCCTACATACGTGGCTGGGGGGGGGTGGTCACACAGCCCCAGCCCGTGACGGGGTGTGTGCGACGGGACCCCTCCCAGCTGAGGGGTACCCCAGACCCTCACACCCATCAGAGCGGGGGGACAGACCCCCCTCAGCTGAGGGGTCCCCCAGACCCTCACACAGCTCAGTGTGGGGGAACGGATCCTCTCACACCCTCACATGGCTGAGAAAGGGGGCAGCCACACAGTCCCACTCCTTTACAGGGTGTGTGACAGGATCCCCCTCAGCTGAGGGGGGTCGGACCCCCCCCTTCCCTCAGCGGACTCACACCCTCACATCCGAGGGGCACCCTGCACCCTCCCCAAACCCCGATGACCGCTCACCGATGACCTCCTGCAGCTCGTAGTCATCCTTGTTAATGGACCAGGGCAGCGCGCTGGGCTCCTCGGCCATGGCCGCGCCGCGCCCGCCGCCCTCCGCGCCGCGAGGGGGAGCGTCCCCGAGGGGCGAGGGAGCGGAGAGGAGGCGCTGCGGTGTCCCGGCTGTCTCCGAACCCCGGCCGAGTCCGAGCCCCCTCCTCCTCCGCCTCCTCCTCTCCCGCCGCTACCGCCGGCCCAACTCCGGCCGCCGCCACCTCCTGCACCTGCCCATGCCCGGAGCGCCTCACGTCACCCGCGTGCGCCCCGCCCGCCACGGCGGGGCACCGCCCGCCGCCATCTTGAGCGTGGCTTGGCGACTCCCCGCCCGCCGCCACACGGCGACTAAGCCACGGTTTGCTCGGTTATCACCACCGGCCTCAGGGGACGGGCCGGTAAGGGGGGATTCCAAAGCGAAGGGCGGAGGAGGAGTCCTTAAGGAAAGGGCGGGGATGCCACACACAAGATGGCGGCTGCGAACATCGTCCCCTCCCTCGGGCACAGGGCGGGAGCGGGTGCCGGTTTAAGAGCAGTGAGGGCAACGATTGGCTGTCCGCCGCCAGATCCGCTGCTTCTATTGGTCGAGCGGCTGCCAATCATGTTCTGGCCTTCCCCGGGTCCCTGCGCCCGCGCGGCTGGGCCTGATCCTGCCGTGAGGGAATCCAGAGCCTGCGGGCGGGAGCGGAGCGCGGCCCAGGCGCTCCAGGGATGCACATTCCGTGTTTAAAAATAGTGTGTGGGTGTGAGGGATCAGGAGGCCTCCTGGTATTCTCGCAGCCCCCGAGGACGGGCAATTCTCCACTCCACGCTGCAGTTCTAGGGTTCGTGGATGTGTCCAACACCCTCATGGAGATGTCCTGCACGCTCATCCTATGGTTTAAGGCTCTGCACCCGGAGCTTTTTTGTCTGGATGCATTCAGGTACATCTGGTGGTCATAGAGGAAAACAAATTGAAATTAAAAAGAGTGAGGAATACAAGGCTGAGTGGCACCATGGACCCACAAAGGCTGATGTCTCTGTCTAATGTATATACATTTAAATTGTTTGTAGCTTGAGGATTTTTTTTCCCACCAACATAAAAAGAGATAAAACAGCATCTCACAATGCAGGACAGTAACCATCAGGAGAACCGACCTGGAATCTCAGTATCAGGTTTCATCCTTCTTTGCTGGTCACTGTTCTTCTTGTGGCTTGATGTCAGGCCCTTCTGCGGGTCAAAGACCATCAGTTACATGTATTTTTAGTTTATTAGGACAAATTCCTGAGATGCCTCTGGTGAACCAGGATTTGTGGAGGGCCACTGCCAAAGGCATGGTCTGACCACAGTGCTTTCACTTGAGCTCTAATGCAGTACACCAACTCCTTCCTTCTACTCTTTTTTGTGTCCTACAAAAAAGCCCCACAGCCCCGTCTTGCTCGCTGCTGTGCAGGCACTCCACAGCTCTGTCATAAGGCAGAACCTCCAACTGAAAAGCTGTTTTGTTTCCCTGCTTGTGTGTGTTAAACATTCCCCTGCTGAGTAATTTTTAATATTTGCTAAATATGCCTTAATTACTGTTTGAAACTGTCTCTGTGATCTTTTAACCATGTTATAAAAGGAGTTTATATAGCAATTAAAAACAGGTTTTACCCCAGAGCAGGCACCGGGGTAGCCAGTGTCGTATTTCTGATAGCTAACAGCATGTTAAAAATGGATCTGAGCCAGGCACCAACAACAGAAAGAGACTTATACACTTAATTTTACCCCAATGGTTTTAAATTCAGAACCATCTTTTGGATTCTCTTATTCTGGCCTGAAAATCCTCTCCCTGAAGGCAATGCTAAAACTCCTATTGCTTTAGACCACTGGAGCAGGATTAGGCCCACAATGAGCCTTGTTCTTTAAGAATAACCACAGGCTTTGATCAAAATTAAAATTTAAAATGTGCACTGGCAAGACCACTAGTGGCCATGTGAGCATAGAGAAATGAGTGCTACATTTTAGTTTTCCAGCTCTGCAATGAAAAATGCATTTCCATATTTTTAAACCCAAATCTCTCATTCACTCATAGACTCCAGGTCTCATAAATTTTGCATTTTTTTTTTAATGAAGTCAGCATTTTGAGTCTCTCAAAAGTCAGGGGTGGCTGTTGCACTCATTCATTCAGTGGGTTGTTCCAGCCTGAGTCTGGTGAGGGATGAAAACATGGAGCTGGATTCCACAAAGCTTTTATTCCTTAGCCAACTTCAGACCTCCAAGCAGCATCTTCTCCTCTTTCATCACTTCTGCTCATCCTCTTTTTCCTGATTTGTTGTATTTTGCCTGTCTCATGTAGGCTGTGAGCTCCTCAGGGCAGAGGCAATGCCTCTATTTATAAAAGAGCTGTGAAGTGGTGCTGCTGAATCAAGTGCTCTGTTGTAATAACAAGAAATTTTAGTGGAAATCTGAAGTGGAAAAGCAGCTTCCTGGTGTATCCACCTCTGCTCTGGACCAGGCTTTAGGGGAGACTGAGAGTGGAAAAACTTCAGATGTCTTTCAGGTGGGAAGGCTGCAGCCTGAGAAAAAAAAATTCCAGAGCTGGTTTCCTGAATTTTTTGACTTTCAGTAAAACACCATGGATCAGGGCAGGCAGGGCCCTCCTCCTCCATTGATGCTGCAGCAGAATGGAGGCTTTCCCCTGACTCCTGCATTTCACTGATATCCTGGGGCTGGTGTTCCACTGCCGAAGCCTTGGCACACCAGGCACACAATGCATGCTCTCACACAAAATGCTCCCTTTCTCGTAAGGTACATGGTTTCCTGCCTTTCTGGGCCAGCTACTTATTGTTTCAGTGAAACTTACTGGCACTATCCAGCTCTTTGCTTGGTTTTTCCATCCATGTTATATTGTAAAAATGATGTTTAATGCACACGTTGGTGATTCTGATGCTCAGCACACAGACATTGCTACCTCTAGTACCTGGGAAGGGTCCTTGATGGTGGATAGATTTTTTCAGCAGGTCAAGGGAGGTGATTCTGCCCCTCTCCTCTACTCTGGTGAGACCCCACCTGCAGTGCTGCATCCAGCTCCAGGGATGCACAGGAAGGACATGGACCTGTTGGAGCAAGTGCAGGGGAGGCCACAAAGATGCTGGAGCACCTCTGCTATGGAGAGTTGGGTTTATTCAGCCTGGAGAAGAGGAGGCTCAACGGAGATCTTATTGGGGTTTTTCGGTACTTGAAGGTACTTTTACTGTAATAAAAATGAGAACAAACTTTTTAGCAGGGCCTGTTGCAATAGGACAAGGGGGAATAACTTTAAACTGAAGGATTGCCAGTTTAGATGAGATATCAGAAAGAAGTTTTTTATCATAAGGGTGGTGAGGCACTGGCACAGGTTGCCCAGAGAGGTGATGGTAATGCCCCATTCGTGCAAATATTCAAGGTCAGGTTGGATGGGGCTCTGAGCAACCTGATGGCATTGAAAATGTCCCTGCTCATTGCAGGGAGGTTGGACTAGATGGCCTTTAAAGGTCCCTTCCAACTCAAACTGTTTTATGATTCTATGATCATCATCACAGTTGTGAACATAAACTAACTTCATTTACACTTGGGTCATAGAAAACTAATTTAAAATCCCGTTTGTGCATCGAGGCCCTTCAGATTTCATCTTTCTAGTCATGTAGCCTCTCAGATATATAATTTTCTTCTTGTTAGAGTTTAAGCCAAAGTTGCTCTTTCAGCAAAGCCACACGGAGACATTTGCTGACACAGTTCAGTGGTGTTCGAAGCCAGGGCATTTGTTGCCGTGTTTATGGTTTAAGGCTCTTTAAGGCACCATAAGCCTCTGTGTGGAAGTGCAGCGGCTCCCAGGGCTGGTGCAAACAATGGCAGTTAATGTGCCTGTGGAGCTGCCTGGTACAGGCCTGGGCTGAGGGAAGCCCAACAATGCCCGTTTTATTGCCTTCAGAGCTGGGCAAGCCCCTGTCCTCGAGCAGAATGCCTGACTTTGTTCCACTGCAGAATTTGCCCGCTGTTCTCTCTTCATGGAAACACTTCCAGGTTTATTGAAGGGACCTTACTCTATCAAACTGCTGCTGATTACTTAACTAAGTACAAGGCAGCTTCCTCTCCAACAAACAAAGGCAGGCACTGCACTTGATCTCCAGGGGTTTCTCCTGGCAGCTTTGCTTTGGGTTTGGAGAAATGAGGTGAGGACCCTGCAGTGGAGGAAGGAGCAGTGATTTCAAACCCTCCAACTGGAGCAAGCTTTTAATAATAGTTGTTTTCAAACCACAAGCTAAATTCCAGTCTGAACCACACCGGCAGGTTTTCCTAAGTGATCCCGTGTGCTACCCTGTATCTCCACCCCGTCACTGAGCCATTTTAAATTCAGCTCTGAGGTCACTTTGAAGTCAAGTAGCTGAAGGTCCGGTTTTAACAGGTGAATTCTGGTTCTCACAGGGTGTTTACTGAAACCAGCTTTCGCTCTTCAAACACACTTCTCATCCCAACACCCTGCCTCTCAACAGAAACTCTGTGCTGCTCTCTTACTTCCTCCACTTAAAATATCCCCCAGATTTTAAGCTCCAGGAAACAAGCAAAGAGTTTATGACCAAGACAAGTTTTTATCTTCTTACTCTTTTCTGCTAAGTTTATGATTTTTTTAGTACATGAATTGAAAGCCATTTAACCCTCTGTAACAAATAAGGCTTTGCTGCTGCCTCCTTCCGATCTGATACAAAATCAATGCCAGGCTTGAGAAATAATTGTAACAAGATCTTGATTACCACATACCTGAACTGCCATTTAATTATCAGCCCTTGCTCTGCTCTGGTTTACAATAATGCTTTCTTCATACCTCTTTGTCTTTACAGAAGCAAATGAAAGACACTTCACATGCCTGTACCTCTTTGCACCCTGGGAATGTCACAGCTTCTGAGGACAGAAAGGTTTTCCCACCAGCCTCTTCTGTGGAGGGTAAATCTCCATCATAAAGCATTTTCTAAGCAGCTGACCAGGACAGTGGATGAGAATGTGTTTCAGAGCATTTTCCCTGGTTCTTGAAAGTGCAAAATAAGCCTGCTGCAAGCAGCCAGACCCTGATGGACAAATGGATACATCTGGCCTGACTCTTCAGCAGCTGATGAAGGGTGGCCAAGGACTGTTGGTACTATGATGTAAAGCTTTGTGGGTGTATTTAAGTCCATTCCAACATTTTATTACTCAACAAAACTCTTCTAGAAAAAAACTCAGTCTGGACATAACCCCTGACAGACCCTTGGAAGGAGATCGAATTATCCAGGGACACTTGGGACTTCTCTGCTGCAACAGGAAGTGGCAGGGAGGGTTGGCCATGGCAGGACTGAGCACAGAAAGCAGCTTTTGGAGGTGACACTGCTGCTCGCAGGTGGTACGGCGTGGATACTCTCTCAGCTGGGAGTGCTTGGACCCAATTTTCAGCTGGCAAACTTTGAAGAAATCAAATAAAACTTCTTTTGTAACGTTACGGTGAAGTAAGAGGAGTTCTCGTAAAAGAAGAGAAACCCTAGGAATAGAAAGATAGGATTGAATAAGATTTCATTCACTTCTTGCCACCTGGGAATAAAATTTGTGAGGGAATGCTGTTCTTATTCTTATAAATGGCCAACATCATCTCAAACCCAGCAAAGCAGAGGACGGGCAAGTTTTATAGTTCACATTAGCAGATTCTAGTGACATGAGTTTACAATAATGGTCTAATAGTTCAGTGTAACAGTGACTCATGGCTTATTACTGTGGCGATAGGAATGTAAAGAGATCTCATTTGAAAAAAAGATGTATTTGGATAATTCACATCCTTTCCTCCCTACTCATGAATTCCTGTGCCATTGACTGCTAGCTGCTAAAAATAGGATCCTTTTTGTGTATCTAAGGGAAAACCTAGAATCAGAGAGAGTGGGCTGGGACCAAGGTCCTTCCACTCAGAGCCTTCAGGAAATATTTGTAATGAAAGCCCTGTGAGAGTGCAGGAATGTTTTTAAAAGATGGGAACAATCTAAGAAGGTATCTTGGAAAGCAGAAGGAGAGGAATTAATGAATGACAGCAGTTCCCAGGTTTGGTATTTTGCACCATAGGGGTGGGAGGTACAGGACCAAGCTGCAGCTTTGTCTTGGAGAAGCTGTTCCACTTCAGCAGCAGGAAGCTCCAGGGAACAGCCCAGGAACAGCCCTGTGGGCTGATGAGGAGCCAGAGAGGAGCCACAAGAGGAGACTCACTAGGAGTCATTTGAAGTTGTACAAGTCCCTTAAGGACAAAAGCAAGAAAGAGGATCTGGAAATACACGAGTAAGGTATCTGCAAAAGAAATGGATTATCACCACCACTCCTTCGAAAAAGAAAAAACCCACATGGCACCTCAGAAACAAACCGCTGAAGTGTGAAATCATGCGGCAGGGAAAGCTGTCACAGAGAATCAGAAATTGATTTAATAGACACAAATTGACTGCTGCATAATTTGTGCAGATTGCTGCTGGCTGAGAGGGAGAGAGATCCATAGCTCTGGAGAGCTGAGCACAGGCACCGCCTGGCAAAAGGTGTGGAAAGCAAAAATTTCATCGTTGGTAATAGTACGTGTACTGAATGCTTCCTCTTCAGTAGGGAACAATTAAAATCGATGGCAGGATGCAAGGTAACAAAAGGAAATGACTGATCAATATGCATGTCTTGGAGCTAAAGACAAGCCCGTCTGCCAAGAGCAGCATGCTGATGAGGCGAGATTCTGAGAGGGAACCTGAAAAGCTTCCACTCCTGATGCTCAAAAACACAACCCATCTGAGCAGATGCCAGGTGCAGTGCTAGGAGAGGTGAAGGCACCGAGGAGGCAAGAGAATAACTGTTAGGAAAACCAGGGAATATTAATTTTAAGACTAAATAGATTTAAAGTAAAAAATGCGATGCTTCTCTTCTTTGCTTTTCTAAAGATCTCAAAAGCCCTTTAGTGATATTGAAAAATTACGGTCTTTACATACCTGTGCAAGGTTTTAGAGATACTGAGATAGTGATATTTTAAGGCCAATGTCCACTTTATTCCTCTGCTGAAAGCACTTGAAATCTCATTTCCCTGTATATTCACTGGGGGGTCTCTGCCAAGTGCTGCCAAAAATCAAACGCTAAATCTTCTATGATCCAGTAGTTTTAAATCAGTCACCCAGATTTCTGAACACTTTTAAAAACGTTGCTGTAAAGCCGACTGCAGGGTCTGCCATGGCTCCAGTGGGACAAGGAAGAGCATGTGGAACTCCAGGTTTGTTTTCCCAGTTTTTCCCCTCCTAAATGGTGTTTGTTTCTGAGGCAGCAGCCCACAGACTGGCACATGAGCAGTTAAACACCTCAGGTCTTGCAGCTCATACATCTCATTCTGCTGACACAGACAGAAGGCGGACACAGCTGAAGATCAGAGCCAGAAAAATGCTGCAAAACCTTTGTGAAAGTTCACTTCATGGTAACCCCACATTTGCCTGAACATATTCCCCGTGAGTTCCTGACTAGCATCCTAAACAGTGGATAAAGACCTATTTTACCACCTCATGAGTTTGATTTCATTAAGAAACCAGAGAAGACTGGTAACATTGAGCCTCCACATTCTCAGCGAGGTTGGAGCAAGGGTTCTCCTCGTGGTCCTGCGTTGCATCACCCACTGCCTCCTCTGCAGAGCCCTCCTGCTCTCTTGGCAAAGGTGAATGAGCAGCCGCTCCCCTTAGGAGCCCAGCAGGACCCAATGCATCTTTCCCTGGAGGCTGGCACCCCGCCAGACACACTGCTTCGCTCTTTCCCTGCGGGAATGCATGGAAGGACTGAGAGCTGTGCAAAATCTGTGCGGTCTGAGGAGGGTTTGGATGCTTGGCTGTTGAGGAAACGCTGGCATGCTCCTCCCAGTGCCTCTGTGCTCCAGCCATCTGCCACCTGCCTCCTCCCTGGGGGTTCTCCCCGTGTTTGCTGGGAAGGGGAGGCTTGGAAGCTCAGAGTGGAACAGCTGTGCTATCCTTGGGCTCAGCCGGACACGCTGCACATTGTCCCACTCTCCAAGGTGGTGGGAAGGTGTGTGGAAACAAGAGGAGGAAAAAGTTGCAAGCAACCTTTTTTAGAGAGCCACAGTTAAGTGTTTCAGGGCCAACACAGATATGTTCATTCCGTCCTTCCAGTCCAGCCCCACCAAAACCCACCCTAAGCAAGACTAGGAATTGGGGAAATGGGAATCAAAACCACTCCACTGGCTGTGAGGCAGGAGAAACTCCATGTGCAGCTGGTACAACCTTCATGCTCTGAACTGCAGGGATGCATCCCCTGCCTTTGGGGAAACCACCTATCCAGCTGAGGTAGAAGGATCAGGCTGTCTGGTGGGCAAGGACAGCCCTGACCTCTGCCATGGCATGAGCAGCTTTATCAGTGGGAACAGGAGAAAGAAAAGGCAGAACAGAAAATGCATTGTTTGTAAGTCAGACTTTGGAACTGCTTAAGACTTAAACACAGCTTCAATTAACTAACCTTTTGCAGAGCTGCACAGCCCCAGAGTGAATACAACACTATTCAGTCCCCTGACTGCAGATTTTGTTGCAAAATAAACAAGTTTTTCCAGGGCTGGGCTTGATAGTGCTGATCAAGAGGTTGGATTGGGTTCAAAGTCATCTCAAAGTCCTAGTGGGGATACGAAAATGGTTGTAACACCTAGAGAAAATTACCTTTAGCGAAATATTTGTACACAGCACATGTTGTAAAGCCCCAAATGGTCTGACAGAGGTGCTCTTTAATAAGCCTTATGAGCATGTTTCCCAGCAGTGTGAACCTTGTGGGGTTTGTTTTTTATTGCCTTATTAAAATCTGTTTCCAGGATGCTCAAGCAACATTTTTCCAGCTATTTTTTATGCATAATTACACTTTTTTCCCTTGCTAATGTTATTCCTGTAAATGTGCCCTCTGGACCAAGCAGTGCCTCCCTCATGGTAACACAACTCTTGTCACGTTGGTGAAAATGAAGGATGGAATTTGATCCATCGAGGTCAATACCTGACCTCTCACCCTCTCTTCCTGAAGCTGAGAACATTCTGCAGCAGTTTCACCAGGTAGATGCTGTCCTCCAGTACATGAGGAAATGGCACCAACATTGTTGCATCAAAGTAAAACTGGGAATACTTCTTCAGCATAAGGGGAATGACATCTGGAAAAGAGCCACTGCAGCTGGACCCCTCAACCCCACCTGAATCAGAGCTCAGGCTTAAATACGGGCAAGAATCATTAACTGCTCCAAACCGTGGAACAGGGGAGTGTGTAAAGATGCACTGGGAGTGATGGGATGCCAGCACTTCCAGGGACTGGAACGCTCCTGGCAGGCTGCTCTTGCCAGCAGTTTCCATCCAGAATAATCTACCCAGGGATGGTTTGCACACTACTGTCCATATGTTCATAGTAGCCATAGCAGAGACACGACTTCATATGCACTATAGGGAACGTGGCCCTGCAAGTGGCTTAGTGTATGGCCCCTCCCATTGGGAAGAGCAGCTCGGCCTTGACCTCCAGGAATTCCTTCCAACCAACACTTCCGTGATTCAGTGATCCTTCGTCTTTTCCTGTGGCAGGGCCTTGGCCCGACAGCTGCTGGGTTTGTGTTATTTCCCTGGCTTGGACCAACTGCGAGCCAAAGGAAATAAAGCTGGCAGAATCCCCCGGATTGCTGCGCTGTAATAATCCCTGCTGGGGCCTCCAGAAAGGGTGTGGAACAGGAGCAGCATCCCAGCAGAGCCCTGGCTCCATCCCCTCCAGCCTCATGGGCACCAGGGCTGAAGAAATCCAGGATGGCAACACAGATCACAAACCCATAAACAAGACCTGGAGGGGAACCACGTGTCTGAAGTACAATTCCTTGATAAATTTTCCTCCTGGCATGACATAACACTATTTCTCTCTCTCCCAGGCACAGCCAACCACCCCCTCTGGTGAAGTTATGAAGCCAAAATATGAAAAGAAAATAAAGAACTATCCCATATCATTTTTCACTTACACTTTGAGACACAGTTTTATTCTTTGATGCGCACAAAGCAGATTCAGCCTGCTGGGTTTTCATTCTTTATTTTAAAATGTTTTCACAAGTAGCAAAAGTTTAGGTTTTTGAGGAGAAAAACAGAAACATTGTCTATTTTCAGAATGCCTATAAACACAGATGCTTCCCCCTTAGTATCAAGACACAAAATTATTACAAATATATATGTCTGTATATAAAAATAAATGGTTTGGCACTAACAGATTCAACTAAGACCATTTCAGTGAGGGACAGAGACAAAACAGAAAAAAGCCTGTAACATCACAATTTTATAAATCCCTTTTTTAAAGGTGTTCAAAAATTTTGACCTTCCACTGAACATGAAAGAGGGCAGGAGAACCCCAAATGCCACTGAAATGGGCAAATGGTTCACAACAACTACATTTTGTATCATTCACAATGTCACACTTCAAGTTATTGTGACAAGGCAGATATGAAAGTGTCAGAAGTGCATAAACTCTGGGGTTTACCTAGAAGAGGATACATATTTGAAGTATATTTTATATTTTAGGGCTGTTACCTCACTTTACCGCAAAATAATTATTTTAGCATATAAGATAAATAGTAACTCGTTATAAAGCAACAGCCCCATAACAGTTAAGACCTTCCCAGCATCCAAGCCCAGCAGAGAGAAGGGCCAGGGCACCACAAGCAGGGTGGTAACAAGATCCCAACATCTTTCACCACTAACTGGAATATGGCATTTATCTATTGGAAGTCAGAAAATTTAGAAATTCAGCTCCTGTGTTTGCTTTCCCATCCAGAACCGGCACCTTCCCTGTTGGGCGATCACCAAATCGTCTATTACAAACATCATAATTTTTCCTGCTGTTATTTCCCCCTCATTTGCAACACGCCAAGTCCCAAACCATCAAGACTCAGAAGACCTCACACGAGGTTCAAGCTGCCAAAATTGTCGCTGGTTTCGGTATACCTTGCTCAGAAGGGGAGCAAGGGGGAGAGGAGAACCCACTTGTCTTTTTTCCATGCCAGACAGGGGTCAGTGCCCTGCTGGCCCATCCCGGCCGTGCCTCCCCATCCCACCCGCATTCCCTCACAGGGTGCCAGCGTGGGCCATGGCCTCCCTCTAGCGTCCAGAGCACGGGCTCCTCTGCCTCAGCTCCCCCTGAACGAGCCACCAGAGCCCTTCCAGCTCTCCAGGCAGGAGGAATCTGGTTCGGTCCTGCGAGTAATGACCCATAATTGATGTTTATAGACTCTCCAGAGTATGAGAATTCACCGAGCCCCCGGAGCGCCTGGGGATCAAGCAGCCTCCTGAAGCTCTTCTATAATTAACATTTAATGATTATGCAGAAAGCCCGAGGCAAGCAGCTGTCTCCACTTCTGCAGGAGAGGCCCCAGGGCAAAAGGACATGAAGACAAACCATTCAGATACACCTCGTCAACTTAATTTTCCTCCTCCCGTGCCCACAGACTTCTCAATTGTTCTAGCAAGACAGGAAGGTGCAAATGTCACCTTGGCACGATGGCAGCAGTTATTTTTGTAGAACAAACACCCAGCTCATGGGTCTATCCACAAATGGCTCCCTCTGCACCCGTGATGTGCGTGAATCAGCTCCACCATGCTCAGGTCAAGGGCTGCTGCTGGCACCCGGGAGGAACCAGCAGCAGCACCTGGACAGGATTTGACAGAATCCCTGGTAAGGGATCATTCACTGACAGGGAGCATGAGGGAGGGGCAGGAGCACATTTCTGTCTGTGCCTAAGCCCTGGTAATGCTTTAAAACAAAGCTAAAATTGAAAAAAAAAAAAATCACATCCAGATGCAACCTTAAAAATGTAAACTAGTAAAACATTAAGCTGTAAAATCAACATGAGTCAGTGGCTGAAGTAATGAACAAAGGGGCAGAGTTCAAGCAACTGCGGACACATAAGCAAGATTCCTCTCTTCCCCAATTTAAAAAGTAAATATTTACTGTAAATCTGTTTAATACACCAATGGATCGCTTTAAACACTCCTTTGGGCAGAACTCCTGACCTCCACCCTGGAGCACTGATGAGATCCACTAGTCATGGGCAGGATTCAAGGCCAAGTCTAACAAGAAGAACAGTCTTGACGTTGCTCCGAGCCTTAGTCACAGAAATACAGTAATTATTGTGGCAGTTAATTAAATTAGGCTCTTTCCTATTAATATAACATTCACCTCCATATTTTAAACAGCCCAAATGTCAATTTAATACACTCCTTATTCAGTGTTTAGCCCTGTGCCTCTGAGGCATCCCAAAAGCTGCTGTGTTTTGGAAGGCTTTTAAAGGTGAAAGAATTTGAGATCTGGACCCACTGAGGTGCAGACCTCGGTCAAGTCAAAAAGCAACAGCAGCCCCTGCTTTGTGTAGTAAGGACTGTCACTGAAAAGATGTATTTTAAGACTGAATTTCTCCTGAAGGAGAAGTAAAAATTTAGTAATATCTGGGAATATTAAATGCTGGTAGAAGGTCACTGAATCAAATGCGACCTGAAAAGAGACAGACCTGTCCAACATGGTACAATTCCCACCAAGCCTCGATGTTACTGTAGCTTTTAAAACATTGACAAAGCTTGCAGTTTGAGGCTCTGAGGTCTTGCTAATGCTTACAACAGAGTCTTCCTGTGTCAAGCACTCTTTAAATGTGTATTTTCAGTATTTTCAGTCAAAGTGCTTACTCCACAGATGCTGGATGCTGCTGCTCACTGACTTAACCCAGAATACCCACACAGTTGCTTTATTTCCCCTCAGAGTTGTGAAGAAGTGCTGGAGAAAGTTCTTTGTTCCCAGTCACAGGCTCCAAGCAAGGATCCAGGTTCTGAAGTGGTGGAAGACCCTGTGTCAATGACACCCCTGGTCCGAAGGCACAGCCAGGACAGGTTACAAGAGCACCCAGCTCTCAGGACTTTGCATCAGGGCAGCATGAGGGATTTTGCCAGTCTCGTCCAGAACCACTTTTTGGTGCAAGGATTGGTGTAATCACAAATCGTAATGAACCGTAAGATACTTGGAAACTCGTTCTTCATGGATTTGTACTTGACTGGAATCAGCCGTTTGTGACGAGCACCTGGAAGAGAGGTCACACAGGCAGAGAGTTACACAGAGCCACAGGCAGATCACACATCCACTCCCTCCCTACCACAGCACAGACATCACAAGATCCAGGTTTGCTCCTGATTGTGCATCATCTGATTATATTGCAACCAGCTCTCACCCTGGAGAGCAAGTGTCTGAATACTGAATTACTCAGGCTGCAGATGTTCCCCGACAAATCCCCCTGCTAACATGCGCTGCTGGTTTTGAGACACCATGAGATGAGAATACCCTCCCTGTGACTGCTGCTGCTTGAAGGAGCAGCTCTTCTACAGAGGAATTTCTCCACAAGGACACCTGCCACCACCTGCACTGTGCCCAGCACAAGTGATGAACCGAGACCGGGATGAGACAAAGAACCAAGATTTCATAACTGCAGCAGATGCTGGAGTAATGCATGGAGCTCCCAGAGCCTGTTACCAAAGCCTGCTGTGCGTTAGTAGCACCCCACACAAACAGCTAACGCTGTGACTTCTCTAAGCCTGTACTTCCACCCCTGCTCTAACTGGCAGAGCTCACGTCATTCCATATATTAGGACTTTTCCTGTTCTAATGCAAGATATGATGCCCACAAGGAACTGGTGAAGAACTAAAAGGACTTTTCTACAAATCTGGATGACTGGGGGCTGATACAATGTCCTGAGGGTGTTCAATGGATTAACTGATATCATATGAAATTAGCGTGTCAAGGAAGAGGAAGTGAATTCCTGTCTCTGCCACCAGCTTCCAGTCTAACTTCTGGAATGCCATTTATAATATCATGTCAGATGCCTCATCTAGAAAAGAGACTTTACATCCAGATACTCTTCCCAATTCTACAGATCCTCCATACTATTAGGCTGGGCTGCACTTACTCCCCAGCAACACAGACAACTGTAGAACAACTAGTGGCTAGAGAAGAGCAATCAGAACAGACCCGGCAGAAGTAAATTGGTGGCTTTTCAATTCAGAACAAAATATGTAAAAAATTTCCCAACCAAGTTGAACATTCATTCCATATTTTGTTTACCTATCCACAATACTCAAGGATCTCTACACGAATCATAGAATGAAATGGGTTGGGTTGGAATGGGCCTTAAATATCATGTAGTTCCAACCCCCCTGCTATGGGCAGGGACACTTTCCACTAGACCCAGTTGCTCAGAGCCCCATACAGCCTGGCCTTGAAATCTGCATGTTCATTACCTGTCACCTAATTCCCAGCTTTACTCACATCCTGGATTTATTATACTACTTGTCTCTTTAGCAGCAAATTTTCCTGTATGGATCTGGAAGCCCTTCACAAGCCTGATGTAGCCCTGACGTTTCTGGAGCAGGCAGCATTATCCCACTGACAGCTGGAGCAGTACAGCACAGGCAGCTTCTTGCTCCTGGCCACGTGAGGAAGGTCAAGAGCAGGGCAAGGGACTGAGCCCAAGCCCCTGCCTGCACAACCAAGTTATGAAGGCCCTGTTAGTTCCAGTGGTACAGTGCCCACTGGCGTCAGCTGAAGCTTTAGATGTCACTGTAATAAAAATGATAATGTGCAATTGTAAATGGGATATTTGTGTGACCTTACCTGGGGAAAGACTAAGAGCAAATTTGGTCTGGAAATCACACTCATCGCTTTCCAGGTAGTCATCTGAAACGACAACCACCATCCTCCGGCACCTGGAGATGAAGCAGGGGAGAGAAAAAATAAAATGTCAAAGGAGATGGTTCTCAATCCCACAAACAGAAGCGTGTACTGCTCTGAATTGCTCCAGTGGAGAAGGACCTGGCTGTGTTCCAGCAGGAATTAACTGCAGAGCAGGAACGACTGACAGATACATAGTGATGTTACACAGAAAAACCTGATTACAGATACACACTCATATACCAAAGAGTGAGGAAACAGTAAGTCCAGACTGTCTGTGCAACCTTTATGTGATCCTGTGTCTATGTAAGACACACCAGGCAAAGAAAAGTGATTGAACATAAGTAGCATCACCACAGTGCCACCTTCCTCGTGAACACAATGAAGCGACACATTGGGGAATGCCTGAATTGTCCTTCTTGAGCCAAGAGCATAAAACAAACCCCATGAAGACATTCTTGTGGATTTTTGCTGTTTCACTGGCACCACGCTGCAGACATCACTGTAAAATGACTGAAATGTTCCACTACACTCACAGCTGGCCCCAACAGCCACGGTTCACTTACCTCCTCTCTATAAGTTCTCCGCTGATGGACCACACACAGGTTCCTGGCAAGACATCCCGATCAAATACACAGAGCTTCAGCTTGAACTCTGTTTGCTCCAGCTCCCTGATCATCTCCTGCACAAACTGAAGGTCTTTCTGACAGTAGCAGATGAAGGCATCAAATATCTCTGTTCCATTCCCTGAAACCATTAAAAATGTAGCTGTTATCTTCTACTATAAATGAAGTTCACTCCTGAAGTGAATTTTCAAGAGCTCCCACAGACTTTAACTCAGAATCAGGAGTCTGACAGAAAAGCTCTGGCCAAACTTGCAAAGGTAATTTAGCATTTTATTAGATGAGCTGCCCTTCAGCCCAGATGCCTGTCCTTAACAGGGCTGGCAGGAGGTAACACACATCAGTGCCCTGACTGCTTTCACTGGCCAGGCTGCTCACACACACCCACATTGCCTGGCAGGGGTCAGGGAAAGGGAGCTGAGATGCAGACAGGCAAAATTTGTGGAGTCAATACCATCCAGCCACAGGGAGTCTGGGAAGAGCTGGAGGGAGCAGAGTACCCCAGGAGACGCAACTCAGAGCCCCAGCGCTCTGGGATTTCACTGAGCGTTTCACATCTAAAATATCCTCATGGCTCTGGGTCCTTTTTCTCTAGTTCAGGTCACAGAGATTCAAACTTCCCAACCAAAACATTTCCTCATCCAGCAGTGTCCTGCCATCTGCTGTCCATGGAGCTATGGGGTGAGCCTTGAAATTTGGCACCTGTCATTTTTATGGCTAAGATGTCAAACCTGGGTACCTGAAGTCATATCCTCATGGGCCTGTTTTCTAATTACATTAATGGCTGGCAGCTCTCGTTTATTTAGCAGTTATCCAAATATTAAAGTGCTGCATTTTAAGGGCAATGTCTCTCATAATTAAGTGCTTTAATACTGCTGGATAGTTTCCAACTGTGTTATTTTTTTTTCCATATCAATGTCACTACAGATATATTCAATTTTTTATGCCGGTTAAAGCCTACCACAGTGAAAAAATAGGTCAGGCTCTAAAAGCTGCTGAGGAAAGTATCAACCCAGCAGGCAGATCCAACCCAGGAAGCATCCAGTGAAGCAGAAGGGGAATGTCTGCCAGGTCAGTCAAACTGAGGGTACTGCTGCAGGGGCACGGCGCTAACTTGGGGGTCACGTCAGGCAAAGCTGCTGTGTACAAACACCAGAATATTGGTAGTGGACATTTGGGGAGGGTTAGTGATGTCCACACATGCAGCAAAGGTGGCCACCCAAAGTCAGACTGGCCAGCACACACGTGCGCACACGTGGCTGCACATGCAGGGCTGCACATACACAGAACCCGTTTCCTCTCTCCACCCACTGCACACCCCGTCCTACTCCAAACCCACTTCCTTTTCATTCAAGGTGGTTCCACCTGCCAAAGACAGGGCAGGGAAACCACCTCTGACATTCTTTCCCCTGGACTCCCACTCCCTGAGCGTTCAGCAGCTGCTGCTCTGGACCAGGCTGGGCTAAGGGACATATTTCTGGGAAGTCTCCTCCCATGTGTGTCCAGTGGCTCTGTGCCAGCCTGTTCCTGGGTGAAGTGTTCCCTGGGGTTGCTTTCCCTCTGTGCTCTAAGAAACAGGAAAAATGAAGATGCCCAGTGACTGCCAGCCAAAGCATTCTGGCCTGGGTTATGAAAAGTTGTGGGAATAATAAAAGCAAACTGTTTTTCCACACTTCCCATAGGGAAGGAGAATCCAACATGAGGTATCAGGCAGCCATGGAAGCATGGGCTCTTACCATATGGATCATCCCTGATGGTGATGCCCATCAGTTCCGATGTCTTCGGCACGCTGCTGTCCACTGCTGGCACTTGGAGAGGCTGGTTGGCCTCTTCCTGCTTCCTCTGCAAGTACTTCTTACAGTCTTCCTCTGCAAAAACACACAAACAGGGCAAGAGGCTCCTGTGACATGGGTTTACACTGCTGGAGTTCATTAAAACAGGAATAGCTATTTCATGGATCAGGGATGCTAGAGGAAAACCCCCTGTCTGGTTTTTTTGGTATGTAGAATTTCTCCCACCTCTTTCTGAACCTCTTGATGCTGCCTCCACCACCTCCTCTGCAACTAATTCCTGAAAATCACTCTTGATTTTTAGAGAAGTACTTCCTTTTAGTTGTTTTACTCCTTCTCCTCCCCTTAGTTCTACTATATCCCAGTACACCTTTAACAGCAGGCAAAAGGTACAGAGCAGGTCCTAACTCTGCTGTCTGCTCTCATTGTTCTGCATTTTGGAGTATTTGAAATCACAAAATAGTTGGGGAGGGTTCTCAGTTAGAGGTTGTCATGGTGTTGGTCCCTATGCCCATGTAAAAAGCCATAAGACAAGAGGAAATGGCCTCCAGTTGCACCAGGGGAGGCTTAGATTGGATATTAGGGAACAATTCTTCGCTGAAAGGGTGGTCAGGCATTGAGCAGGCTGCCCAGGGCAGGGGTGGAGTCACCATCCCTGGAGGAATTTAAAAGATGTGTAGATGTGGCACTTGGGGACAGGGTTTAGAAGTGGCCTTGGCAGTGCTGGGCTAATGATCCTGGAGGTCTTTTTCAACCTTAGCAATTCTCTGCAGACACACAGGAGCTGATTCACACCCCCAGCCTTTGCCAGCCAGGACAACTGCAGGTGACATTGACTACCCACACTCACCACTTACAGCAGGACCATGTAAAATTTTAAGGAGCCCCTGAAGCAGCTTTTATGTTGTTGAGCAACAGGGACCCTCTTATGCAGGCAGAGTAGATGTGTACCCCACTCTGAGATAACTGACAGGCAAAGACCTGTCACAGTCACTGCTGTGAACTTCCCAATCAGGTCAGTGATGGGCATAGATCTACTACAAACAGACTTGGTTTAAAAATAAATCATACATCTAAACGTGAAGTCTTTGGAGAAGCGACAAGAAACTCTGCAGCCTCTGCTACTCTGCAATTACAGAAGAACTGAAAGTAAAAAGAGATTTGAAATCAGGAATTAAGAAAAAGATGAAACTCCCTAGAGCCTTTGCCTTTACTTAAGATTAAAAAAAAAAAACCCAACAAGTGTTAATCAGGAAAGTACTGATCACTCAGAGAGTTCAGCTGGCACAGCTGCAGAGCTCACTGGTGCAATAGCAGAGTAAAGGATCCCTTGGAAGTGCAGGATGCTGGTGGGAGCCCAGTGAGTCCTCCTGTAACACGACCTGGCATGAGCAGGTCTGCAGGAGGCCCAGCTTGAGCCCCCATCCCCTGCCTCTATCTCAGCTTTGCATCTCGTTACTGGATTATCTCCAATCTAATAAGGCTCACATCTGATCAAAGCTTTTCCTGAGGCTGAGGCATTCCCAATCTGCCTTTCTCCTCCCCTCTGCCTCCTCAGTCCTGCAGAGGGAAGAATCAGCCACATTCTTTACCAGCCAGAAGGTTCAGATGTCACATCTTTCCTCACCAAAGCCCTAACTCAGGTCCCACCTCTCTGGCAGCTGCTTATTGCATGAGGTGTGTCAGCTAAGTCAGTATCTTTGAAATCATGATTAAAGTCACTTTGAAATTGCCAACGGGTTCAGCAGTCCCAGAGGAAGGACTGCCACATAGCCACCGCCTTAAGTGTGCCTTAATTCCCTTGGGAGCCAGGTTCACAATCCAAAATACTGCTGAATAGGCAAGAATGGGCAATTATTTAACAGCATTGCATAGTGCTCAATACAGGAATGTTAATTTTCAGTGTATTTGCTCCAAATCTTCTCTCCTTGCCTCTGATTTGGCATGGATCAGTCCCCAGCTGGAAACAGCACCTGATTGTACAGGTTAATGAGAGTGAACAAGGATCAGGGATGACTTTGGGACCATAAAGGATGCTAAACAACACAACCAAGTAGCAAGAAACTCCTCCACGCTAAGTTGTCCCCCTCCACCAAGCACCTAACTAGGCTTTACATTCCTCTGGCAGTCAAACAAATTCCCAAGGAACTGGAAAAAAAAGAATAGAAACATGAAATCTAAAGTGCAAAATGAGTAAGTAGCATGATGAGAAGACACAGAAAACAGATCCAGTAACTGTCAGGCAGGAAAGAAGCACTTTTGTAACAGGTCAGTGAAGAAAGAAAAATCATTGAGTTTCAGCAGGAAAGAGCACAAATGTAACAAAGCAAAAAGCTTCACATCCCTGAAGATGATTCTACAGCGAAATAAACTGCTGAGGAGGATCACAGTTAGGGCAGAGCTGCTGGGACATCAGTACTGATGTTTTCTGATTCTGAGCTGGATCCCACTGCAGGAGTCCCAGTTGTACACAAAGATGCCCCTGGCATCAGGAAATACCATGCACAAGAGTACATGGAACTATTCCTTTCCTTTCCAAGTGTAGATATCTCTGACTTCTGCAAGAGCTCTCAGCACTAGCAACAGGTCACAGACCCTCAGTGCAATCCTCAGCCAAAAATAATAAAGTGGAACAGTCACACTGGTCAGGCTGAGGGTCCATCTGCCACAGGCCTCATCCTGTCTCAAGCACTGCACAAAACCAGGTCTCTAGGGGGGAACATAAGAATAAAATAAGCTTACAGAGACATTTCCCTAAAATATATATGTATGTCCCTAAAATCTATCTTTTAGGTATAATCTACAATCTATTTTTGTAATCTATCTTTTGGACTATTAACAGTTAAGGAATTTCCTGAGCCACAGACAGTATTTTTGTTGATCAGCCCTTAGTGGGCCCCTCTTCCAAGAATTTACCTGTCTCCTTTTATCAGCATGACCCAACTCTGGGCAAAACTTGTGATTTTCCTGCAGCCCAGGCTCCTCCCACTCCTTCTGCTGGAGTCTATTCCAGGTCTGAAAAAGCCCATCCATCACACTCCCTTCCAGTGGGACAGTCCTGAGCTCAGGACCAGAACCAGCCTGGGTGATCCCAACCTTTTGTGAAGCCCCACATCTTTTCCACAGCTGGAAGCTCCCCCAAATTTACTAGGAACCTCTGATCAGCAGATCACAAAGCACACTGATGCTTTTGTCTTTCCCAAAACCTGGTCTTCAAACTGTGATCTTGGGTAGGAAGAACCGCAGGACCAAAGGGAAGTCCTCCATCCCTTCTTGGTCAGGCTCTCTACAGAGATGGATTTCTACATCTTCCTTTATCTCCGTGAGTAACAGGAAATGAAATTTATTACTTCCTCATTGCTAACTCAGTAAGCTCTATTATACAACACAGGCCTTCAGGGAATTCTCTGGCTTTGGAAATCCTTTGGCAAAAAACTTTCCATTCTGATGACAGCTGGGTTCCCTCTGAATTTCGCTGATCATAAAGAATATAAAGAGCCCAAAAAATTATCAGAACAGCTCAAGGACATTCTTTCTTCTCATTGACCTGTCTCAACTTTTTCAGTTTGCATGGAATTTTTTTCCGTGACATTATCCAGTTCCACACATCCCTCATCTCCCCCAGCAAACATCTTCCTATCACACTATATCCACACATCGTAATTTCCACACTGTCCGGTGTCAGTGCAATCTGTCTCCTGGCCGACCTGGCCAAAAGCATCTTTTGACACACAGAAACTTTTTTATTGAAGGTTTGGGATAATACGGGGCTCCAGGTCACTTTGCAGGGCTCGTGGTTAGCAGGAACACCACACACTTCTCTCCTGGAAGCCAGGTGAGACTGCTGTGAATCACAGAATGGTTTGGGTTGGAAAGTACCTTACAGGTCATCTCATCCCAACCCCCTGCCATGGCAGGGACACCTTCCACTATCCCAGGTTGCTCCAATCCCCATCCAACCTGGCCTTGAACTCTTCCAGGGATGAGGCAGCCACAGCTTCCCTGGGCAACCTGTTCCATTGTCTCACCACCCTCGCTAGGAAGAATTTCTTCCTAATATCTAATCTAATATCTAATCTCCTAATATCTAATCTAAATGTCTCCTCTTTTAGTTTAAAACCATTCCCCTTTATCCTATCACTATCCGCCCATGCAAACAAGTCCCTCTCCCTCTTTTTATAAGCCCCCTTCAGGCACTGGAAGGGGCTCTAAGGTCTCCCCGGAGCCTTCTCTTCTCCAAGGTGAACACCCTCAGCTCTCTCAGCCTGTCTCCATAGCACAGGTGCTTCAACCTTTGGAGCATCTTTGTGGCCCTCGTGAGAACACCAAGGATGTCACTCCATAATCTGGAAAGGGCTTTTCTGCTTGAGCGGGATTTTTTCTTAACATCACCTCCGCGGACAGAGCAGCAAAGACCGACACGAACAGAAAGACCGACACGAACAGCAAAGACCGACATGAACAGCGAAGACCAACATGAACAGAAAGACCAACATGAACAGAAAGACCAACACGAACAGCATCTCGTCCCTCCCCAGGCATCAAGGAAGCAGCACCGAGGGCAGGCTCCCGTAGCAGCGCCGGGATTCCCCGGGCTGTCCCAGCTCTCCTCGTTCCCAGCGCCTCACCCACGCTGCCGGCCAGGTCCGTCAGGACATCGTCGCGACCCAAGCGGCGCAGCACATCGAGGAGCTGCCCCACAGTGGCCCCGCCGGGGCAGCGTCCCGACCATTCCTCCAGCAGCGTGGCCGTGGGGTCGGGCAGCGTCTCCAGCCGCCGGATCTCCAGGAAGCTGCATCCCAGCGCCTCCGCCAGCGCCGTCCAGTCCGCGGCCGCGGCCGCCCGTGGGTTGAGGTAGAGCCCGAGGCGGCGGCGGACGCCGTAGTTCAGCGCTACCATGGGCACGGCGTGCAGGTCCAGCGGCGGGACAGGGCTGGGGCTGGGGCTGGGGCAGGGGCTGGAGCTGGGAACGGGGTCCGATGGGGCCGTGGCCATGACCGCGCCGCGCTCGGAACTTCCCCTTCCCGGTACGGTCGCTTCCCGGCTCGCCCCGCCTCTCCACCGCCCCCGCAGCGCTCTCTCCGCCCGCCCGCCCGCCCTCGGCGTGCGGGGCCGGACGGGTTTGCGTCGGGATCGTGTGGCCAGCAGCACCAGGGAAGTGATGCTTCCCCTGTGCTCGGCACCTCGAGTGCTGTGTCCGGTTCTGGGCTCAAGTCAGGAAGGGCATTGACGGGCTGGAGCGGGTCCAGAGAAAGGAACGGAGCTGGGGAAGAGTCTGGAGCACAAGTCCTATGAGGAGCGGCCGAGGGAGCTAGGGGTGTTCAGTCTGGAGAAAAGGAAGCCCAGGGGACACATTATCACTCTCTAAAACTCCCTCCTGACAGGAGGGTGTAGCCAGGTGCACATCGGCCTCTTCTCCCAGGCAATATATGATAGGACAAGATGACAGAGTCTTAAACTGTGCCGGGGAAGTTTAGGTTGGACATCAGGAAGAATTTCTTCACAGAAAGGGTGATTACATTGGAATGGGCTTCCCCAGAGAGGTAGTGGAGTCACCATCCCTGGAGGTGTTTAAGGAAAGACTGGACATGGCACTCAGTGCCATAGTCAGTTGACAAGGTGGTGTTGGGTCACAGGTTGGACTGGATGATCTCAGAGGACTTTTCCAACCTAACTGATTCTGTGATGCTCCTGCTGGGCTTTGTCCAAATGTAGTGCCCTACTCTCTGGAGAGGCCTGAACAGGGATCTGTGCTGTGTGTCAGGAGACACTTATGCCAGAGAGAACAGTGCTGTCACTAAAGCTGTTTCACTCTGTTTCCCCCCAAATCACCCCCTGATGGCTACATCCGTGCCCAGCCCCCTAATACAACAAAAAGCGGAATTATTAATGTGTCCCTGACAAGGCGCGTGTTCAAAATCACTCCGTTTGTCTGCTTTTGGCTGAACAACTTGCTCTTGTATTCAATGTCAGTTCATTTCTCATCCAGACCTGAACCCATCAACCCAGAGCATTCAGAGTTTTTACAGTATTACACTTATTCTTCACAAAACAGGCCCAGTGGATCTCTAGTAGTAATAAATCCAGAACCACGTCCCACCTCTGGTGGTCAAAGTGTTCAGATCTGGGCTCCCCTCAGATGACAATGCTCCATGACAGCATAGATATGGCCATCTCCGAATTCCCAAACTCTTCCAGCAAGTACAACATTCTGCATAAAAACAAAATCCTAAAAATAGTTAGGGATCCATTTCAAACTGGTTTTGATGCCGAGTACAAAACACAATTCTTGGCTATGAACTGAACATTTTTCAGCTTCCAGGCTGGTACCAAAAACAACAGGGTACTGCAAGGACTCCAATGAAGTTTTCAGGAGGAACACACTGTTTCTCCAAAGTAGGAGACACAGTAAAAGAACATCCTCTGCAGTCTCTGTCTATGGAGCTCTGTGGAAATGAGGAAGATAAAATATTCCAGTAGCAAAACTTTTAATTGCACAACGATTGGTGGGTTTAAAACTTTAAAACATGAAAAATTAGCATAAGAAGTTTCAGTTCTGACTGAACACCTGCCACATAAACCACGGCTCCAGGTTGTAAGGAGAGGTGCTAATACACAACCTCCAAATACCCACATCCAGCAAGTGTCCCTGGGAACACCAGACAGGCAGATCCTGAGTTACTTTACCATTCCAGTCCTTTATCCTTGGCTTGTTCAAGGTGATTAACCATTATCCAGGCACCCTCAGCAGCAAAACCTCTTGCTGAGTGCTCCTTCAGCCTTCAGCAAGCATCTTTCTTGCGAGAGAAGTAAAAATCTATCCCTCTGTCTTTGTGCTGCACTGGCGCCTGTGCAGGTCCCCTCCTGCCCCTGGGATGGGGACTTCCTCCCTGTGACAAATGACAGAGGAACAGCGAGATATTTACTGATGCTGCAGAGTGAATCTGGTCACAAAGCAGTGCTGACATGCAGGAAGAATGTGCAGGTGGAACTTCTGCCTCCCAAGTTCATAGAAAGGGCAGGAAGGCCTGACAGGCACTGCTCTAGGCTGCGATTTAGGAAAGCAGGGTTTTCTGGTAAGGTGAGCTGGGAAAGTTGATCAAAATTAAACTTTTGCCTAATGGAGAAGCTTCCAGTTTCATCACTGCCTCAAACCAGTGTCTCACCAAGGGCCTCCTGCACAAAGTCCTTTCTCTGATCCCAGAAGGTCACTAATCCAGGCCCTCCAATAGCATGGATGAAGCAGAAGGCTTTGCTTCCACAAAACTTTCCACTCATGGCAAAGGAATCTGGCCTAAAAACTTGGTACTGCACCTTGGGATTAAAACCTGAAATGGGGACATGCTTCATTCTTCACCAACTTGGTACAACACGTAAATTTGAGCCTCCACAAAGTATCCTCACTCAGGAGGAGGCAAGGAGGATGCATGGGAGAAAGGCAAAATGCTGAAAACTCCTTGTAATACACAACCACTGGTTACATCCTTTTCCTTCCATACCCATCTCCTCCAAGAGCAGCATCCCAGGCAGCAGATAAAAGCCTTGACATGTTGCAGGATCAACATCTCATTCTGCCCCCATTCTAAAGGGGAGATACATCCAAAAAGCAAAGTGCAAGGAGCAGCCCCTGTATTTACAGGTCTTGCTGGCTCCAGTTTGGACGCACTCAAGCAGGAAGTCGGTAGCTTTTACTTCCACCTCCTGAACAGGGACGACAGGGGGATGGCTCCCTTCTGTCCATCTGCACTGGGGAGTGGTCAGGCCAGTGGAGGCCTTGGAGAAACCCCAGCCCTCGGGTGGGGCTGCCAGTGCAGGGAAGGATGCTCTGAAGGACATGCTCTGGCTAAGCCCTGCTGACTATACAAGAGACAGAGAAGCAGCTAAAATTTACCTCCTTCACCACAGCGGGTAGGACAGACAGAGCTAAATAACCCTGGCTGCATAGTCTGCACAGTGATGTAATGTGAGCTTGCATTAAAACAACTTTTTTCCCTTTACACCTGAGAAAGAAGAGCAGAACTCACAGAGACTGATGCAGAGCAGCCCCCTGGAGCCCTCTCACCCCGTCCCAGCCTTCCCAGTACTCACAGGCCTCTGGGGGATGTGTCGGCTCCACTCTGGGGCTGTCACCACTGGCCGTGGGTAGGTCTCGCCTAGAGTTACTCCTGCCTGGGAGAGAGCAGCACTGCTCAGTGCCCAGGGGGTGTGGATGTCTGCTCCCTTTATGCCCTGCAGTTCTGGCACCCACAGCCGGACGTAATCCCCCTGCAAACAGAACCAATGGGACAGGATCCTTTCAGTAACAATGTGTAAGTGCTTCCCAGCAAGGCTCTTTCTCAGTTGGAAAGAGAGGAGCCAGATTTCCACGTAGAGAAGCTGGTGCTGTACAGCATCAGTTATCTCTGACAAGCCTTAGCCCCTCCTGCTAAACCCCCTCCCCAGAATTAGTGCCTAAAGAGAGACCTGAATGCTGGAGTTCTTCTCCCAGGCTCACTCTGCAAGCAGAGGAGGGAGGCAGAGGTGAATTTTCAGTACTGTTCACCTGTCCTGTTTAGGACATCCTGAAATAAAGTCACTCCCAAGAAGCTTCCAGTGACTGAAGGAAATTAGGATGACTAGCTCAGCTGCACACTCTTGTGTTCCTGAATCTCTCCTATTAAATCTACTGCTGTGTCCTCTACTAAGACTAATTTCTGATTTCTTGTTAAATCTTGCCAGCTACATGCCAAAAGACAACAGCACAGCCTGACATGAAGCTAAGGAATAGTGTGGAAACAGGTAATCCAGTGTGTAAAACACTGGCTAAACACATGGAAAGGGCAATTTTTCTGCTCCCACCATCTGAGAGAGGATAGTCAGAGAAGTCACAGGTTTAATCTCTTCAGCACCTCTCAAGGAGCAGTTCTGTCTCTCTGGTAACTCCTGAGTTCTCCAAGAAGCTGCTCTGTGCTCAGGGAAGCATCTGTGTGAGGTCCTGATAGGATGTGGCTGTGACTCAGAAAAAATGGTGATGAAACACTAAACACACTGACCAGGGAGGCTGTGGGGAGCTCCAGCCTCCCTGGGGACAGCAGCAGGTTGTTAAAATCACATCTTCCAGTACACAACGAGGAACCTACCTGCCTGCCTGCTGGCCAGGACACACAAGAACTGGTTTTCTATCCATACAGCACATTGATCTCCTCTGCTCCCTGAAAACACCACGTCCTTCACTCACTCACCCCTGTAAAACAGCCAAACAAGACTTACATTCCCATCGTAATCCAGGCCTTGTTTGATCATGTTAAACTTCCTGTTGTCCCGTGGGTCATTGCCGATGCCAGCGCTGTATAACCAGTTGCCGTAATTGCTACAAACATCGTAATCCACCTTGAGAACACAGGGAGAAAACAGTCAGAAGAGCTGGGCTGGCCCTTGGTGAATCTTCTCATCCATCCTTTAGCTCAAGGGGAAAATTCCTTGAATGGGATTCACTCCAGCCAGACTGGGGTGGTCAGAGCTCTCCACGGTAGGTACAGGCATCTGGCTCAGAAAAGGACCTAAATGGCTGCTTCTTACAGCTGGGATTGGCTTCCCAGGCTACTTCAATTCATGATCCTTAGGTCAATGAGACAGATAAAAGTCCAAAGTCTGTGTCTCAGTGTTCTTTCTTTTAAAGAAAATCCTTTTCTTTCTGCCATCATCTGGCAGACTTCACAAGTAGCCCTAGCATTTGAATGCTCATATTCCAAAAAATGTTTTCAAATGTGAGAGAAAATCCTTCCTGACCAGTTACCCAGACACCACACACTGGCAAAATCATCTCTGCAGATCCTACTAGTCAGTTTGGAGAGAAGTGTAACTCAGACTGGGCAGACAAACCACACCGTGTACAGGATGATACAAACGATACAAACACTGCAGTTTTCTCCCATTGTCAAGTTATTCCTCATTTAAACGAATAAAAAGCTCCCAAGGATGCTTATATAAAATGGAGCAGGGCTTTTGGAACAGGCACAAATGAGAGCAAACATGATCCCATCTGAGTGCTCTTCAGCTGGGCAGGGTGGCTTAAATTCAACACCAAAAGTTTTCCAGTTGTAGGACAATTCAAACCCAGCTCAGGAGGGAAGTGGAAGTGATAGCAAGGAGGGTGTGGGATCTCTGAGCATTCCTAGGGGTGTCTGTGCTGCAAAAGCAGCAGCTGTGGCAGAAGGAGCTGTTTCAGTGGTGTTCTCTTCTCCCTTTACTGCAGCCACAGCAGCAACCAGCCCACACAGAGGTGTTTCCAATATCTCAGCCACTCCTTGGAGTGAGGAGCTCAATGCACCAGGATGGCAGAAGGCTCAGGGAACGGGCTCTGTCAAGCTGCCCTTTCTCTGCAGAGCCGGTGAGTGCCGGGGTCAGGGTGAGCAGCAGCCAGCTCTGCTCCCTGTGCACCAGGCTTCCCCTTCCCAGCTCACTTCCTCCAGCTGGTGAGATAAGGAGTGGAAGAAAGATGCCATCGGAGGCCTGATTGTGTGATTAACATGCAGGAAAGCATGTGTGGGAGGCGAGGGCAAATCCAAGGGGGCCTGGAGGAGGCAGGCTCATTTCCCCCTCAGCCTTGCCCCTTCCTGGCATTCTCTTCTGTTTGTTTCTCTGCCTTTCCTTGGGGCCTGACCCTGCAAATGAAATCAATGAAGTCAGAGCTGATAGTCTCAGTTCAGGACATCAGTGGTCTCTGGCCTTTCCCCTGGCTCCAGTGGGTTGCAGAGAGCTTGTGCGTCAGTTTCCCTGCCTGCCTGGTGTGGATGGCACACACAAACACTTGGTGGGCCTTTGCTGGCAGTACTGGAGATGAAACAGGCATTGCTTTCCTTTTTTTAGAGGCAAGTGAGACAGTTTCAGTTCTGTACTGGCCTCCACCCTTCTACAGCCATGTCTTCCCCACCAAGCTGATGCCTCCTGTGTGCTGCTCTGCCACAGTGACAGAGCTGTGTGACACAAGCTGAAAGAATGGGACAGACGGGCACAGGGATCAGCCTGTGCCACACCAACCTACAGTGTCCATCAGCATCTGGGGCTCCCCGAGGTGAAAGGGCCAGTGCACAGTGCTAAATATCCTGCTTCCAGCAAGGCTGGTAGCATTCATGTCCTTAGGAACAAATGTAGAAAACACAGGGAGTATCTTTCTAGTGTGAGACCTTCCAGGTCTTCCTCACTTGTGGAATAGGACACACTTGTGGAAGGCTCTTGCTCTTATCTGGAAAAGCATCACTGCATGGAGCTACCAAAACCCCTTTCTGGAGGATCCTGAAGTCCTGCACTGTGTTCTTGTGCAAGCCCACTGCTGCTCACAGCACTGGTGTGGGAGAGCACCCAGAGTTTCCTCCTGCAGCCAAAGCCATGCCAGAGCCCAATGCCAAGGAAGTTAAAAAAAAAAATACATTCACACAAAAGGTCTCTTTTAATTGTAGATAACAACAAGGCAAATGGGCTTTCTCTGTCCCTCCAGCACTCTGAGTGAGTGGAAAATTTTCTGATTGCCAGTAGCCTCCTGTATCCCACAGATAAGACCTTTAATGTGAGGCTGATGTGAGTATTTGGCCTTTTTCAGTCGGTGCCATGAGAATTTATGGGGACTGAGGTCGGAGAAGTGACCCAGCCATTCAACTGAGCCCATGCAGCTGCTGATTGATATATGAGAGAGCAATTGGTGCTCCACTTGGCAGGGAGGCCTGTAACACCCCAGAATGAAGAAGGATCCACCAGCCAGGGTGGAGCTCCCTGGAAGCTGATCCAGCTATTGTCCCTACTTGCCTGTGCTTGACTAGATGGCTTCTCTGTCCACAGCCATCAATGCACAGACACTGTGCCAGCACACATTTCTTTTTATCTTCTCTTTCTGGGCTGCCCTCCTCCCCAGCCTCTGGAGTGAGCGAATCAGAGCATTGTTAATTTATGTTTGAAAGTTTTCTCAAGTGCAATGGATCTCTGGCTAAAACCCTACACAGAGGAGCAACACTGTTACTGCAAACTTCCTAGCTACATCTTGGTTGGTGGCAGCTTCACTGTGGCAAAATTCCCTTTACTTATTCGAGCTTTGGGAAGTTCATACCCTGCAAAGAGTATATACATGGTCTTGTATCAGCCTGAAAATTACTGATCATCACCTGTATCCTTTCTTATTAATCAGGGCTGTCCTCCTGCCTGTCACTTAACTGCAGGTACACAAAGGGACCAATCTTACCAGCAGGTATTCGAACCATTCTGCCCCCATCCTCCAGTCCAGCCCCAGGTCCTTGGTGAGGAAGCTGGCGACGTTCTGCCGCCCTCGGTTCGACATGAAGCCCGTGGCACTCAGCTCCCTCATGTTGGCATCCACAAAAGGAACCCCAGTTTTGCCCTCTGCAGAGACCAAAGACAGCACTGGCATATCAGGATGTTTTTGGGCACTCATAAACCAGCCTGTGGTCATGTATTCACAGCCATTTCCAAGACAGTGCCAGTGCACAGCAGCAGGGAGAGATTTCAGGGTGGTTTAGCTGGAGTGCAGCCACTAAGATCCACTGGAAATTAAATGGGACATCATACTGAAAATTAAGCTGAGGAGAAGCTTTGGCAAGGAAAAAATAAAACAGGTACAGAAAAATCTCAGACTGGATTAAGAATCGGGTGAGTTGCAGGGAATTTTGCAGAGTAAAATAAATATGCAGACAATAGTGAGAGGGGCCAAGAACAGAAAGATTCTTGACAAGTGACTAATAGAGGGATGTACTGGACAAATCCCCTAGGGTTAGTATCTGAAAAGTAGAGTTTGTCCGTTGTTAAGGAAAAGATTTATTGTGCCTGGATGATTTATTTTATCCTGTGTGCAAATGGGTACACGTGGCATTAACATGAAAAAAGATACAGAGGTGTGCATTTCACTGATTCTGATACTTTAATCTGTTAGTTCCTCCAAGTTTTGAGATATTATGCTTGCTATTCATGTTACAACAACAAAGTTATAAAAGCTAAAGAAAAGGCTGTGAGATTACAAAAGATGTGATTTACTCTAAATCTGTTGTAACCTTGTAACCAAAAGCAAACAGAACCAAACATAGCAAGCTTGGCAATCTAACATTGATAAGAAGGGCTGGTCAGCCTCTGTGTGACTAAACAGAAGGGACCAGCAGGTCACAAACACTCCCTCCTGGGCAGGAAAATCCACCTGCAGTGCACCTCCCAAAGCAGGGTAACCCTGTGGGCTGCTCCTGTATGGCGCTCAGTCTGGGAAGGGACGCCACACACATTCATACCCTGGTGATGCCCGTTTAAATGCCAGCCCTGACCATGCTGGCAGGTCCCCTACAGAGACCCGAGTCAGTGTTGGGGCATGTGTGAGCCCCAGCAGACATGTGGAAAACAAAACACACCCAGCCAAACCTGTGGTTTCTACTGACCTTTCCAACAGTCAAAGAGCTGAAGGTCCTTTTTCCAGGGGATCTCTTTACTTTGAAGCCCTGTGGAGGAAAATAATGACCTGCTGATGAAGAAACACTGACACAGTTAGTTCCTCATACAACAACACAGCCAGGGGTGCTTGGTGGACACAAGGCGTGAGGGTGAAGCTCGGCCTCTCAGTGCCATTACAAACAAACCTCCTGCACAGGTTTAGAGGTGATCCATTCCCCCCCTCAACTGTTGCAAAGGGGTGTCTTTTGCACACAGAGGGTGCTCAAGCCCCAGTGGATTTTGACTATTTGTTTTGCTGGTGTTTGCCTTTTTTTTTCTTTGTTAATTAAAATGACTCAGACCTCACAAGTGGACGGAGATGTGCTCTGGCTCACGCTGGTATTTTCTTTTTCAGCTTTACTCCAGGACAGTATTTATGTGAAATCCATTTCTGCAGCAGGTACTAAACACAGAATTACCTGGCAGAAGCCCCAGGTAACATTTTGCCCCTGCAATGGGATGGGAACAGATGAGGGGGATGATTTAATGTTTGCAGGATCCACTGGCAATTACAGCCTTCCGTGCAGTGGAGCAGAGGCAGCAGGGACAACTCAGCTCTAGCTACAACCATTCAATATTAGGCCCACTCCTGGCATCCAGCGCCATCAGAGCAGCCACACAGGCCTGGCAGATGTGACACAGGTCCTGAGGGAGACGTGTCCCTCTGCAGCCACAGCTGGATGCCAGGCAGGCTGCCCTGGAGCATCTAAGCCAGTGCTGCATCACCTGCAGAACAGCTCACCCAGCACAGGCATTGCCTGCAGGGTCTCCTGACATATGGACTGGTTATTTGTTGTTGCAGTGAGTGTTCACACCCCCATTTCACATGCACACTCCTGTCACTGGGGCTGGAGCTGAATCTCATTCTGGTTCCTGTGTAGTGCAATATCTGGTTTCTTGGGATTCCCCCTGCTGGCTCAGTTCCTGCTCTGTCCTAGGTCCTCTGGGGAACTTGGGGAAGCATGAAGCCTGGATTCTACTTAAAGGTGGAATGTCTCTGGAAACAGCATCTTCACTCTCATTGTGCTGCTGTTTCCCATGGACATGTGTTAATAATACTCCCTGTATCTAATCAGATTTGGGGCTCAGTGTCCAGCACCATGGTGCTGAGGCACTTCTGTGCTAACAGAGTCCCCAGCAGCATCCCAGGGTGGTGACACAAGCACTATCAGAAGAACATTTGTACAACTTAATGCCAACAGCCTCTTCTCTTACTTTCCCTGTTGTAAGAGAGTACCTTTCCCCTCTAAATGTGGTGATCCATACACACCTCTTAATGAGAAAATCCTTCTGCCGTACTTCAGGGCTACAAACCGAAAGTAATCCCTCCAGAGCAGCTCAAACAGGACCCTGAAACACAAAGCCATCTCTGTATTTCACTGTTGGTCAAATATGACTCCTGAATTGGGATTTTGCTTCCATATGACCCATCATTAACACCTCGAGTTTTATTCACAAGTGATTTCAGGGACCTTCCCCGTGACACCAGTTCCTTCCCCAAGCCTACTTACCTGGATTACAGGGGAAGCAAACTCTGCATGAATCACTTGGGAAGCTCTCCTTAGCTCGCGTGCAGGAGCAGAGTTTCAGGAAACGTGCTCCTCCTCTGTCTCTAGTGGGATTAATTCTCCACAGAGCAGGGCGAGGGCCTGACTCAGCTTCACACTTCCGCAGGAACGAGCACATCAGCACATTCCTAAGAGCTTTGCCTTGATTTAAGCAATCACCTTTGCAAGGGACTCTAAGACACCTTTCAAAACTGGTTTACAGTGCTCCAGCCCATGAGATCAGGTGCTAGGCCCACGGAAAATAGACAGTTTTATATAAAAACTTTTATATAAAAAGAGCTTCTTATAAAATGATGGCACATCAGCCTCAGAGACCTGCTTCAGCTCTCTGCCATATGGGAAACACTCTGCTCAGCTGATTCTTAGGCTGACAAGATCCTTCTGGAAAATATGGTTACTGAACAGAATTAGGGAATCAGCTAGGTTGGAAAAGACCTCTGAGATCATCCAGGCCCATCTATGACCAAACACCACTGTGTCCATTGCACTGAGTCCAGTCTTTCCGTAAACACCTCCAGGGATGGTGGCTCCACCACCTCCCTGGGAAGCCCATTCCAATGTCTAATCACCCTGTCTGTGAAGAAATTCCTCCTAATGTCCAACCTGAACAGCACACTGTCCAAATCCTAAAATGTAATATCATAATACTGAGGTTCAATGAGTCCCTCGTGCAGCCACCACGACCTGTACTTCTTTGTACAATTGACTTCTTGGGAGCTTGACAACTTCATTTTCATAATTCCTGAGCACTTTAAAATGCTAAAATCACCATGGCATGCCTGCTGCCAGCAGGCTGGTTGACTGTTACATGGAAAACAGGAGCATGTTCATTTTTTGAAATCTTTCCTCTCTTAATTGTCTTTGGAGTAAAAAAAACCCAAACATACACTTCATGGGTGTTGGTATTTTATCTGTCATTTGAATTTTAATGAAACCGAGCATTTTGGCCAGAATGGTTGGCAGTGTTCTGCCTGTTCTTCACCAACCACTGTGCTGTTTGACAGGTTGCAAACGTAACAAACCAAAATGAATATTTAGTTCCAGTTTGCACAGACGTTATGGTTTGGGATTTTTCCCATCCAGGCCTAGTGTTAGGCCAGGCTCTAACATGAACCTGTTTCTCTATCAGAGTTCCAGGATCTGATTCACAGTGCCTGGGCAGATCTGAGCAAATTCAAGGCCAGCCCAGGGAGGGATAAACTGAGATCAAGCATCCCCAGACTCCCCCAGGAGAACCTGCAGGCAGGACAGCAGGCAGTGGAAGAGCATGGGTGGCAAGGTGGGATGCGTTAAACCCAATTCCCTGTGCCCTCTTCCCTTCTGCTCTGGCGTGGTGGTCATGGCCAGGCAGCTGAGCAAACATAGGGCCACTTGCTGGACTTGTGGCCATGGGACCTTCAAACACCATGAGATTTGTACAAGTCACACAGTCACTGAGACTTTTGGGCTCATATCCTTGGCATGAGAAACCCTTTGGCTTTAATTTGTAAATTATTCTTCCTTCTCATTCAGCCCATAACAACAACACAGAGATGGATGGTGCTGATTTGCTGAGATTGTTTTCGAAAATCATGAACCACGGTTTCCCAGCAATAATAATGACAACTGGCATTCATAATCTTTACTTACAAAGTGCCTAAAGCCCCTGGGTGTCAAAGACAGACTAATAAATCCATACTGAAAGAGAATTACAGTGCAACCCAGAGGAACCAGCCAGCAGGCACAGGAAGAACAAACATTAATTATGAAAAGAGTTAACAAATCACTCTCCTGTGCATGAAATGCCAGGTTCCTTTTCAGAGAAAATAAGCCATGCTGATGGTGCACAGACATACCAGTATGTGCTCTGATTTGCTGTTCTCTCTCTCTCGTACTTCTGGATCTGCTCATAGATGTATCGAGGTGAGATGCAGCCCAGTGCCAGCCTGAAAGCAGAGGAATGATGTCCTGAATGCCATGCAGGACTCACAGCTTGATGTCAGTCAGCTCAGAGGGAGGAGAGGGGCAATTTTGTGTCTAGAGTTGTTGTCTAAAAAGCTTTGCTTGTTTTGCAGTTCTGACCCTGACTTCCCAAACAGCTTTAGTCAAGCTGTAACTTCCCTGCAACTCTTCAAGAGAGAGAATTCTCTTCCAAGAATCAAAATCCTCCCCTTCCTGGGATATAACTGTTACAGGAGTCTCCAAGCTATGGAGGTAAATAATTTTACACAAGTTTTGCCTAAATGATTTAACAAAACCAGTGCCAAACCCAGAAAACGATCTCAAATGCCAACCTCTGCATCACCTGTCCTCCTGTCCTTTTACCACAAACCTCTTTATCGTAAGTCCAGGGCTCCCTTTCCTGCAGAACCTGTGTCTCGTTTGAGCAACAACAGAAGGCAAGTGACCGCTGAAAATCTGAGCCCTGGCAGGAAAACTAGGGAATCAAACCCTGCTCTGGCATTTTAACCCTCTGGGCTCCTTCCATTTGTTCCAAATCAGTGCTGTTGCAAGACAGGAAAGAACTTGCAGACTCCAACCCCATCACACAGAGTCATAAGGAACAACCTTTACCTTGATTTTCTAGAAATGCATTTTACTGCCATTTCCACTACAGCTTGTGGAAACACTGGATGTTCTAATGAATTGTGGAAAACAGGAAGAAAGGCCTTGAAGAGTTTTTCCTTAATTGTTGACCAGCTCTAACGGCCAGTGTGAGATGGGAATGACTGGCTGCTGCCTGAACTGCTCTGATTTTGATTATGTGACAAAGGAACATTTTGGGGCAGGCAGATCAGGACTGTCTGCTCTGGGCAAATGGCCAGCTTGGAAAAACTCAAGTGGAGGCCACAAATAAACTTCCGCAGAGCCAGCAGTCCTGGGATCCCAAAGTGCCACCAGATGGAGCCATCCACTGCAACCATCAAAGCACAAAGCTCGTTGGAAACAAGAAATCCTGACCTGTGACAGCCTCAGAAATTTGGTTCTCATTGCAATTCTGTTGGGAAAATCCAGATGCTCTCAGCTTAGGCTGAACTAGGTTCTGCTGGTGAAGTTCCAGTCTGGAATTAACTCTGCCCCTTCTAGCACCAGGGACTAAACCCCCTAATGAAAAATCAAAATATTTACCCAAACAAAAGATCCTTTCCAACAGGAGTAATCAGAAGTGTCTCTTCACCCCACAGAAGGAGAAGGGCAGTGAGGTGGGGTGACTTGCCCCAGAGTATTCAGGAAACCAGGATTAGGCTGAGTTCTGCTACAGCCCTACCAACACACTGAAGCTGTGTTGCTACCCTGCCTTTCCCTTCCCACACAAAGCAGCACAAAGTCAAAGGCAAATGGTGAGTCCCTCCTGCTCCCTGTCCACACTGGTGCTTCCTAGCACACTCTTGGCACAGTTCTGCCTCACTGCAGCAGTTCCAGGGAAGTGCAGCCTCAGAGCTGCTCTACCACAACAAAAAGGGCCAAAGGAACCACACCTAGACCCCTACCCATGCCCAGCAGCACCCAGCAGACAGGTACCATCAGTTTGGGATGAGAGCAGATAAGGATTTTCCAGTTTCACAACAAAAATCTTTACCACGGTGCGAATTTGGTTGAGTAATCCATTCCCACCAGCCCATTCCGAGTCTCCTTGTAAGATGCAACCAGGTTCTGTGAGAGCAAAAGAACAAAAGGTTTTCATACTTTACAAGCAACCTGCCAAATGTTTTCTTTCCTTCTGGAGCCAGAGCAATCTGGCAGGACTGGGCTCCCTCTCATGGCTGCCTGCAAGGATTGCACAGCTGCCCAATTCCTGCCTCCAGCACACAGGGATTAATCAGGCCAGCAGTTTTCATTAGAGCTCTGGGATGTGTGTCACAAGCTGTGCTCCCCATTCAGCCTATAGCACGTTTCTTTCTACAAGCACTGTGCACCTGGCTTTGCTGCTCCCTGCCCATTCCCATCTGATTTTGGATCAATAACCTACTGAAAAGCACCAGTGGAACTGGCAGCCACCTCCCTTGTCCAAGTGGCTGCTTGTTTGGGGGTTATAGAACCAGTCTGACAGCACCCAACACTCAGCTGCAGGAACCCTGACCGCTGTTCTTTCTGTGCCCCACACATTTACAGCAGGATGCAGATCTTCCATGTTCTGAGCATTCCATGGGCAGTGCAGAGGACCGAGGGAAGACCAATCTCCCCTTGACCTCCTTTGCTGCCCAGGTTACAAGTGCTAAACTCACTGGGGTAGACAATATTTGCATTACAAAAAAAGAAGGAACAGGTTTTCTAGCTCTGATTATATTAATGCTTGACCAAGAGCAGAAGCTACACAGACTTGTACTCATTTTGGCTGGGATGGAGTTAATTTTCTTCATTGTAGCTAATCTGGGGCTGTTTTGGATTTCTGCTGAAAACAGTGCTGATAGCACACCAATGTTTTCCTTACTGCTGAGCAGTGCTCACACGGCCTCAAGGCCTCTTCTGCTTCTCTCACCACCCCACCCCGAGTAGGCCAGGGGTGCACAAGGATTTGGAAGAGGACACAGCTGGGACAGCTGACCCCAGCTGGCCCAAGGGGTATTCTAGACCATATGATGTCACGCCCAGCATATAAAGCTGGAAGTGAGGATGTTTGGAGTGATGCCATTTGTCTCACCAAGTAACTGTGATGGAGCCCTGCTTTCCCGGGGATGGCTGAACACCTGCCCACTGGTGGGAAGTATTAAATGAATCCTCACTTCACTCTGCCAGTGCACACAGCTTTTGCTTTCCCTATTAAGCGGTCTTTACCTCAACACATGACTTCTCTCACGTTAATCCTTCTGAATCTCTCCTCCATCCCACTGGCACGGACTGAGGGAGCAGCTGCTGTAGGGCTGAGCTGCCTCATGGAGTTAAACCAGGACAATGCTCCTCCAAAAGCAAAGGAATGCAGGAACACAGCTGAAAGGATGCCCTGGGGCTGTCCCAGTGAGGCGCTGGGAACACCACACTTTTAACCCATCTCAGCTGGAGAGGTGCTCCCTCCTTTATCCACAAAGCTGCTTGGGGTCTGATGCTGTTAGAAATCAGCACGTGTGTCTTTTGAATTCAGACAAGGCAAATTTAAGACAGTTCCTCAAACTAGACCAGAAAGAAGTTCAAAAACTGTCTGACAAAATCCAGTCAGCAGGAGCTTCACTCCACCAAAGCAAGGAAACAAATAGTAGCTGTCATTATTGGCTGCAAGTTTTTAAACCAGACTACAGAAACCTCCTGCTATTTATAACTGCGGGCAGATCTTGGGTCGGTTGTTCCTCACCCCAGTTGCAATTCCAGCCCTTCAGGCCACTTTTCACTCCTCCAAAACAGAGGAACTACATTGCTGATGACGTGGGACATGAGCATAGAAGGAGCAAATCAAGGTAAAGCAGCTAAAAAATTTTGTCCCAAGTCCCAGAAGTTAATGGAAAAAAATACTTCAGAGAGATGGCCAGTAAACTAGGTTCCTAAGTATTTGGCTTACATTCCCCAGTCCCAGATGACTTCTTTTTGGTCTAGTTTGTCTCTCTGAAAAACTGAAATAATGCTAATTCTCTCCTTTGCGAAGTTTTATACGGGAGCTAAGGAAATATTACTAGGAAGTGAAATTGCAGCCTCACCCACTTGCACATCCATGTGTACAAGGGAGAGGATGTAGGCAAGGAAATGTAAGAGTTACCGTGTCCCAAAAATAATATTGCAGCCTCATTAAAGCCTGGGTCTCTCCTCCACTGCAGGGGAAGGCTGTTCGGGGATCAGTCACAGGATCTGCCACAGAAAACACCATCACCTTCTTACCCCCTGGGAAAGCAACTCAAAGGCAGGCAGCTTAAAATCTAGGGATGCTCAGCAGTGGGCATGTCTGCTTCAGGGGCATAAAAGACTGTGTGGTCTTCCTTTACAATAAGGGTCACATCGAACATAGTAAAAATCACTAAGAGGATGTTTCCTACCCAGCCGCAGGGCAGCTCCTCCACACAGGGATTTTACCTTCGTTTGCAGTGTGAGTGAACTGAGGCTTAGTTACAGCTTGAAGGGCAACCACTGCCTCTGTGCTTTTGTTCTCAGTAACAGACATATCATAGAATCACAGAATGGTTTGAGTTGGAAGGGACATTAAAGATCATCCAGTTCCAACCCCCTGCCATGGCAGGGACACCTTCCACTATCCCAGGTTGCTCCAAGCCCCATCCAACCTGGCCATGGATACTTCCAGGGATGGGGCAGCCACAGGTTCTCTGGGCAACCCGTGCCAGGGCCTCACCACCCTCATAGGGAAGAATTTCTTCCTCACATCTAATCTAAACCTACTCTCTTTCAGTTTGAGGACAAATATCTGCCTAACCCTGCAACTAGAGACGGATGCTTCTGCAGCACCTCCCAGACTGAAAGGGCCATGATAACCCAATCATCCTTAGGGAACATCTTTCATGTATCTCTTGAGCACTAGCTGCCTCTGCATCTTTACAAGGAGACATCTTTTCTGTGACAGAATATAATGTGCAGTGCAAGATGCTTGGTTTGTATTAACCACCAGAGCTCAAGTGCAACCAGTACAGGTACCTACTTCACCCTGGCTGAACATCTGGGAACCTGGAGCAGCAGGAAATAATTTACTTTGCAAACTCCATTTTTAAACACAGACCTAAGTAGGATATTTTAAAGAATAGAATCAAAGCAGGATTTCGTTAGAGCAACTTCCAAATTAAGTTTTCTCACCCTTCTGCCCGAAATCCTCCATTGTAGGGATACTCCCTTCTTCCAGCCCTGGAGCCAGGGGCTTTAGCTGATCTGCCATCCGCAGGGTTGGCCGGACCTTGGCCTGGGATTCCAGCGCTTTTCGGAAGTGGGTGTAGACATCAGGTAACCTGCACAGACAGGAGCAGCCAGCTCACTGCAGGGCGGCTGCCCTGGCCCCTCCACACACACACCCCCTTTCCTCAGGAGGAGGATTAGCATTCCAGGCTGTCCTCTCAAGTTTGTGATGCCTGTTTGTACACTGCCAGGCACAACAGAGGCAGATGCCCCCGGGGATAACAGCCACCAGAAGCTCAGTCCTTTGCCCAATTTCTTTCTGCTTCTGATGCAAATTGTGCCTTTTCAATCTAAGGTGTGCCCTGATGGGGAAATCCACCCTAACTGCTGATTAACACAGCTGATCTCAGTGTAAAAAATCTACATCCTCCTGGTGCCTTTTCAGTCAAAGGAAAAAAACAGGCATTTTCATGGCCTGACTTGTCTGCCCTTATTTTATACATTTTCTACAGAACACCATGAATCACTCAACTCCATCAACTGCACCTCAAGTGACTGCTGAGGGTGCCGTGAAGGGCACACACAAAATGGGGGGTTGGAAGTAAATCATCTCTTAGGTCCCTTCCAACCCAAACCTTTCTATGATTCTATGAAGATGCTGCAGGGGAAGTTTAGATTGGATATTTGGAAAAGTTTTTTCACAGAAAGGGTGGTCAGGCTGGAACGAGGTGTCCAGGGAAGTGGGGGAGTCATCACTGCCAGAGGGATTTAAAAGATGTGTGGATGTGGCACTGAAGGACATGGTTTTGTGGTGGGCTTGGCTTAGTTAATGGTACGACTCGATGATCTTAGAGGTCTTTTTCAGTCCTGTAATGAATGCTCAAACACACACCTTGGCTTTATACATATTGAAGCATAAAAGAGTGCAGGGGGACGAATGTGGCACTTCCCCTTTGTGTGCCTGAGCATGACAGCACTGTTCCATAAGAGCACAAATAGATGGACTGATAGGTCCTTTCCCTGTGGGACCAGATGACTGGCAGCCCTCCTGAGTGAGAAACAAACAGGACAGTGGAGGGGTGATACCGTGGAGCAGCTCACCTGTCAATAGGCCTGAAGGGAAGATCGTCCCGATGATACAGCGTGGACCCCCAGAATGTCTGAATCTTCACCCCGTGCTGCCCACACACCTGGCACAGCCCCTTCTCCACATCCAGCTCCTCCTGTGTGGCCTAGGGAGAACAAAAGAGCGAGGCCAGGGCTGCACAAATGCAGTTCCCACATGCACACTGACCCTGGTCCCTGCTCTTGCCCTCCTCACGCTTCCCCACCTTACCTTCATCCCTTTGCCCCATCGAGGACTCCCTCTCAGGGAGTCCCCATTCCAGGAACTACTCAGTTTCCCCAAGGTTAACACCACCACATCCAAGAAAGGCTCTGAACACACAGGATCTGCATCACCACTTGGTCGTGGAAGAAACCTTCACGGCCTAATTTTATCTTTTAACTGTGTCACTCGAGTGTTTCCCTTACCTCTTCATGGAAAACCACAGCGCTGACAGAGCCCAGCTGAGTAATCAGATCACGGACCACATCTTCCGGCTTCCCCTTCCTCACAACCAGGGTACTAAAATGCAAAATATTGGCCTGAAATAGGTTTGATGTTATTGCTATTTACATGTACAAAGAGGTCCTCGTCCCATCCGTGGCAGGCACTCATGTTCTAGTTTTCTACAAAGCACAGACAGTGTGTGGAGGCAGACAGACAGGATTTGACCAGCCTGCGTTTTTTAGGAGCCCCTGAACAGAGTTTGTAAGCCTCTGGGGCTTAGTTTGTGTCAAACACATTTCTGCCCCTCTAGATGCCTTAGAAAGGATGACTGGGCACAAAGCCAGGTTGTTACCTAAAAGTGAATCAGTTCATCCTCACAACTACAGAGAATCAAGAGCTGACTGATGCATCTTGCCCAAGTTCCCCCGAGGGGTGGTGGGTGCCCCACCCCTGGAAATATTCAATGTCAGATTGAATGGAGCTCTGAGACTGACATGGTTGAAGATGTCCCTGCTCATTGAAGGGGGCTGGACTAGATGGGCTTTAAAGTCCCTTCCAACCCAAACTATTCTATGACTCTGTGCTCTTTTGCTCTGCAAAGCCAGATAACATCTGGTAATGGATTCTTCAGGCCGTGGTCTACCCCAATTACGGATTTAAAGGCATTATAAACTAGGATATCTGAAGACCCCCTTCCCATACAGTAACCTAGAGACTGGGTTCAGTGAGACAGGGCATAAGCAAACGTAACTCTCCAGTCTCAGAAGCCAGGATCCATGTTGGTCTGTCTCAAGCCAGCTCCCAGGGAAAACTCTCCGGGGACAAGGAAGGCCCCAGGCCACAGTGGCTACTGTAACTGCCCACATCTCAAAAGTCTGCTGTTCGTGTGTCCCACTGTCAGCACTCTGGGCAAAGCACTCAAGGCTGACACTCCTCTGGGGTATCTGAGCTCCAGAAAGCAAAACCCACCTGGCACAAAGCCTGGATGGCTCTTTGTCCCCCGTGCAGGTGACCACAGCAGGTCACCTGAACAGGGGCTACACATGGGACCCTACTGTACCTAACAGAAGGGCCGTGGCTCTCTGAAATAAGCCACTGCCAGAGCCCAGAGTACCCGACATGATCCGAGCCAGAGCATGGGTATGTGTTGAAAAAGAGAAGGAAAATAGAAATAAATGTGTTATTTTGCACGGTGCTTTCTCAACTACCTTCCTTTTTCCTTGAGCGTTTCCCTCAGATCCTTCACACTTTCCAGCAGAAACCTGAGCCTGTGGGGTCCCGTCTTCGGGAAGCCGTGGCAGTGGGTGCCCAGGTAGTGCCGCGGGTCGAAGCAGTAGAGGGGAATCACGAAATCTGCGTTGTGCTGAGCCCAGTGGAGCACCTGGAAACATAGAGCGGGCCGTGAGAGCTCCCGGGGCAGGACGCAGGGAGAATCCCTCCCCATCCTGCCCAACAGCGGGGTTATTCCTACAGAAACCCCCGGCGGTCCCTACCTGGTTGTCGTGGGCGCGCAGGTCGCAGCGCAGCAGGCAGATGGCCGTGCCCGCTGTCCCCGACATTGTCCCTCGGCGTGGCGTGTCCCACCTCCCCCGGCCCGGCTCTGTCCTCCCCCTGCCCGGCCCCTCATCCCGCCCCGCCGGGGAGGAGCCGTCCTGCCTCCGGATCCCCGTGTCCGCCCCCAGCGCATCCCCGTGGGACGGGCGAGTCCCGTCCAGCATCCCTGGAGGGCAGCGGGACGGGGGCGAGGTCGCTTCCCTCGGTCCGGGGTCTCCCCGCGTCTCACCAGAGCCCTACCCCGGCCGGTCACACTTATTGCTGGGTATTTTTTAAATCTCTTTATCTTTTTAAATCTGTTTATCTTTCACTCAGCAGCATCAGGGAACCGCCCCGCTCCGCGCTGCAGCGCGGCCCCGTCGTGCTGAGGCTCGGCCACGGTGACAGCGACCCTCTGCAGAGGTCGGTGACACCGAGCCTCCCCCTGCTCTGACAGCGTTGATCGGTGCTTACCTTTTAAATGCCAAGGCTGCGATGTGATGGCCACTAGCACAGGAACCAGCTTTGCAGAGAACTGGTCACCTGCTGACCGACGAAAAGTGAGCTGTAGATTAGCAATAATTAATGTATTTGGTTCTCAGCACTGACAGAAGTGGCTGAAGTGAAAAGGCTTTGCCCCATCCTATGGCTTCCGTCAGCTGACATTGGACACCAGTGGTCACACATCCCTTGCTCACTGCATTGTCCCTCAGGATCCTTTTTTTTTTTCATTCAGCTACTCTCATAAGAGGAAACCAAGCACAGGAACTGCCTGCCCAAGGAAATAGCAGAGTCACGATCCTTAGGGACACAGCTTAGTGGTGGATGTGGCAGTGCAGGGTTAATGGTTGAACTCAAGGTCTTTTCCAACTTAAACGATTCTGTGAAGTGCTTTGTTGGTGTGGTCTCCAGCCGCCTGTTTCCCTTGTGTAACTCCACTGATTGTCCTAGGATGGGAGAGAATGGAGAAGGGGTTAACATGTTCCAGCAAGGAGCTGGTGATGATTCGGATCCGGGTTTACAGCCGTGAGTTGCTGCAGCTCATTTAACTACCTGAATTGCTGAAGTGGAGCTTTTGGTGAAGCCACACGGATTCTGACCAGAGACTAAATGTGGTACCCAAGCCCCAGTGGGTCCTGGGGAGTCCTGGCTTCATGTCCATCTCCTCCAGGCCTGGAGGTGCTCTGCATGCAGCCTGCATCGGCTGGCTGTGGGAAGTGATGTGGTTCCCTGTGTAACCCACATGACACATCATCTCCTGACCCCTTCTCTGTGCACCAAGGGCTCCTTTTCCTGGCTCAGCAGCTGCAGCCCATTGAGAACCAGTGACTCATCCCAGAGGGCTCATGTTTGGTAAAAGAAGAGAGGAGCCAAAACTCTGGCTCATGCCCAAGGAAAACACTGCTGTCGGCTTGCAATGCTTAGAAGACAACATGTCTCTTTATCATATTAGAAATAATGAAAAAAAACCCAGTTTATAAATCTTCCCTGTTTGCCTTTGCCTTCATTTGGACGAGGACAAACAGTGCAGTTGGCTTTGCTTTTGTTTGCAGACAGGCTTCCCCCACAGTGTCTTGGTTGAAATTAAACTGGGCCAAGTCTGGCAATGCTGACATCCTCTTGCAGCTTACTCAGAGCTGCGAGACAGCCACCCACGTGCACTGCAACGCCAAGAGCCTCATCAGAAGGGTGTGCAAAAAAGGGGTGCCCTGCTGCCTGCAAAGGGGGCATTTCCCATTGGCAAGGAAGGCTGGTTTCCACTACACACACCCCTGCAACGTAACATTAAGATTTGAAACTCCTGATATGACAGTGAGGAAAGAAAAGTGGGTTTAACAGCAAGAGAGTCTCTGCCAGCTTTCAATTTGTATTGATGTGAAGGGTGTGAGGTGTCCAACGCTGGCTGCAAGAGCAGCACAACAGACTCTGCACCCACATAGCTGTTGGATGTGGTGAGCCAGGCAGCAAGAGTGGACAGGAAAAACAGATGTCCATAAGGGATGGGCAGTTTGCTCAGGCCCAGAACCCAGATTTGTACCCAACACCGTACCCTTGTGGCTGGAGGTTGGTTTCGCTTCCTTTGCACTCTTGTAGGAGAGTACAAATCCTGCTGCACACTCGAGGCAGTACTTCCTAAAACAGTGCTGATCACATCCACTCTGGATCCTACCCTGAGAAAAGAGGATAGGGGTTTTTTTCACTTATACAGTTGCTTCTCTTTAGATTCTACAAGTACATCTGCCTAGTCCCTGCTTCTGTGAGACCTTATGAAATCATCCTGTGAAAATAAGAGTAACAGGGGTGTTTAGGAAAGGCAGTGTGGGCAGGAGTACTTTGTTCTAAACTTAGAACCCGGGAGACCTGGCACTGGGAACTGCAGGCCTGCCAGTCTCCTTGCCTGGATTTTCCATTCAGATGAACACAGTCAATGAGAACAAAAGCTTTCTTTTTTTTTCCCCTGACACCTGTCTTTTTACTCCAAGATGGTGTTCCAGCTTTCCATTCCCCCTTTGGGAAGCAGGGAAGCTTTGCCTGCTTACAGTACCAGCAATCTCTATGCCAATATGGAGGGAACAAGCTGTCCACTGTCATTTTTGTTCTTTTAAGTATCCTGCAAGAACCAGCTTCTTTCCTGGAGTCTTGAAGTTAGGCAATTCATGGTTCTTGGGAAGAAGCCTGTGAGCTTTGACGAAGTTACACAGGGGACCTGTAATAAAAGAATTGGATATCAATATGAACAGCAGCATGTGAGCCCTCTGATTCTCAGAGAAAACCTCCTGGGATACCAGGTCATGGACAGACCCCAACTCCCAAGTCAATAATCATTCAGCAGTCCTTTTCCCCTGGCTGCTTTGGGTGTCCTTTTTCACTCGTTAAAGCCATTTATGGTCTCTTGTTTATTCCTGGTGTTGAGTGTGACAAAACTGCCTGTCGTACCCATCCTGGATAACAGAGTCAGAGGATTGCACCTCATCACCCCTGCAGTAAGATGGCCTTTTATGGCTTTTGCTGAACAAATCTCTTCGAAATATAGCCAGTTTTGTGACATTTCTCCTCTCCTCTCCTTCCCTCCCCTCCCATGTTCACAAGCACCTGTGCCCAATTTCATTCACAATGTGTACCCACCATCTTAATTCAGATGGTGTTTCACCTGTCAAAAGCACAAATTGGCCTGAAAATTTTCCTTTTACATTTCAGAAGCAAATCCCAACTGTTGCTCCTTTGAAGTCTCTGCAAGAACGACGCTTTTGCATTTAGTTTGTCATGCATGAAAAGTTTGACATCGTTATTTGATGTTTTACTCATTCTCCCTCTGAGCCCTTCACAGAATCTTGAATCATGTCATCGTTAGCTGTTTTCATAAAAGCATAAAAACTCCAGGATCAACACAGAGTGCAGCTCTGCTCAGGGACAGACCAGAGATTCTGTTACCAGTCCTGTTGCATCCGAGCGTGTGCTCTAATGGCTCTTTGAGTATGACAAGTACACTTTGAGTAGCACGATAAATCCTGTCCACCAAACACCTCTCTCCTTTCATGCATATCTGATACTGCACGTAGATCTACCTTTCAGCTTTGTGAACCATTAGTTACAGTGACAACCTGCTTTTAATGCCAATTGCCTTCCAGAGACAATGCTTTGATGTTTTGACTGCAAAAGGCTTGGCACTCTCTTCCCTGGTGGAAGCAGAAGGACATAGCCCCACTCCAAGGGTTCAGTTCTCTGCCTGCAGAAATGCAGCCACTCTTTTTACGGGTCAGAGGCTTTCCCCTGGTGTCATTTGTCATTCTGGTTCAGAGGGTCTTGCCATCAGACTGTGCAGGGACTGTCTGGCCTTGGTTCTGCTATGATTGTCCTTGTAGGAAAACATAGAGACCGACTGCTCTTTGTAGTTCAGCTTGTGACCACTATTCATTAAATCTGTCATTTCCTCTTCTGCCTTTCAGCGGTGCTTCCTCCATCAGGAACCTAATGACCCTCTGCAAGCTCTCATCCACCTACAATTACTGGACCTGTGTAAGCTTTGCCAAGTGGTTTAAATAGTGTTTAGTCTCTGGTGTCAGCTGCTGCTTATGGCTGGCACACAGGTTTGCAACACACTCTCACCCCGCTTTTATTACACCCTCAAAATACTGGGAAAAAATATCTACCCAGGCAAAGGATCAGACATGCACCACTGCAACTGAAGTAGCTTGATATCAGTCGAGTGTACTCACCTCCTTGGCTGATGGAATTCAACAGAGCTAACCAAGGATTTACTTCAACCCTCAGCTGACAAAAAAAAAATCTCTGTTCAAGAGGCTTCTAAAGTGGAAAAAAAAAGCAGCTGTGGTTTTGTGGTCACAACTAGACCTGGGAACATGATGTCTGTGTTGTGTTCTCTACGCTTCTCCTTGTGTTCTTGGAAGGGATCATTTCAACCCTCTGCCTACAGCAGAATTTATTCTGCTGAAAAATGGATGTAACATCACTTCCCTCTTGCACAGGGCAGTTTGAGTGGTGACTGCCTTCATATCAGATACCCAGCTCTAATGGTGCTATTAAAAGCACAGAATATTCTAGAAAATAATATATAGAGAGGGTTACAATCAAATCATCTTAGATATTTAAAAACATCCAAATGTTCCTGTCCACTGGGTTAAAAATCAATGGTCACCAGGCCGTTTCAGACACGCAGGCTGTGACACAAGGACAAGGACTGCAGCTCTGTGTGTCTGCCCAGCTCAGTGGGATGTCTACAGCAGATATGGGCACTGTCAGGGACAGAGGAAGATGCTACAGTCCTGCCATGGGTGCTGAGGAGCAGCTGCCCTACACACCCTTTTCTTCACATCCCCACTGGACAGAGGGTTCATGCTGAGTTTTGTTTAAAGGGGCAGTAGTTCAGTAGACAATATTTCTGGGAATCACATAAACACTTTCGCAGGGTAATCGTTATTAGAAGGAAATGCCATTTTAAGGTGTCACACCTATTAGAATTTTCTCTTGGAGACAAACCCCAAGGGGATCGTGGTCCTGCAGCCATCTCCTCCTTGCCCTGCAGAAAGGGAGGCTCTTTGCTGGAGATGGGAAGAACCAACGTTGACCAGGGATGTGAAACACTGGCCTGCAGGCTCGATATGGAGAGCTTCGTGCTGCTCCTGCAGGTGACACTGGCATCATGGTTTGGCCAAGGAGAATGGCAAAGGAATGGAAACCAGAAAAAGAGTTGAAAAAAAAACCTTCACTCTCTCCACTCCTCCCCAATTCACATTTACTGTAGTCCCCACCAAACTACACCTAAAATAGCTTTTGTCTGTTGCTATTTAGCCATTTAGGTTGGACCTACCAGCTGCATGAACTTGCCTCTATTGTACTATTGCAGCTGGACTGTTGCCATCCTCCCCCCATGGGCTTTCTACAGATCTATATTTCAAAGTTATGGCTCTCGCAAAGCTTTGCTCTGTGAGTTCAGACAAGCTAAAAAAAAATTAGTCATGTTTCCTCTAGTCCTGCTGCTTTACTAGGCTTCCTATTTGCAATCAAATTATTTTTAATTTTGACCACGTTCCTATTGTTTGCCAGGAAGATAATCATCTTATCTCAACGCCGGGATATTTCTCTCCTTTCTCATGTAGTTTCAGATGGATTAAATAAATACCCCTTACACAAAGCACACCAAGCTGGGCAAAAGGGCATTTCACCATTGCTGGCTGATCTGAAATTTAGGAAATGTCTCTCTTTTGGGGGGAAAAAAAAAAGTTTGGAAGGACCCAGACATGCCATAATAGCAGCTGTGCTAATTGTACACTCTCAGTTAATTTTTATCCATCTCAGAGCGGCTTTATGGAAATGTGTGGGTGAAGTTCAAAGTTAGTGAGTGACACTGGCTTGGTTTACCAGTGCCAACAAGGGCCACAGGCACAGTCATCTTGAGTTTTTGGTAAGGGAGAAGCCGAAAAATCTCTGAGTGGTCCTCTGGGACCTTTCTGCTCCTTCTTCCCAGGTGAAACTCTATTAGCTCCATGCAGGAACAGGGAATCCCCCGCTGTGCCATCTGTCCACCCAAGGAGAAGCTTTTTTTACAGGCCCATCGGGGGGTGCTTTTCTCCCCCTCTGCCTGTCTGGAGATCTCATCAAAGGGACTGAAATGGGACCGGGTCATTTTACTGCCTTTTGAGGTCTGACTCGGAGTCCTTTTCAAGGGAAGGACTTATACCCAGCAAAGGCCAGCAACCAGCTCAGAGCAAACAGATTGGGGAAGATCAGGCCCCCTCAGACCTTCCCAGTGCTCCCAGTATCCCCTCCGTGGAGGAACTGGTTTGCAAACACGCGAGCGGCAGGCGCGCAATGGAAAGTTGCGCGGACGAGTGGCGCGGCTCGAACCCAAACTGCTCTGCTTTGTGTTTTGCAACCTTCACCCACATCCACTTTCCTCCTGCTGGATGCCGAGTGCTTTACCTCCAGCTTCCTAATTATCGGAGCGCCACTGCATGTGTTTTACCGCAGATGAGGAAATGAGGACATATGGCTTTTGTGATAAGAGATTTATGTGCGCTGTCTGTGCAGCAGCGCTGCAACTTTCTATACAAGTCCATTTATAAAACAAAACATGTGTAAACAGCCAGGTTTTGATTGTTTCGGTGGTTTCTTCCCCCCTCGTGACAGATGTAAAGGAAAAACTGGAGGTTTCCACTTGATGCGTGCAGATAACTGTGCGGCAAATGGGAGAGATCCCACTTGCAGTAAATCACTCAATACTTCCTTTGATTTCTGTCACCTAAAATCCAGCTCCATGTGGGTAAATGGGGAGAAATACAAAGAAACTGGGGCTCGATGGGGAAACTGGGGCTGCTCATACATGATCCCCTTTCAGCTGTAGGAGTACAAATGTTCCTGAAAAGCTCCTGGCAGGAGTTTCTTTGACAAGAGTACAGTAAATAGTGCAAAATACCAATTGAAAAGGCAGCCAAAATCCAGTGATTACAATGGGTGGCTTTGACTACACCCCTGTAGATTGGTTATCTTTCAAATCAAGAGACAGATTAGAGAAATAGGGTCATATTCTCAAGGAACAAAATCCTATTATCAGCAGGGACAAAAAGTGGGGCAGTCTGGAGACACATACCTAAATCCATGAGTGGGCCATGCTCTTTCAGTCCTTCTCTTATCCCTTACACTCTACTCAAGAAAAGCCAGTTGCAGGGTGGAGAATCTTGGTTCTTTTCAGGGAAAGTCTCAAGGTTTTCTCTGAGGTTTCTGGGAAGGTGAGATGGAAACACAGGATGTCCCTTGCGATTTTTGGCTTTCTTGCAGTCTCAGCTGCAAATGCCACAAGGACAGTATTTCTTGTGTGATTTTCCACAATATTCAGGTGCCAGATGAACCCATAAATATTCTGGGATACTCCTGACCTTACCTGAGAAAGTTTAAACTGAGCCTGTTTGCAGATAAGCAACACAACTGTCCAGGGCTTGCAGCTTTACACTTTTCTCCAGTGTGACAGAGTCACCTTGCAAATACAGTTTGGTTTGGTTGACACAAGCTCCAAGCACGACACACATGTGAAGAAGCTTCACAGAAAAATGCCCTCCAACGATGGTTCCTTAACAACCCACCCAGAAATCAGACCCTCTTCACTTTCACTCTGTCCTTTTGGAGATGTTTTTCCCTCTGTTCGGGCAGAGAAGGTGAGTCATGGAACAGAGACAGTGTGGAAATTTACATTCAGCTATGAAAGTGCATGTTATGACTACCATGAAAAGAAAATCATCCACACAACTCACTCTCAGTGTAAGTCACACCCTGCTCTGAAGAAATATGAGTTTAAAGCTGTTCTTTTTGGTTGATTGACACTCCTGGCTGCGGCAAGCTGCTTCCTCTCTGTGTCACACTTAGCCTTCAGCCTTGGCTTTGTAGGAAGTGAAATCTCTCTCCAGCCAGCTGTGTCCAGCCAGGTGGATGGACACAAATGCTGCCTCAGAGAGGGCTGGGGGACACCCCTTTGCTCTGACCCCTTGGTGGAGCAACATCCCAACCCCCCAAGATGGGGTGTTGCAGTATTCCCGAGTGTTTGATGGGTGGCAGTGCATGGAGAGTGGCTCCTGCTCTTGGGTTTTCATGCCCTGAACCCTCTCCTCCAAGATGGGGACTGAGCATTTTATCTTCCAGTGCAAGACTCGCCCTTTCCTTTTAAAATACGGTGCCTGCTGCTGCCACCTACCTTTTGTGCTGGAATGGATCCTAGAAATATTCCATACACCAAGTGTGGGAAGGAGTCCAGGATTTCCTCCTCATCCCAAAAGCTAAACCCAAGATACAAACCGCGAGGTGCATTTGTTGTGTGGGCAGGAGGCTTTATCTGAAAAACATTTCTTGCCATGGAAGAGGAAAGGTTTCAAAACCCATTGAGAGATCACTTCCTGCTCTTGCCTGGTTGTGAGGGCTTTCATAGAGCAGATTTTGGCATCTGCCCTGCAGAGCAGGTGGTCATATCAGCCAGGGAGCATTTCATGCAACAGGAGATGCAGAGGAAGGTGGCTGGGAAGTGTGTGGCCCCACAGCAACCGGGATCTGAACCCGACTCTCGCCCTTCTCGACCACTCTACGACATTGTGATTGTAAAACAGAAGCAGAGCTAGACATGAAATGGCATCCCCAAATGTTTCTCCCCAGGAAACCTATGTATACCTTCAGGCATGTTCTTGGAGGAGCAGAAAGCCCTTAGGAATGCTGACATGTGTGGTTTGTGCCAGGTTTGTCTATCAGGCAGCCACCAGATCACTCAGAACACGTGGGAAATATTTAAGCTAAATAAATGTGGCTTTTCTATGGGTTCTAACAGTAAGAGGGACATAGGATATCTCTAATTCTCCTTTTCCACCTGCTTTTCTGCAGCAAACAGCAGACCTGCAACTAATTTTCGGTGAGGAGGAACTGCAGCCGACGCAGATCTGCCAAGCCCAGGCGCTGCCGTGCAGAGGTTTTGGCATCACAGGCTTGGATTTATGTGCTGACATCTCTTCCAGGCCCATCCCCAGCTCCAGCCTTCAGATGAGGAGCAGCTCACAATGTCTGAGGAAGTAAATGGTTCCTTTTCTTTACCCCGAGATGGCATCACTCCTGCACAGTTTGGAAACTAAGTATAGGAATGATTTCACCCACCATTCTCAGCCATCTTGATGGGAGAGAAAGCCTGGCAGACAACAGCTCTATGCTGCTGTTCAGGGCAGGAAGCAAGAAAGGATGTTATATCAAACAGAAGGCATGGGAGAATTTCAGGTTAGATGGACCATACTTAGTCACAGAAGAATTGGGTCAGTGCTCTGGGACCTGTGTTCACTTCCTGCAGGAACCCTAACACAGCCCAAAATAGTAGCAGTTAGGTAAAAGCCAAATATCTTCCCATTTTTCTCCCCTCAGCAAATACTAATGCTTACGTCATTAAAGGAGAAGCATAAATAGAACAAGCCTGGGGCTGTGATTTGCAAAGTTCTTGGTCTGTGGATGAACCATCAGCTTTTCTTATAGCTCACTATTACCCACTTGTGCCATCAAACTTTTCACTGAAGATGCTATCAGGATGAAATAGGCCTTCATATCCACCCATATTTACATCAGTCAGGTAAGAATCAGAGCACCCATCTACAGGTTATATGTGTGACGTGGTTTTCATCTCCCTGACTGGGACAGCATGCACCAAAGAAAGTGTCCTGGTGGCAGTTTGGACAGCGTTTTGGAAAGGAAGGGAGAGTTTGGTTCTGTGGGTACAAGGTGTGCCACACCTGTTGTCCTCAGGCACACACAACATCCCACACCTGTTTAATTTCACCGTACAGAGCCACGACAGCCACTGCCTGCAACACTCAGGTTCGCCACTGCTCTCCACCGTGCCCTCTCCACCAGGTGTTCACTCCTCTCCAGAAACTGGCAGCCAGCACCTGCAGAACACCTGAAACTCTGCACAGAGCCACACACCTCTGCCCATCCTTCTGCCAGGCTTGGTAAATGTTTCCAAGAGCGACTCAAGCTGGCAGAATCTGGGGGCAGGTCCTCAGCATACCCATCAGCAGAGAGCTGTTGACATCAGTGGAAACAGCCTTGACACTCATGAGGATCCTTATATAGTTCAGGGTACCCTAGAATTGAAATCCCCCTAGCAGGATTCCTGGGGCACCAAACACATTCAGGAAAGAAGAGATGCTTAGAGGAATTACGGCTTTCAGCAGTAACTGGTGTGTGCAGAATCAATTCCCATTAAAACCAGGTGGTTTTAAAGGAACTGCTTGTCGCTTTAGTGCCTTGTAATACTTGAACCTCAAGTCCTGGGGTCCTGTGCCGGGTTCCCAAGGTAAACACGTGTGATTTATTTCAGAAAGGCATCTGCAGCACAGGAATTCATTACATACATCCCTGATGGGCAGCAGCCAACTTTTCAAATATGCCAAGTTACCAGAATTTTATTAAAAGCTTTTAAGAGTGAGAGGGAAGGTACAGAGAAAAGCAACCTCCTTCCCAAAGCCAGGTGGCTTAGGCTCGACTCACACTGCGTCCCGAATGGATGAGGCAAGCTGGAGTCAGAGGTTCCTTCCAGCAACAGCTCGGTCCCCCTGGATGTATCTCCGTAAGCTGCACAAATATTCTGGGGAGGGGGAGGGAGACAGAAAAGAGTGAAACCTATTCAATTACATCAAGATCACGACTGGCCCTAGTAAAATCATTTATGGAGTGAGGGAACCCGGAGCGGTTTGGGCTGGAGCCATCTGCAGTTATTTGGTACATACAGAATCGGTTTCTATGGATTTTATTAATAGGTCACGCGATTGTATACGAGGATGTGAGATCTGAATCTCTCAGGAGGGGTCCCTGGTTGGGGTTTCTATTGCCTTTATAGGAAATGGCTCAAACTTTCTTGCAGCAGCAACTCCTTAAAAACTTGAGGGGAATGGGGCTGGTTCTAGGATCCAGCCCATTTTTTTTTTCCCCCACCAAAATCTTGAATTGACTTTGTTCCTCTTCCTCTCCACAACACATTTACTAAATGGGGAAACAAGGAAATAATCAGAGAAATATTCTTACTTACTTTTTCCATTGTCTGCATGAATTTTCTCTCTTTCCCACCAGTCTGAGGGATATCTGGTACATAACTCAGCTCCCACTTCCATCTGTTTTTCAGCCTCTCGTTGGCCCTTTTTAGGGGTAATTTTGCTTCTATGCCATTGTTGGCTCCTTGCATACAGAGAGTTGAGCCCAAAGGAACTTGGACACACAACAGAGACTTGGGGCAGTGGGTGTAGATCAGAACAGCCCGGATGCTTCTCTACCTCCCCAGGGAGCTGCCCAGGGAGCCTAAGCTGTTCTGGAGAGCTGTGACTCAGGAACGGTCTAAAGTCCTTTGGTCTTAACTATGGCTCGATTTTACTTTAATTGCCCCAAAGAGGCAAACCCAAACCAAGTTATCAGAGCGATTCCTTCATATCCCAGCCGTGTAGAGAAAGCGAGGCCCTGCAGAAAGCTGCCCTGCTGCAGCAAGATTCCACCACCTTCACCAGCATTCCAGCTGATGAAGCCCCATCCCAGAATAAGGGGGTTTCAGCCCTGTATCTCACCAACTCCTGATTTTTTTGTGACAGCCTTAGGTAGGACAGCTCGCTTCCAGCCCCCTCTTCCAGAAGGCAGGAGATGTTCAGGCTGAAAGGCAGAGATCACATTTCATCCTTCTTGAAAGCACAGCCGGGGGACCCCACGGTGTCACACCGGGGCTGATACGACCTGCAAGAGCACGGGAAGCTGCACCTGGACCGAGCGGGGCTGAGGGACGGGGCATCATCCGGGGTGCGAGTCCGCCCGGGGGTCGGAGCTGCCCCGGGTGTCGGAGCCGACCGGGGATCGGAACCGCCCCAGGGATCGGAGCTGCCCCGAGCTTCGGAACCGCCCCAGGGCTGCCCCGCGGGTCGGAGTCTCACCGGGGCTGATCCGACCTGCAGGGCCAGGGAAGCTCCACCGGGACCGAGCAGGGCTGCGGGACGGGGCATCATCCGGGATGCGAATCCGCCCGGGGGACGGAACTTCCCCGGGGATCGGAACCACCCCGACGTCCGGAGCTGCCCCAGAGGTCGGAGCCACCCCGGGGTTCGGAACTGCACCGGGGCTCGGAGTTGTCCCAGGGTTTCGGAGCTTCACCGGGGTTCGGAACTGCCCCGCGGGTCGGAGCGGCCCCAGGGCTCGGAGCCGCCCCAGTGTCGCCCCCCAGAGGCGGGGCACGGCCCGGCCCCGCGGTCGCTCCGCCGGGTCGGTCGCTGGCGGGGCCGGTCCGCCCCCGTCCCCATCCCCGTCCCATTGGCCGCGGCGGCTCCGCGCGTCACCGCTTCCTCCCGCTTTTGTGCGCCGCCCCAGCCGAGCTCCAGCCGAGCGGTGCCGAGCCGAGCTGAGCTGTTCGGAGCCGCGCCAGGCGCTGGGACCCGAGGTGGTGACACCAGCCCCGGGTGGCCGCGCATGCCCCTCCGCGGGTGACCCCGGTAAGTCCGTCCTCGCCCCCCCTTTCCGCGGGCGCTGGGTCCTTGCCTCCGTGAATAGTTTCGTTCTTTTAATTATTTTACTGTCTGCAGTGGTGACCGAGAGTTTTGCAGCCTGGTCTGGCTTCCGTAGCTTTTTTTTCCTTCCTTTCTGGTCTTGCAAATGGGAGCTTGTCCCTCCGGCTGTGTTTGGAGAGCCGTGGGGGGCGAGCGGGGGCTGGAGCGGCTCCCCAGGAGGGGGGCGCGGGTTGCCGTGTCCGTGGGTGCGGAGCGGATTGAAGGACTGACCTTCCCCGGGGCTCCCCGCACACCTCCGCCTTGTGCTGGTGCTCTCGGGTCGCTGTTTTCCCCAGGTTGTCGCCTGGGTGCCTGTCCCAGCTGCAGCTGCTGACAGCGAGCGCCGGGATTAGACTCCAGTACCCGTTTTGGGATGCAATAAAGTCTGGAGCCAGCGGCTTCTGGATGTGGTCACTTGGGTCCTGGTTCCCTGGAAAGGGGGATGCGGGGCTACTTGGCCATCCCTCACTCTCCTGCAGAGCTCTCCCTGCCCCGTCTGTCCGGAGCGGTGGGGATGGGATGAGCGCGGGGAGGAAGGCTCCGCGGCGGGCGTGGACCCGAAGCTCGTACCCGCGTGGTGCGAGTGGCCGGCGGAGCTGGGGAAGCTGGATTTCCACCTGGACGGAGCGAGCGGCTGCCGTGGGGGCTGTGCCACGAGTCGGGATGATGCTCAGGAAGGATTTGTGCTGCCGGCACCAAACCTCTGCCCTCCGCGGCTGTGCGGGGAGGAGCGGAGCAGAGGTGGGAGCCGTGCACCAGCTGGGCAGGTCGTGCACGGTGGCCAAGTCCAGCTCTTGGTGGCCCTGACACAGCTCGGAGAGAGGCTTCTTCCTCGGCTGCTGCTTTTATCCTCCTCTTCAATTCCTGTCTTGTAATCCAGTGGTTTTTGGGAGTGGACCTGCTCCTGGTTTGGGGAAGGGTCTTGCATGTGTTGCTGGTGCATGAACCAAAAACAAGGGGCTCACTTGGGCTTTGGAGGCTTGGGATTTGTGTAGGGTTTAAGTGATCCCAGGGATTTCCAGGGTCAAGCTCTTTCACATCTTTAGTGAGAGTGAGTCGTTTTGGGGGAATTTCTATGCTACCATATAAATTTATTTCCAGCCCGGTGCATGCAGTTTGATGTAGCTCCATGCAGGATTTGTGCATGCAGTGCAGCTCTTGGAAGCAGTTCCTCAGGTGTGCATGAGATCAGTTGCATTTGGGGGTTTGCTGTGACTACCTCTGTCTTGATACCTGTGTCAGATGGTCCAATTTCCAGAACCCCTAATTTGACATTAAACAGGGGTTCAAGGATTCCCAGGGCTCCTGCAGATCACAGCAGACCTCCATGGCTGGGCACAGCCTTTGCCCTGGGAAGGTTTTGCAGCTTGTAAAAGCCCCTCTGTTGAGGCAGGACGTGAGGCTGGATGGGCTGCCAGCCTGGTGGGATGTGGATGTAAAGGACCTTTTATACCTTCCTCATATGAACGGGTTTTGGTGCCGCAACTTTTTCCATGGGTCCTTAATCTCCACCAGAAACCCACAGCTCTGCCCTGTCAACGTGTGCTGATGGGCAATGCATTTATTTTTTTGGAGGCTGTCAGAGCCTGTGAGGGAAGTGTGCTCATGCAGAGAGATGTGGTCTGGATTTTCACCCAGACGAAGCGACTCCGATGTGAAGAGCCAGCGACTGTGGCGGCCAGAGGAGCGGCTCCATCCCGTCCAGAACGTTCCCATTGCTTGATGATGCTTCGTGATTTTAGCCTGCAGCTTGGACTTGATGCTTTGTGAATTTTCCCGTTGGGAAGACGCCGGCAAGGCTCGCACGGTGTGTCTGGCTCCCTGGCAGAGCCGTGGGATGGAGTGTGCTGCTGCAGCATGGAAAGTGATGTGCTTCCAGCCCTGCTCTCCCCAGATGGATGTGGGAACGAGTGTGAGAGCTGGCAGGATCTTCTGTTCTGGTGGATCTGGCCCTGCTGTTGGAGACCTGCTGGTCGAGGCTAGAGGGAAGTGACTCAGGGTTTGCTGTTAGAAGGGATATCTTTTATTAGACTGCTCGGGGAAGGCAGGCTGGCTTTGGAGTGCACAAGCCTGTCTACACGTAGAAGAAAGGAGGGAGTGATTGCTCGGAGTCTGCCTTGGCTCTCCAGACTGAGGGAATCATCTGAAGGAAAACGGGGAAAAAACCAGACAGATTCAACGACAGTTCAACCTGTGCAGTTCATCTAGCCTAAGGAAGCACACTTCATCTCTCTGCAAACCTCTGGACTCTTTAGATCCTGAGATGCAGCACAGGACAGGGACGTGCATCCCACGTGCCAGCCTTTCACGGGAGGTGGCCGAGCCCTTTCCAGCCTGGCTCCCGCAGCGAGGAGCTGTGGGAGACAGGGATGGTGCTCGCTGATGCCTGACGGTAGCAGGAGGCTGCTGGGCTCAGTCCCTTCCACTCCCCTCTTTGCACAGAGCACAGGCTAAGCACGGTATGCACAGAAATGTGCAGAATATCAGCTGTTCACTGGGGAGATGGAAAATGCAGTGCGGAGCCATGAGAAGTGGAATATGGATTTAGACTTTTTTATTTTTTGTTGTTTCCTCAGACACTTTTTAGAAAAGCTATAAATGGCCCACTGATACTGAACCTGACAGATTCACCCTCAGTCTCCAGACTTTATTTATTTACCTATTTAAGCTCCACAAGGGGAAATGGGTGACCAGGTGTTTTGATGAGTCCCTCCAAGGAGCAGTTCCCCTTCCCCATAGGCCAGGGCAGTTCAGCATTTCCTTCTGGCACCTTTTCTGCCTTTGCAGAGTGCAGTGTGAGATGCAGAGGTGGTGAATGTCATCTCAGTTGTGCCCAAACCACGCTGTTTCCGCAGGTTTGCCCCATATCCTGCGTGGCACGAACCTTCATCTGATGTGGTCAGTGCTGTGGTGAGCATCAGACAGGCAAGACGAGGGATTTTCTGTCTGTGAAGGTGCGGGTGAGCACGCAGGAGTGTGGATATGTGGGCATTTTTGTTTGTTTTCTGTCTGTCCCTGCAGTTCTGATCTGGTCTAGCCAAGTAATCTTCCCGTTAGTCACTAAAATGCTGCTGGTGCCCAAATCAAAAGGATGGTCAGGCACTGGAACAGGCTGCCCAGGGAAGTGATGGAATCACCATCCCTGGAAGTGTTCAAAAACAGTGTAGATGTGGCACTTGGAGACACGGTTTAGTGGTGGACTTGGCAGTGCTGGGTTAATGGTTGGACTCAATGATGTCAGAGGTCTTTTCCGTCCTTAATGAATCTGTGATCCAATCAGTCTGTCCCAGTTCATCTTTAATAACACAAGAAATTAAAAGCTAAGATCTTTAAAAATCAATGCCTTGCTCCTCAAAGCCCCTGGGGAGCTGCTCCCTGCAGCAGACCTGTTGTGTGGGCATGAGGAGCGCGGGAAGAACGCTGCAGGCGGGGGGCACCTGGCTTTGTTTTGGCACTGGGGATGTTGCTCCAGGAGCTTCCCCTGGAGCCACAGGGCTTGGGGCCAGGCTGAGACCAGGATGGTGGAAGAAGCAGCATCCGCCTGGCCCGTGATGGGGACCCTTGCAGCTCTACAGCCCTGTCCTGTGACCAGGGGTGGGGACACACCATTGCATGTCATCGCTGTGTCTGGTCTCAGGTGCCAGCTTCTGTTCCCAGGGCGCTTGGAATGTCTGTGAAGGGAACCCAGAGGGTTTGACCTGTATTTCTGAGGCTTTTAGAGGTCAAAGGTGAAAGATGTGCCCTATAAAAGAGGGGCTTCAACTCCCGAATGCATTCCCCAAGCAGCTTTTTTCTATGCTGGAAGATCCTAATATAAATGTTAGTTGAGACCAAGTGGCTCAGAATTTGATGAGAATCTGTGGTTGGTTCTGCTCTCCTGAGTTAAACCCCAGGCTGGCCACCATTTTATGCAGAACTAATTGGCACTTCTGTGAGAGCTCCTCTGATTTTATTCTCTCCACTCTGGGGAATGATTCGGTGCAGCCCAGGGAGAACGAGCTGTAACAGCAGTGAACCAGGGTGGAGCTGAGCCAGGGTTTGGCTCAGAAGCTGCCTGGAACAAAGTCCGGCTGGCAGAGCGTGCCGTGCCTGGTGGCTCGGGCCAGATCCTGGAAAGAGCTAGCCAAGCTCCTGCATGGGCTGCTGTGTAAACAGCATGTGTTCAGGCCAGGAACTGGGGGGGGTGGGAGGATAGGTCAAGTGTTCAGGTAGCGATTAAACATCAAATTGCTTGAAAAAACAGCCCTGGGTGGGTGGATTAGAGGTGCTCTGCAATACTACTGTGGCCAGGAACTTCCGTGCTAAAGTGACAAAAAGTTATCTGATTGATAGCTGGGTGATTCAGAGGGAGAAAAAGACTTTGTACAGTTTGCTTTGGGAAAGTAATTTGTGAGATAAATCTTTGTGATGGAGGTAGGAATGTCTTAAATCCATCAGTGCTGAAGGGTGCGTGTGGCCCCTGCAATGCTTTGAGTGCTCCTGTGCTGTTAGAGCTCTCTTGGCGTGGCTGAGTTTGTCTTGTCCATGTGCAAGTGTGTCGTGCACAGTGGCTTTCAGGTGCTCCCAAATCCCCAGGGGAATATTGAAAACTTTGCACATGACTGTCCTCAGCACAAATATTGTGTGTAAGAGTGAACCCCGTGTTGAACTGGTGCAGAGGGTCAGAGGAAGATGCTGCTGCTTTGGCACATCTGTTGAGGTCTGTCCTTGCTGCGGTTGTCCTTGTCCTTCAGTCCTCGAGTGCCTCAAGGCAGCTGGACTAGATGATCGCAGTAGATCCCTTTCAATTGAGCTATTCCATTCCATGGGTGTGCATGGAAGTTCCTGGTGATGAGGATGGTGGATTACTCAGATTGCTTAGTACTTTTGTGCTGCACCCTCTTGTTTTTGGGGTTTTTGTACTGAGCAGAAGTCAGATCATCACGGTGTAGTTGTGAACGGGAAATAGTGCAACGCCATCCATGGTAAATAAGAGCCCAGAAGAGTTCAGCAGATCCTTAATCTCTTCACAGTGGCCTGTCTGCAGCTTTTGCTCTGCAAGGCAGCAACAGGGATGCTCTATCCCAAGCCATGAGGATCCTGCAGAAGGGTGGTGGGCACAGGGTGATGGGCATGTCCAGCTCTCGCCAGCTCTTGATAACAGCGATGTCTTGCCCAGATAGAGTTTTAAGGGTTGGGGCATCCCCTGCATGGGGCAGTGGGTTGATAAGGAAGGGTTGTTTGGGTTAAATAGCCTGGGGAGAAGGTGTGAGGGTGAGGCCTGTTACCACAGGTGGTGAAGGTGAACAGCAGAAGAGGTGAGAGTGCATGCAGAGAAACCCTCTTTTAAATACCCTCTTCCTTTCAGCCTCTCTCCTCTTCCTCTCTGTCACTACCTGGGGAGTGCCCTAGGGGAGAACTGTCCCTTTTTTGCGGGGTCATTGCAGAGAGCAGCTGATAACACTGTTATCTATGGCTGGGTGATGCTGATGGGGGCTGATGATAGTGTTATCTACAGAGGGGTGATAACCCTGAAGTCACTATGCTGTGGGAGTATGTGGCTGGAGGGAGGTGTGTGAACTGGGTCTGTGGGGCAGAGCGGTTTGGGAGTGTGTAAGTGGTGAATAACCAGTACCTGGAAATAAGAGATCAGAGATTTGGGCTTCCTTCTGTTGAGACGGATCTGGGCATTGATGTAGTGTGGAGCTGTGGAGCAGGGCTTGTTTTGCTGAGCTGCTGAAGCATCCTTCAGTTAAGATCCCAGGCTGGGCCAAGCTCCTGGAAAGCTTTCCTTGCTGATAGAAATTGTTCATAGTTCAGCCTCGATGCCTTCTGTTTGCCTTTCAGCACAAAACTACAGCACTGGTCCCTCTACTGCAATCCTTCTGCTGATTCCCCCTTGGAGAGTGGCTTTTGGGAAACCTCAGCACCCAGTGGTTAATAAGCCAGTGGAATGCACTGGTTTGCTGCTCCTGGGTCTTAGTCCCTCAGTGCTGGTGCTAACAGAATAGCAAGAGTCATTAGAGAAATATGCAAGATATTCCAGTTATTTCTCTTTGGATGGTGCTGGGAGCAAGTAAAAGAGATAAACAGACTGTATTGAGCTGTGCTTAACTTATTACATCATCGGTTTTACTGAAAGGGTCAAGGTCCGGCTCTGGATATTGCTGCAGGAAGCATTTGAGCTGCTCCAGAGCTGTGCTGCACCAGAGGGGAAAATGTTTGGGAAAGACATCGTTTTGGTGCTCTCTCCATGTGTTCCTTCTGAATGGTGGCCGTGGCTGCAGTGCCTTGGTAGAGTCATGATGGCACAAGCCCTGTCAGGTTAATTTCTTGGCTTTGCACTGGAGAACTCTGCACTTGGCTCCTGTTAGCCCTCAGGAGCTGCTCCTCCCCTGACTGGCAGCCAAGGGAAGCCCTGCTGACATCTGCTGCAGCCTGCTGGTTGTTGGGGCTGGGAGGGGAGGGACCATCAGGGCTGCCTGGATGTGGAACCACACAGCACAGAGTGGTGCTCTGTCCCACTCCTGTCCTCAGTTTTCTGCTAGGATGGCTCCTGGTGGCTTTGCTGGCTGCTTCACTGGTGGCCTGGGCTGAGGTCTGCTCGCTCCTCTTGTGACATGGTGGCTTTTGGCCGTGCTACCCAGGGAATAGGAAGTGCTCCTGTGTGCTGACTGGAGTCACAGGTGGCTCCAATGAAAGGGCAGCTGTGTTGTTTTCTGCGTGCCCTGATTATGGACTTTGTCTGAAGACTGGTTTGGCTTCACCTTGCTTGGCTGAAATGAAGGATTTGAGGAACCATGCCCGTTCTTGCCTATTTTTGTTTGGATTGGGGGAGCTTGCTGAGGCTCTCCACAGTGCTCTCCCTGAGTTGCTGTGATGTTAAAGATGTGCACAATGTACCTGGCTGATGACACAAGAAAAAGAGAGAAAATGTTTGTTTAATCATTCCAAAATTTCAGCAACTTCACCTCCAGCATCACAGGTGTGAAAAACATCTGGTGTGAGCCTGGTTGGCTGTAAGGGCTGAGGATGTGTTTTCACAATTGGCTTTTGGACCCAGCACAAAAGATGCTGAAGGTTCTGTCTGTCTTCATCTCTGGATGGGAATGAGCTAGTTCTGGTCTTGGTCTATGTCCAGGAAATCCTGTGCTGGAGAGCTTCCCTTTCAGGAATGTGGTGGAGCTGTCCCAGGGGGGTGGTGTGGCACACTGAGCTTGGCTGAGATGGAGCAAGGCTTCCCATACCTGGTTCATCATCGCTTGGGAAGCTGATTTGCCTTTCACGCCAGGTGTTGCCAGAGAGGTGCAGTTTGGTGTCCCACTCCTGTGGGAGCTTCCCAGGCAGCAGTGTCTGTGTGGTTGCTGTGGGAGTCACCAGGAGGTGACGAAAGTGGGAAATGTTTGTGGAAGAACATGGGATGTGTTGGACACGATCTCCCCTTGCTGCATGGGGATCCTACCACCTCCCTGACCTGTCTTGGGCTGGATTTCCAAAACCTTGGACAGGTATGGTTGAAGGGCTCTAGGCTGCATCACAGGACATCGCCACCATCGTGGCCACGTTCAGGAGTGCTGCCCCTGCAGGAGTGTCTCCAGCCCAAGGAGCATTGTTGCTAATCCCTGCGTCCGTCTGTCACTTCCCTCTTCCGTCTCTGCCTGCTCCGAGTGTGGAGCGCTGATAACACCCCTGGATCAGGACCACGGGGGATCCTGGCTGCTGAAGGCTTTGCTAAATGCTTTCATGGGGCACAATTTGTGGCATCTCCCATAAAACCTCCCACAAGGTACCTTGCTGCAAGGCTCTGTTTTGGGGCTGTCTCTGACGTAATCTGTCAAGACATGGGCTGCTCTTTGACTTACTGCTGGAAGTCTGGTTGGGGCTGGATGACCAGTTGCTTACCTAGCATTACCAAAGCAACGAGTTGTTGCTTTCCATGACTCATGAAAATGCACTGTAGGCTCTCTTAAGAATGGCTGAGATCATTTTTTGGCTGGCTTTGGGCATCTGGTTTCCTTAGCAAATAGCAGTGGGGGTGGAGCGAGGGGGATTTCCAAACTCGTTTCTTTGTGTGATTTGGTTTTTAGAGCTCGGCTCAGAAAGTACTTACTTCATTTAAAAAGGGGATGGTAAAAAAAGGACCTATAACTTCCATGTCTGTTCAGTTTTTGTAGCATGTCTCATTTAGTCGTGGTTTGGTGTAAAAAGGGGAAAGATGCTAATAGTATTACAGAGCCGTATGCTGTCTTTCTCCTCTTAAATAAGCAAGGATAGAAACATTATGAGTGATATTTTCTTTTAGAGCAAATCCTTCTGGGGAAGGAGAAGGAGGTACAGAGGAAATTATGCAAACAAAACTGTAATTTCATCTTTTTTGTTGTTGTTGGCTCAAATGTTTGCTCAAATAGGGGACTTTGATTCTACAGTGATGCAGCAGAGCAGAGTCTTAGCAAGAGGTGTTTTAGTGTTTGGTTAATCTGACTATTGCTTTTAAAATATTTATTTATTTATTTATTTATTTATTTGTAGACCCTGGATTCACTTTCTGTTTTTTTTCCTGTGCAGTCCAAAGGCAGCAGCACTGACATTCTTGAGCACCAAGTGCAGCAAGATTAGCATTAACCAGAGGAGCATCAGAGCTCTGTGACAGCTTCAGAGGGCAGGATGTCTTCAGCCGTTCTGACACCTCTGCACCCAGGTTGCAGCAGCCTCTGTGGTATCTTTCCCAAGTCCAGCCACCCTTTGCAGGCACCTGAGAGCAGACAGAGTGAAGGGAGGGGAAATCCTGGGCAGGCAGAAGGTAATTGTTTGGATAGGGAGATTTGTGGCGCGGTGGGTTCGGTGTGCGGTGTGCGGTGTTCGGTGAGGAGCGAGGGTTTGGTGTGTTCCACACTGTGCAGCCACGGTGGCTGAGCTCAGGAATTTGATAGCTGTGAACCAGCCTCTAATGCTGTGCATGATCTGTGCTGGTGCTTGGCTGGGGTTAATTCTGCAGCCAGGGCAGGCAGAAGCATGTCCTGGTGTGCTGAGGGATGGGGCTGGAGCTGCCCGAGGGCTGCAGAGGAGCCGCAGTTCTGTGCTGGGAACTGCAGGAACACAGCAGCTCAGTGGCCCAGCCCCCGGCCAGGGGTGAGCGGGAACAATGTGACTGAACAGGTTTGTGCTCACTTCCTTGTAATCTCAGGGATGAGATAATGCAGAAACCCGGAGGCTCTGCCAGCGAGAGGTTTCCTTTCTCTGCTCCTGTGCGTGCCCTGCGAGCAGGAGGGACTGCCTTGCTGCTGTCTCTATGAGAAGCTGATGAAAAGCAAACCCTTGGAGCTCGAGGAATGGCATGGTTGAGCTCCAGCGAGGGTGGTGGATGCTACCCCCAGGGCTTGGCTCGGGGCTGCTGCCTGCACAAGCACCCCGTGCCAGGAGCTGCTGTGTGCACCACAACTGCTCAGGCCCTTCGTGTTCTCCTCCTCATCTGAATTTCTCTGCATCTTTGCTATTTAGTTTGGACAGAACGGGTAAAGGCCACCAATTTAACCAGACATGTAGTCTTCACCCTCTTTTTTTCCATGGATATCATGTATTCAATGCATAGCCTAGCACGCCACAGATCCAGGTCTTCTAGGTCTTAACAGTTTTGTTCCATGCGAAAATAGGAGATAAATGTGACCTGAGGTGGTCTGCTCTTTGTGGTGCTTTTAGCATTTGAACACGTGGCCAGAGTTTATTTCTCTGAGGTGGTGGGCAGCTGCTGCGCAGGTGCCTGTAGTGCTGTGGTGGCACTGCCCCAGGCTCAGCAATGGCACGGGATGAGCTCTGTGGGATCCAACACAGGCTTTTTCAGAAGGTTAAGTCCTTATTTATAGACTAATTTTTACCATAAGGTAAATTTCTTCTGGGCAAGATCCACCAGCAGCTGTAAACCTGGTAGTTTTGGTGAGCAGAGAATGCCAGCAGATGAGCTGGCACAGCTGAATTCCGTGGCTTTACTCTGCTCGATGCTGGATAAAAGAAGTGGAAGCACAATTTGGAAAGATGTTCTGCTGTATTATTATTTTATTTTTTTTAAACTGCTGTGCCTTGATATTGTCCCCCAATGCACAATGTTCTTTTGACTAGGAAAGCCAGGATCAGGGTACCCCAAAGGGGCTGCTTAGTTTCTAGGCAGGTGTTGCTGTGAAAGCTGTATTTTTCCATCTGTAACTTACAGATGGAGATGTTGAAGGAGCTCACGTCTCCCTGAAATTAAGTCATTCCCTGTCCAGTCTAAGGTTTCCAGTGTATAGTACTGGGTAAAAGGAATCCTGGATCACATCCTTTCCTCCAAAAAAATAGAGATTTATTTCTTTTAAAGTAGATGTTTCTGTTCCTTCTTGTTTGAGCATTTCAGACATGACTTAAGCTCTTCAGCTTTTGACATCTGCAAATACTTCTTTTTAACAAAAAAAAAATTAAAAGAAAGGGAAGTGTGGATTCTGATGTAATCATGTGACTCCAGGAATCAGGTTCTTATGAAAAACACAGAATCCTGTGAGAATTTGTAATGCTCAGGGTTATCCCATTGTCCAGCAGTTGAAATAGAAAATGAAGTAAAACCTTCTACTCCCAGCTCCCTTTCCAGAGATGCTGCCCCATCCCTTGGTGTCCATCTTGTTGCAAGAGATATTTAGACTGTGCGGCTTTTGGTGGTTTTTTTATGGCGTGGGTTCTTTTTTATGATTTATATGGCAAAATATTTTTTCCTTGCTTGGTGAAATTTGCACATCTGTGGTCTTGAGGCTCTCAGGTGCTCTTTGGGTCATGTGTGAGGACAGTCTCTTGTGGAAGCCTCCCACTCTGTAGGCATTTTAAAACCAAGCAAGAGCCTTGCTGCTATTGTGGCAAGAATTAATGCCAATGCAAATCACCGTGTAAACCTAAACACGTAAGCTGCATTGGAGCCTCTTCTCCCCAAACCCTTTGGTTCCTTGCATTTCCCTTTCTGGGGTGGTTGGTGGTTGGGGTTTCTTGAACTTTTTTCTGACAGTCTTTCACAGGAGGCTTGACCTGGATGTTTGCTGTCTGTTCTCTTGCCAACCTGCCTTCCGCAGAAGTAAATGAAGTGACTTTCTACCTTGGACAGGAGCAGGCTTGAGTGCTCAGAGAAGCACAAGCACTCTGATAGTAGAAAAATGAGGTTCCTGCGCTGCTTGCGGCTGTGGGACAGGAATTAGGGGACTTGCTTGGGTGCCTCAGAGCTCACTGAAGCCAAAAACCAGGCTAATGCAAGTCCTGTGTTGCTTAACTGTCCTTGGGAAAGCCCTGTTTGCTGTTTCTGGAGGTATTCAAAGCCTGCCTGGACGTGATCCTGTGCAACCTGCTCTAGGTGAGCCTCCTTTAGCAGGGGGGGTTGGACCGGGAGATCTCCAGAGCTCCCTTCCCACCCCAACCATTCTGTGATTCCGTGAACATCTGGAAAACAAAATGTCTTCAGAGGGCAACACTCTCCCACCACAAGCAGGCAAGCAAAGCCCGCGCGTTTCTCTACAACGTGGGAGATGTTTATCCTGTGACTAAGCAGAAAAGCTAAGAGATGGAAAAGGTCCTATTAGATCATCTCGTCCACCTCCCTGCTGGCGAGCAGCTCTTCTCCCTGGTGTATATTTATTAATAGGCTGCTGGGCAGACAGGAGTGGTTTGCTCCAGGCACTGTGGAGGAGCAGCAGGCAGCCTGTGCAGGTGAGGGACTCTGCATGCACGTGACTCGAACTGCACGTGCACAAGTTGCTTGCAGCAATAGGATTTTGTAGTAAAAGGGCCAAAAGCTCTGGACTCGACATTCTTGGCGTGTTTGGAACCTTCCCCTTAACTTTCTGTCAGTTTGTGCAGGCATGAGCCTGTCTTTTTTTAGCATTCTAGGAATAAGCTAATTTTACTTTATATTTATGATGGAGTAGGTGGCTTGAAAACTAATAATAATAGGGGGGGAAAAAATAGAAGCCTTTTGGAAAGGAGAGGTCAGCCAGCTGGACCTCTGCACAGCTGGCCTGGGCTCTGCTGGCCATGATCTACGACAGTGGTGTGCGAAGGCTCCCAGCGGAGATGTCAGAGAGGTGCAGGTGGAAATGCTATTGCCATGACAAACAGAGCAGTGCTGGAGCGTCAGGCCAGAGCTTGGGGACCATCAGCATTGCTTGGTTTATTACTGCTTAGTAACCACAGCACGGCCTCGTGCACACGGATTGGTTTTTGTTTCGCGTTCCCCGATTGCGGCTCAGAGCGCTCGGGCTGGAATCGCCGAGTGTTGAGTATAAAAGGACAAATTCTGTCCTTAACTAGATCAGGGAAGAACTACAGCATGTGCTCTCGTAGGGAATGGGAGCAGAAATTTCCTGTCCAGGCATGTGCTGAACTGCCTTCTCCTACTGAGGCTGCATTGGCTTTTGCACTTAGGATCACTTCACTGGCTCCAGAAGTGCCTCCTGGTCAACACCACTGTGAGATCAATATTTGGGCTTAAGGACGAGAACCATCCTGTGATGCAGGTGAGCAGCCAGCCCTGCTCTGCACCAGTGACATCTTTTTGCTGGTGGTGGCGCTTGGTTGGGCCCCTGGGCCTGTTCTGCAGGGTCTGATGATCCATTTCCTGACACCGCGGTACATTTTGTGTGGTTTTTGGAAGTGTTACGGGACGTCTCTTGGCTGAGCGGTTGCTCTGTTGCATGGGGAGAAGCTCTCTCCCGCATCCATGGAGGGTGTTTCGTGGTACAGGCAGTGTCCCTGGCACCACTGGTCTTTCTCTTGGCTTGTTCTGTGGAAGTGACAGTATCACATATGACGTTTTCCAGGAAAACTTCCAACACTTGTAAAGAGCTCCGACATGGGCTTCGCCTCCCTTCCCTCCACCAGACATCTTCTAGGGAGGAGGGAGCTGGAGCAGGGCACAGTGCATGCAGGGAGCAAATCTGCCTTATTATTATTTAATTTAGAGAGAACTTGGCCTAAAGATGTAAAAAGGAATTGCAAGCACTGTCTGGACACCACCTCTCCTCATCAATTAGCGGCATTAAACTCTCAGCAGGGAGGATTAATTAGAAAACTGAAATCTTTCTGTCATGACAGCCTTCTGGTTTCCATTGAAATGCAGCCGGAGGACTGGAAAGGCTTCTGTATTTTGTTTTGATATGCAGGCATATGTTTCTTTCCATCCTGGAAATTAATTGTGTCTGTCTGTAACGGAGCCGTGGGAATCAATATTGAGCTGATCTGTATTTCTCCAGAGCTTTCTTCTAAAAGTAGTTGACTGCTTCCCCACTGTGCCTAATAAGTGACCTGATTTCGGAGCAGCTGAGCAGCTGGTCTGCCTGTTCAGAGGTGTTGTACAGCTGCCTTGATGGTGCAAGGCTGGTTCATGGTCTCTCAAGGGTGATGGGCTTCTCTTTTCTGGAAGTCTCCAGGTCAGACTTTGTCTGAGCTGGACAAAATGTCCCCAATGACTTTCCATTGCACTGCACCAGGCTGGACATCGTAGGAGAGGAAATTACTCATCCCACTGCCTCCCCTGCAGACTGCTCTTGGCCTTGGTGAGCTGTCATGCTCTCAGTCTCAAGTTCTGCAATGCCCTGAGCTGGGTTTAGAGGCAAGATGTGCCTTTTCCTCAGTGTCATCATCTTTTCTTCCCTCCACTGGGCTTGGGGATGGGTGGAGTCAGTGCAGCAGCAAGAAGCTGCCGCCTTCCACTGGGGTGGCAGGTCACTCTTGGGTGATGGCACAGCTCGGGCAGCTCTTCTCGAGAAGAAGCTGCCTTGTGTGAACTGCAGCAAGCAACGGGCTGTGCTCAGGCTCTGCAGAACCATAGCCCTGTGAAAATTGTGTGGGGAAGGGCTGGCAGGAGAGGCAGGGCAGACCTGGGAGGCCCTGAGTGCTCTGAGCTTCGGGCAATGCGTGTGCTCTGCAGACCTGTAAGGCTCTGTGAGCGCGTGGCTGTGTGCTCACAGTCTGGTTCCTGCACTGTTGATGGCCCATTTTTTACCATGCAGGCAAGTACACTTAAGTTCATGTGATACTGCAAGTCCAGAGGAGAGGAAGAGCAAAGCCTCTGTGCAAGCTGCCCCACATGTTTGTTTCGTAACCCCATCACCACCCCACTGACTGCAGGCACGAGCCAGCAGCTCGGGGAGACAGCACAGTCCTGGGGCTATGCAGAAACATGGTCCTTCTGCCCAAAACCACAGCTGGCTTTTAATCTTTGCTTGCCACTAAGCACTCACTGAGCTCTGCTCTCTCCCACTGGAGAAATCTCAATCCAGAGTTGCATGGCAGAAGTGGCATGAGCAAGGAAAGGACCTGTCAGATTTTGTGGTGGCTCTTGGGGTCCTGGTCTCCCCGTGTGCTGTGGAGGTTGTGCTTCTTGCCCACAGAGAAGGAGCAAATCAACCAGGTAGCTGCTGAGAGAGCAGAGAGTGGTCAATTAGTCCTGATCCCTCAGCTTCGCAATCGATCAGAAAGTCTCGTTGGGATCAATAAAATCCAGCCAGGCTGCGGGGGTGAGGCTGTGGCTTGTTAAACAGGAAGCTGTGCAGGGGGATGGCTGCGAGGGACTATCGATCGTGGCAGGCTGAGGGTGAATGCTGGATTACAAAGGCTGGTGGGATGGCTCCCAGGATATACAGGTGTGTTATCCTCTGTGCTCTCAGAGGGACGTTGCAAGGGAGAGCAAGTGGGTCAGAGACAAGGTGGGGTGAATGTGGAAGATGGCATAGTGGCTTCAAAGCCCTGATCCTGCCACGATGTCATGCCAAGGACATGGGATGGATCTCCCCCCTTCCCAGTCCAGAGCTTGGTTACTTAGTGTTAAAATCCCTGTCGGAGCATGTTGGATCAGCCGTAAAGTTGGTTATGTGTTTGATACTCCAGGAGGTTGAAGCTACAGAGACAGGGTTGGTTTCTGCCTGCCATTATCCTCATGGAGAACTGGGCATCCCAGTCCCTGGTGCAGATTCCAGCTCTCAGGCCAGGTTCTCCGTGGCACAGCGTTGGATTTGCAGCTCTTTGGTGTGAAGCTTCATTCATGGACACTCTTCATTTCTGATACCAGATGCTTTTCTCCCAATTGCTTTTCCCAGGAAAGATTTTTCTCTGAGACAAACACTTTTCTGATGGCTTATTTCCCCTGAAGGTTTTACTAGCCATTCCTCCTTTTTGGTTTCTGCTCCTTCTCCTTCCTGGTTTTCCCAGAAACATGGAAGAAAGAGGCCTGAAGCTTCACTTTTCCAGATACGCGGTTTTGTTTTAATTTCCCTCCCACAAAGTCTTTGGTCATTTGAGGAGAAAGACAAAAATAAGACCATGAAAACCTGCAGGAGGAAGAAATGACAACATTCTTGTGCGTTAGTTTTTATATTATATGTAGGAATACCTTCCCTTTGCTGTGTTCACTTAGAGGGCAATTGTTCATTGGAATCAGAGGGTTTCTGTAGGTGTAACTGGCATCAGGGTTTCCCTCTGATTCATAAGTGCATAGAGAACTATCTGAGGACAGGATTTTGCCCTGTGAAAGGGAGAATGATGGAGGACAGTTCTCTCCCCTAGCTGCAGACCTTCATCCTCACAGGCAGGGCTGTGTGTGTAGATAATCCTGGCTCAGCTTCATCTGGGTAGGTGAATGTTCAGGGTAGTAAAAGATAAGGATCCTTTAGACTTGGTCACTTCAGTGCCTGATTTGAAAACCTGCATTTAGGCACAGTGGGACTGAGGTGGGCTTTGAGGTGTAATTGGGTTGTCTGCAAATTGGTTCATCTCCACCAGTTGCTGGAGAAGGTGGTTCCTCTGTAAAAAATGTGGGTTCAGTAGAGACACAGTTCTGTGCTGTGTTTTTATTTTAGAAATAAAAACCCAAACAAGTGGGGAACACGTGAGTTCTCTGGACACTTGCTTTGCTTGACCTGTCTGTTATGTGTAAAATAGATTAACTCTGACCTGATAGGGCTGTGTTCTCTGACCTTTGCTGATAGAAGAGTCCTTTCTAATCCTTTTGATTTGCTTGTTTGTTTTGTCGTTCCAGAAGTTTGAGATCTGTGTGGAAAATCAAAGCTATTTAATATGCCAGTATACATTACTGATTACTGCACTGACTTTGGTAAGAGGAATATTACTGCAAAGCAAGAAAAGGAACTGAATTTGAAAAACACCAGTACCTGAAGGGGCTGCAAGAGAGCTGGAGAGGGACTTCTTACTTGGGCATGGAGTGATAGGAAAAGGGGAAATGGCCTTAAACTGAAGGAGGAGAGATTTAGATTGGATATTAGGAAGAAATTTTTCCCTGTGAGGGTGGTGAGGCTCTGGCACAGGTTGCCCAGAGAAGCTGTGGCTGCCCCATCCCTGGCAGTGTCCAAGGCCAGGTTGGACGGGGCTTGGAGCAACCTGGGATAGTAGAAGGTGTCCCTGCCCATGGCAGGGGGTTGGAACTGGAAGATCTTTAAGATCCTTTCCTACCCAAACCGCTCTATGATAACTTACTGCAGCATGCTGTCTGGAACATTTCATTTATAAAGTAATTTCTTCTGAGAAGAGGATTTGTTTTGAGATCTCAATGGCTTCTTTAAAGGGCTGTCATGGATGTTAACAGCAGGACTCAGGCAGGTTCTAAACCTCTTATTCTCAGTACACGTTGTGCTAGGACGAACAGGATGGCTCAGGAGATTTCTCTCCAGAAGCAGCTGTCGAGTACAGCTGCCCTGGCTGGGTCGGTGACTGAAGGAATCCTCCACTGAGCACGATGGCTTTTAAGCACAGATCTCTTCTTCCAGCAACATGTGTTGTGAGAAAGATTCTTAAGCGGTTTTGGGGTGTCCTGCCCAAAACTGGGGAGAAGAAGCCTCAGCTGATGGGTATTGATACAGAATTGCTTGTTGGGTGTCATGGGCTGCAGTTCCCAGGGCATTGGCTGGCTCCTTCCATGAGCTGTGCTGGTCTGTGCATGTCACTTCCAGCTTAGCAACCTGATCAGGAGAGGTTTCTTTCTCCTCCTCTTGGCTCATGAACTTTGTCCCTTGAGCCCTCTGGGGAGATACACCTGCAAACCTGGCCTGGTTACACAGGTCTGCAGAAAGTCCGTTCCAGTTGTGTGTTCATGAACATGGAACCACAGAATCATTTAGGCTGGAAAAGAACTTTCAGCGCCACTGAGTCCAACCAGAACTGCCAAGTCCATGCTAAACCATGTCCCTAAGTGCCACATCTACATAGATGCACAGTCTCAAATGGCATTTTTTTTTTACTTCCCTTGCATGGTGCATCCTTTGGATAACCTGGGTGGAAAATGCCCTGAGGACAGGGTCTTGTGTGTCTAAGTGGCATCAAAATTTTGCTGTTCTTTTGTGTATCCCAAAATATGGATCCAGTTTCCAGGGCAGTTCTAAGTACAGCAGGTCAAACATTCTGTAGTGTCTAGAGAAAACTATAAGGATGAGGTTGGGATGATCAGAGAAAACCTGTAATATTCCAACCACTCTCCCTTTGCCTTTGAATCCCTCTTTGCCAAGCCTGCAGGGTGCCTGAGCTATCAGCACACATACATTGGTGTTCTCACCATTAAAACAATCTCATTTGCTTTGCTGTTGTTTTTAACACTACCCCAGCGCTGGCCTCTGAAGCTTTTTGAAAATAACATTTACGATAATATTTTTAACAGTTCCGTAGTATACAAAACTCCAGTGCTCTGGCAGGACTCCCGGAAACTTGCTGAAAGTTAATGTGGTCAACTCTTAAAAAGGAGAGATTTTTTCCGCTTGACTCTTGCTTGTTAAACTCTCTGAGCCCAACATGTTCCCTGCTGCTTGAAAAAACAAGGAAAGTCCCAATTTTAGCAATGCTGGTTTGAGTAGCTTTCCAGCCGAGCCCTATTTCAGGGGCAACTGTGGCTTATTATTATTTTTTTTTTTTACAGTGGTGTGTCCCTACACCTTCAAACCAAAGTGTTAAGTGGTGCTCAGGCAGGAATAAGTAGGTGCTGCTTTCCCTGGAAGCCTGGGAATGATAAACTGCAGAGGGAGATGCCACTTGCTTGTGCTGCAGTAGTGGTGAGACATTCTGACTTGAAGTTCATGTTTTATGGTGGATGCTGAGCCTCTGTGCCCTTTTTGGGGTAGGTGACACTGTAAATCCCAAATATCAATAGTAGACTGTAGGTGACTCCAGCTCTCAATGCTGGACTGCACTCTTCCTGCTTTCCTAACCCCCATCCTACTTAATTCCTCCCAATAAGTCTCCTGGCCACTTTGTTTTGTCTTCCCTTACATCCAGGGAAAAATCACACTTCTCCATCCTCTCCTCCTCTGGTTTGCTTTTTGTAGCTTAGATCCGCAGGGGCAGGAGTCATGGATACACAGACATGTCATAGCTGAACTGTTGTCTCCCTTGAGCTCAGTCTTGCTTAATCCCTTCCCAGCCAGGAGTATGGGAAGAAAAGGGAAAAACCGGGATTAACTTTCGAAGTGGATTAATAACTTTCCATACATCTCTCACGTAGATACTCATACCCTGCACTCATGGAGCCATAGTGAAGTTGAGTCACTCTGCAAAGTTCAGCTCAGGCAAATCAAAACTGCTTTTCCCCTAGATGAGAGCATCTGAACTGGGCTTTCCTGCAGGTTAAGTAACTTCCAGCAGTTCCCTGAGCAGACTGGAGCAGACAGAGTCTCTTGCATGCATGACACAAACCTGGAATACATTGCCCCAGCATCCCTGGGAGCCAGCACCTTGCTGAGCTCTCTCACTGCTTAGCAGGGAGATTTCGAGTAGATTTACACGGTTCTCTGGGCTGTGGGAGTGGTGCAGTGCCCAGTGGGAGCCCAGTTTCAGATGCTCACTGGGTTTGTATCGAAAACTGCCAACACTTGCAGGCTCTGACCAGGGAGCTTAGTGGGAGGAGAAGCTGCTTGGAACTGCGTCTACAGGAAAAGGATTTTCCCCTTTTTTTGCTCTCTTATTTTTTCCCCTTTCCCCTCGCTGTTTTTTAAGGGACATAATAATAGGGCAGAATTTGTACTAAAAACAGGAATTTGTCCTTCTGTAACAGGAAGCTGCTGGTATGTATTTTTGGGAAGCCACGGAAATCGCCAGTGTTTGCAGTCCAGTTTGAAGGCTGGCTGTCCTCGGGATGGAAGAGATCTGCTAAAACAGAAAACCTTTCTTTCTCTTGTGTATCCATGGAGATTTCCTGCCCTGTGTGCAGGGGCTGGTTGGCTCACGAGGGCTGGGCAGTGGGGTCTCAGGGGTCTGCTGTGGCAGAGGTGATGGAGAACAGCACAGGGGAGGGCTCTGCTGATGGAAAGGTCACCTGTTTTTTTCCAGGGCTCGTTTGCACAGTTCCTGTAGGTGCATGTTTTTGTGACTAGATATGGATTGGAAAGGTCTGGAAGGTCTCCAGAAAGGCATTAGAAAAATCTATTACTCTGATAGGAGAGTTAACCTGGGCTATCCCAGGAATTTACAGTTAATCCAGGCTCTCTGCCTGTGGCCCTCAGTGTAAATATGCACACAGCTTAATTCCTGGAAGTGTCGCATCAGTTTTGAAAGCAAAAGTGAAGATTTGGGCTGTTTCCTGCTCTTGTTATAATCAGATGGAATTTTTGCCCTGCTTTCTTGCTGGTTTTCTGCTCCCTCTTGATTCAGCGCTGCATAGACTGACTAGTTCCTTCTCAAGGTAGGATTTTTAACCTTTCAAGCTGTTTGCTTGCTTCCTTTCCTCCTCCTTGGTCTTGAAAATGGACAGAGCAGAGTCCCTGGTGGCCCAGGGCTCTCAGGCTGAGTGGTGCTGTCCTGGGAGGAGGCTGCAGCAGCAGAAGGAACAACGCTCTCGGGGGCTCATGGACGTCTCCGCCTCTGCTCCTCTCTTATCGCCTTCCCTTCCTGCTCGTCTCTCTCAAAATAGGTTGGATAAATATCCCTCTGCTCACCAGCACCAAGGCACCAGAGCTGCAGAAAATCATTTTAATCCATGCTTGGGACCATTGCTGGTTCTCTTTAGATTTGTTGCTGTGTTTGAATCAATTTGACTAAGCTGTGAGGTTTTCTGACCAATGCATCATGTTTAACGCTCCAGGATCCGTGCCAGTGTCCTGGAGCACCTGGCTCTCATTGCCTTCAGGGCAACCTGCAGTGACTGCAGGACAGGAATGTCTTACTTCCTGTGCAAGTCTGATCAAGTTCTTGAGGTGTTTCTCCCTTTTCTTGTGCTATCACACAGGTTTATGACCAAAAAAATCTGAGGGCTTATCAGGCAGCTAAAGTGGAATTTGATGTCTTCTATCACAGTGTCCTTTAAAATGTGCCCATCTTTAGGTGGGTTTTGCCTTCGTTCAGTCTAAAATGAGGCTTTTCATTAGTGGGCAGGACAGGCTCCAGCAGGCTCAGGTCTGCTTTAGTTTCTTGGTGGACAAAAAACCCCAAAAAACCTTACTGGGAGCAGGAGTTTGGCTGAATGCAGGATGGCAGGTCACTGAACCCACTTCTGTGCTGGTGTTGGGGCAGATTTAAAGGCAGAAACTCTGGAAGGGCTCCTAGGGGCATGCCTCCGATGAGGAATGGACAGGGTAGTCACTGCTTCTGAGAGCTGCCTGCACTCAGCTTTGTTCCCATGCAATCAGAGGAAAGCTGGTCCAGCCTTGGGGAACCTTGACTGCCGTTTGGAAGGCCTAAATTAAGGTTTCTGCTTTGATTCAGGGCTGCTTTTCCATGTCCTGCTGTGAATCTGTTCCCCAAGTGAGTGTTATCCCACAGGGGTGCTGCGGAATGTGAAGTGTTAAAGATGATATTGCTTCAGGGTTACATTAATCGGGTAAAAACACATTAAAAACATCATGTAATTAAAATGTTCTGCTCTTAAGGAAGTACAAATTGTTTACTCCAAGATTTTGAAACCATTGATGTACCAGGTTTGTGTTGTGTTACCTTTGGTGTGTGTAGAGCGGGGCAGACTCCTGGTCTCTGTTCCTACCTAAAGGTTCTCCTCTTTCCTCCTTCCCAGGTGATGGTGGGGAGAGGCTTTGTGAAAAGTGGCCCTGTACAGTGACCCTGTTGTCATGTCAAAATTAATCTGTAACCTCTGTGTGTGTTTGTTGCAGGGTGGATGCTCGAGAGAGGAGGATAAGGCACAAGTGTCTGAGACCAGTGGAATGGAGGCTTGATGCAGATGGAAAGATGGGTAAGAACTGGATTCCCCATGAGCAGTTAATTTTCTGCAGCCTGTTAATTTTGGTTGGGACTACCAAGTGTGGCGACAGACTGGGGGACATCGCTAAGATGCTCTGACTGAATATTACGTTGCTTTCTAATTTATGTTTAGCATTTTAGTGAAGACAATTTGTCCAATTATGGCACCTTTTTCTGAGTGTGATCTGGTAGGTCATGTTCTAGGTGGAGTCTCTTCCCAAATGTGCGTTGTGTTTCTCTGCGGAGCGTCTTCATTCCCTTTATCTTTTCTCCCAGGGAATTTTCTGTTTCTAACTGAGCTAGAATATATTGCTTTTCTAATTGATGGCCTGGATTACTTCCACCTTCTCCCTCTTCTGCTGGAATAGTTGTTTGTCAGATGCTCTGTGGTGCTGAGGGAAACTTTGTTAAAGTGGGAATTATTTATAGTTCTGGAGGTACATAATGATTTTGATCTTATCTCTCTAGATAAGAACTTTATCCTAAAGAAAATTCGTTATGTAAGAAATTGGGACCAGTTGGAAGTGCTTAAATGGCTTCCTGACCTGGTGGCCCAAGAAAGGAGATCTTGGAGGAGTCCTTGTTGAAGCTGAGCACTTCACTTGCTCATTTGCAGCATTTACACAAGTTCACCCAAAACTTTTCAGGGGTGGCTGAAATGCTGCTTTAAAAAAGAAAAAAAAAAAGGGGGATATGTGTGGGAAGATCAGTAAATTTAGGGATTGTTCTTGCAGATGTGTAGAATCATAGAAAATCACAGAATCATAGAATAGTTTGCGTTGGAAGGGACCTTAAAGACCATCTTATTCCACCCCCTGCCACGGGCAGGGACACCTTCCACTATCCCAGGTTGCTCCAAGCCCCGTCCAGCCTGGCCTTGGACACTTCCAGGGATCCAGGGGCAGCCACAGCTTCTCTGGGCAGCCTGTGCCAGGGCCTCACCACCCTCACAGGGCAGAATTTCTTTCTAATGTTTGATGTAAACCTTCTCTCTGTCAGTTTGAAGCCATTCCCCCTTGTCCTGTCACTACCTACCCTCAATAAAAGCCTTGTAGAAACGTGATTCAGAGTTTGGTAGTGGTTTGAATTTAAAAAATTCAATTTAAAATTGAATTTAAAATTTAAAAAGCCACTGCCGCACCTTAAGTGTTTATTCTCCCCTATGGAGAAGAATGGTATTTTCCCCATCCTGGCTTTATGTGTCTGTTCTTTTTGCTCTTTCTCTGTTACCTAGAAGAGAGATTTTGTGGGGAGAGAGCTAATTTAAAGCTTGGTTTAAAAAAAAAAAAAAAAAAAAAAAAGGAAGGGAAGAGAAAGTCCAGATCTGCTTCTTCAATATAAAGAATGACAAATTTCAGTTTAAAATCCCTGGTGACTAACCCCAAAATTTTTTAGAAACATTTTCACTTTGAAGGCAAAAACCACTGCTTTGTCAATGCATGTGGGTTTTTTTAAGGAGGAAAGCTCAGACTTGCCCTGAGCACCAGCAGGGAAGCAGTTGCTGGCTCCAGCCCAGTTCTCAGGAGATTGTCAATTTGATGGCTTCCTGTACAGAGAGTGGTTGATAGAACCTGCTCAAGTGCCTTCAGCCTGCCAGCTGCAAATATAACATGGGTGCACCAGGGCAGCGTTCATCGTGGGAATTCTGTAGCGAAGAGAGGCACTGTGGCTGTGTTTTTGGGAATGTGAGCTGAATCAATAGGAATCTTGTGCAGGTTTGGAGTTCTGCCTGCACTTGTGTGTGGGTGGAAGGTGCTGTCCATGTCCCCTCACCGAGATGTCTTTGCTGTGGCTCGTCACCAACAGCGTCCACACTTGTGTGGGGTTAGATCTGCCAGGCTGTGCCCAGATGGGATCACGGTGTGGTCCTGAGTCTGGTCTGTGGCTCAGCTGTCAGGATGAGATGGGTGAAGTGTTGTGTGTCCCCATCAGTGTTTCTGAGTGGTGCTTGCCAGTTAAAGAATTGCTGCAATAGCTCTGCTGACGCACAGAAATTCGGGCTGATTTTTGGGTTTATTAGTTTCACTTCTCTCCCTCTTCCTTTCATATGTGTTTGTTTACTCCATGCATTGGGATGAGGGAGTTTTCAAGCGAAGTGCAGGGAATTTGCAGTCACATCGTTGATTTCCTTCTGGAGAAGACCACAGAGGAGATGCATTGGATGACGGTCTGTTCCAGCTCTACGTTTTTTTTTCCCCAGGATCCTATTTATAGTCTGCTCAGTGTCTCAGAGTTCAGCACAGGACTGTTCACTCCTGGACGTGTTCTAGGGAAGTTGCATGACCTTGCATGGAGACCACAAGACGGGAGGTGGGGACTTCTGGCGTCTCCGTGTCATGCAGTGCTGGGACCAGTCCTGTGCAGCCGTGATATCCTGGGGCTGTTGCAGTATCTCTACATGGGCCAGCTTGGGACCAGCCTAAGTCCTTGGCACTGGGTTTTTTATTCATCTTACAGTCCATTTCCATCTGCAACCTCTCCTCAAGGGTCCAAGACTCTTTGTAATTTGATCAAATGAGTGCTTATGACACTTTTTAAGATGTCCATATCTCCAGTGCAACACAATGGAAAAACCATGGCCAATAACTATGAAAAATTGCTGTGTTTAAACATGACAGCACAGTAAAAGTAATATTAAAAAAACTGCAGAAGTTGGCACAAGTTGTTTGTTGCTCAACTTTTATTCTTTCTGTTTTAAAAATGATTTAAGTATTCCTAATTGTGGTTATGAAAAGCTATGTGTGTTTCTGATGATAGAAACTCCGGGAAGGCTGATCTATTCTGCTCAGTGTGCATCTATACAACTCAAAGGTTTAGGTCTTTAGTGCTTTGCTGGAGCAAGTGTGACTTTTGCTTCATCAGAAAGGTCATCTGAGGTGTGGGAGATGGGAGAGTGATATTGTTTATAGTATTGTGTTGCTATTGTGCAGAGGACGGAGAGAAAACGACATGGACGCGATCCAGGAAAGAAATGGGGCCCTTTATTAATTTACAAATTCGCTTATATATCTTAGTGGTATATGCATGGCATAAGGTTATTGGTCCTTCGGCCAACCACCTCTCAGGATGATTGGCTGAACCCTACAACACCTATTTCAAAATATTTCTCTAGTCAGTATCATAACAATACCTCATAACAATCTTGCACCTGCAAGATAAAGGGATTGGTTTACAAAAAACCTCTAAGCAAGACTTTCACACGTACACTGGCAGGAAGCTGGAAAATCTCTCCGTAGGCAAGCCTTCAGCATCCACAGTATTGCCTCGACAGAGTGTGTGTGATTGCAGGCTGAGCTGGCAGAAGGCACGGCAGCTTGCTGAAGGCCAGTTTGAGCAGCCATGGCATGGCCATGTGACTCAATTAATTGTTGTTTGGGGGGCTGCTGAAACAGAGAGAACTGCTAGAGCTGGAGGGCGGCAGAACAGACCCTATACCATGGATGCAGGCATTGGTGTCTCAGCCCTCCCATGCCGTGTTTTCCTCATTCCTCAGTAGGCAACGCTTTCGCTCTTCGCTCCCTTATTGCTCTTAGCTTTCTCCTTGTATGCTGAGAGCTATTAAGGAAAAATTAATTCATGTTAAGTTGCAGCACTTTACATTATAATAAGACACATCAGGCTTTCTAGCTCAGGTCTTATTATTTTTGAGAGGTGTCTGAGTTAAAAGGTGCCCATGGTCTCCTTCTCCCTTTCCTGGCACTGCACCTGCTGCAGCCAGGGCTCAAATTTAGGGTGCTTTGGGCACCTGGGGAATGTGGAATTGGACCTGCACCACACCTGGGATGTTGCAGCTGTTGCTGCAGCAACAGGTTAGGAGTTCACGGGCTCTGGGCTGAGGCTTTGAGCTCTGGAAGTTGCTGGGCTGGGAGGGAGAATGAGTTCTTTATGATCCCTCAAATAACCTTCAAAGGTATCAGAGTCAGTCAGGGGAAATAACTTGCCAGTTACATTTCTTTGCTGGGTAAACATTTTTCTCCTTTCAAGTGTGCTCAAGAGAGAGGTACAGGTTGTGGGGAGAGGTAATATCTTTTATTAGACCAAATGATGGAGGTGGAAAAAACCAGGCTGCCTTTTAGGCACATAAGCCCTTCTTCAGAAGGAGCAAATTTTAAGCTTAGTAGGGAAACTGCTGGAATAATTGGCCCAAGTTTAATTCAATTATGTTAATCCATTAGAGGAAAAGTAGGGTTTGTGGAGCAAGGGGCAGGGTTAGCAAAAAAGTTGAGGAAGTTTGTTGTGGGATGAGAGAGAAACCTGGTACCTTTGAAGTGGTGAGGAGTAGCAGAGCTGCAGGCGTGCAAAATTTTCTGAAATGTGGTTAGTTTTTGCTTTTTAAGGGTCTAGCCAGCCCCTGCTTGCAGCTCTCCTGGACTAACTTTAATGTGCAAAAGCAAACGAGACACAAGGGGTTTGTCACGAGCAGCATTAGGTTTATGGTTGGGCTCAAAGATCCTGTCTCCTGTTCCAGCATCCCAGTCCCTGGCTGGATGTGAGGGGCAGCAGCTTTTTCCCCCAACTCTGCCCTCTTCAGCAAATCTTCCCCCCACCAAATGCCGCCCAATTTCAACCCAGACTTTTGCCCCATGAGCCAAGAAGGGGTGAAGGCTGTGAGGTGGCCGCACCTCCATAGCTTGTGCTCCTGAGCTGCTGGAGGTGGAGAGCTGAGAGGAGGAAGGAGAACGACTGTCAGGATGTTGGGTGGGGGAAAATTGGCTTCTTAGCCACCCTCCAAGCGTACGGGGATGTACAAGGGACTTGTGGTGACAAGTGTGCCCAGGGATGGGGCTGTGGAGGAGAGCAGGGTGTGCAGAGCCTGGGAAAGCTCTGCCAGTGGCTCCGGCCCCGTGGAATTTTACTGCGCGCGGCGCTGTCAGGGATGGCTATTTCGGGAGTGGAGGCTTGTGGTGAACCACAGACGTAACCTTGCTTTCCCTCCCCGCTGAGCTAAACCAAACACCTTTTGGATCCCGAGTCCTTTTCCATTGCAGAAGTCCCTGGTAAGGCTCCGGGACGAGGGAACATCGGCATCGAGCCACAGCGCTTCTCAACTCGTCAGGAGTAATTTCTTGTGTGATTTGTGGCCTAACCACTGAAACTTTTACATGTGATAGAACTTGCCATCCCAAACGCTTTGGGTTTGGTGTTTGCCAGGTACTGATCGCTCGGGGTTTTAAGGGCATCGCTCTCACCTCTCCTAAATGGAGGTGCAGTCCCAGTAGCTTTGCCTTTTCTTTTGGTTTTTCCTGGGGAAATTCAGAGGGCAGTTGAAGTTCTTCATGGTCTCACCCTGGCTCTCAAATAGGTTCTGCCGTAACACATGGATTTATGTGCCAGGTTAGTCTCTTTTGCTGTTTCCTCAATGCTCTCATTAATTGATTAGAGTCTTAGCATGTCTATATTACCTTGGAGGTGTTCGCTTGTTTGTGTGCATGAGTGTTTTGGAGACTGGTTGGGATCCTGTCATTGGTGATTTGATTTAGTTATATGTGATATACATTTATAATTTTAAAAATAACTGGTTTAGCTTTTTTAAAACAGATTCTTGCCTTCCCCTCCAAGCCCATTCCTGAGCTCTGATTTCTGTACCCTTTTGCAGGGGGATGTAAAAGGAGGGGTTGTTTTTGATCTAAACACGGTCTCCAATTTGGCTGTGCAATTTTTCCAATAGCTGTGTGGATCATCTGAGGGGTAGAGGGCGAATAGGAGGCAGGAGCTCAGCTTTATCCCCAAGAAAAGGGTGTGTGGGATGGTGTAACTGTGCCCTAAACCCACAGATGCTCTGTTGGGCACTTGGTGTGATGGACATCTGTAGCTGTCAAAAGCCTCTGATGGGTTTGGTTTTGTTTCTTTTCACAAAGCAGTTACTGATTGTGCTATAAAAGTGAAATTAAAAAAGCAAACCGATGTCATTTACGGAGAGCAAGAGTTGAGCATTGATTTGTCAGGTAAAGGACTAATAATCTCCTCTACCTGGTGCACCCTTTAGCATCATAATACTCTGAAAAGAAGAAATGTGCTTACAAGAACCCCCAGCACATCATAGCACTGGTTTTCTACGTGAGTTTGTGTGTCCTGAGCTCAAGACGTCCATGAGCAAACTCTTGCCAAGAAATCCTGCATATCAGGAGGGTCTTTCCTCACTTCCTCCCATATAATTGCTCTGCTCGACCTGCTGGGCTGTGCCCTGCCCTTGAGTCCTACACAGGGGTGACCTTGGCATCCCTTGGGTGGGGTTGCAGGAGGGAGAACAGCAGCAGGATCCAGCTGCTGGTGAGCCTTTGCTGACTTGCAAAGGGGACGTGCTCCACTGGTGTGTCTGCTGCACTGCAGTCTGCTCTGGAGGAGGGTAATTGGATAATTTTTCTCTTTGTCATATTCTGGACACGGCTCCAGACAGTGGCAAAATGCTTTGTGCATGTGGGTTGGATATATGTGGACATTTGTCTGGACCTCACTAGGTGGGTGCAGGCAGCGCTCTGTTTGCCACAGATCATGCACAGGCAGCCCTTCCAAGGGGGTGAGTTGCACAACAGTATTTGTTGCTGCCTGTCAGTGTCTGGGTCCCTTCTTTGCTTGCTTGGGGGCTTTTGTCATGGTCCAAATCAGGCTCCTGAGTCTGTGGCTCACTAGGCTTCTTCCTAGTATTGACTGGGACACACAGTGATGGTGTTTACTTACTAATTGATCCCTTTGTTAAGAATCAGAATCATTTAGTTTGGAAAAGACCCTTAAGATCATTGACCCTGTGCTGTACCTCTGCCCCTGGTGTCTTGTGCATGGCCAGAATCCTGGTGGCTGTACCTGCTTGTTCATGGTGTTTGCAGGTGCTGAAGAAACCCCAGGTCAGGGTTTCTCTTCATCTCCAAGCTTTTTCCCCCTCTGGCTTTTGGAGAAAAGGCAGCAGTTATCTTCACAAGCAAGTTCTTTGACACCTGCTCTCACATGGGTGAGTGTTGTCGTGTTCCCTGGACCAGGAGAGACCTGGCCTGGTCTGACACTGACCTTCTGGGAAGGCAGTGGGCAACCCAGGTGGCTGCTGGTCTGATAGATGTGGACTTGCACTGTAACATGTGGGCCAAGTTTGCTGTTACCCCCTGCTCACACAGCAAACAGACATGAAAAGGTGCTTTGGCTACTGAGCATTATGTGCTTCTTTGATGTTCCCTCTTGATTAAAAAAAAACAAACAAACCAAAACAAAAAAAACCCACTGGAAAGAGCTGCAGGAATGAATGAAGTATCATTCTAGTGGCAGAAGCTATGTATTTCCATTTACTTAAATGAAGAAGGGTTAAAAGGAGATGAAATCACAGTCTGTGAGTAACTGGAGAAGATAGCAAGTGTCTATTAACAGCAGGGTCTCTAAGATTCAGGGGTACCAAGATCTAATGAGTGGAATACAAAGCCAGCTGTATTCTCAAACTGGAATTGAGATATTTGTTGCAAAGAGGTTACTGCAGTAAGTGCAAGAGCTCTTCAAGCTAAGGCTTTCTGAAGAGGCTGTTTTGTGTGATTCCAGGTCAGGGTTGGGATGTGGGATGTGGGGGCTGCTGAAGGAATTGCTGTGCCCTTTGTGTACAGCCAGGAAGGCCAGATCAAGTTAAGTCCTCTCTGAATTTGAGCTCCTTTAATGTGCTTAGCTCTGGCTGCAGACTCGTGTGGTCTTGAGCGAGGCTTTTGTCTGTCTCAGGTTCCTGTCCATCAAATGAGACATAAAACCCAGCCCATCTCCCTTTCCTTCTGACAGTGTAACTGGAATTCCATCAGGAATTCCGTCAGGGCTGCCTTTTGCAGGTACTGAGTGATGCCAGGGGAGTGAGTCTTGTCTTCCAGTTCAGGTGCCCTTTGGTAAGTGATAAATGTTGCATACCGGTCAAACCAAAAACTGTGTATTTTCAAAATATCCCAGAGAAAATGAAAGGCTGATGTCTCTTCAGACCAAAGTGAGGATTGTCAGTGTCATCATCATGTGGCTCCATATTTATTTTCACTGTGTTTTATTATATTTCAGTATTTTTGTCGCTATGTGTTCAAAGTCTTGCCTTTGAAAGGGCTTTTACTGACGGTGACAGTGTTTCCATGTGGCTCCCCATCCTCTCTTCATCCCCCTCTCAGCATCCACAGAACTCTTCCCTCTGCCTGGGGATATCCCCAGTGGCTGCATCACCTTCTGGAGAGGTGGATGCTGACGGTGGAGGGTGCTGCTGGAGTTTACACAGGCAGATGCACTATCAGCACCAGGGCTGTGAAAAGCACAGTGGGATCTTCAGTGACCACGAGTGGTCACATCTGTGGTTTTTCTCTGGATCCAAGTGCATGCAGGGCCCTGGAGCTGCACACTCCAGCCTTGCTCAGGAATGACTCACAGGACAATATTCTTCCCTCCTGCAACGCCCAGGACTTTTCCCAGACTCTTCCCAGCCCTGGTTCTTCCTGGTGTGTGTGTGAGGGACCCAAATCAGAACTCATCGTGTTTTACAGGATTCTGCTTTACTTCTGCAGACTTTCCTGTGGGCTTCATCCAGCTGCTGCTGCTTTTTTTTTTTGCAGTGTTGATGGAAGCAGCTTCATGGAACTACCATAAGCTGCCTCTTAGCAATGACCTATTAGTGATGCCAACAATAACAGCAGTGTCTAGACCATCTGAACACAGCTAAATTATTCCTTTGTCCCTTCTTCATTTGCTTTCTCTCCTGACTCTTGAATTGTTTTGGGTGGTCCATGTTGACCTTCAAGTTTCTATTTCTCCCTTCTAAATTTTTTTCCCCCTCTCTTGGAGCAGTGAACTTGCTGTACTAAGACTGAAAGTCCAGGTTCCTCTCTCCCTCACGCAGGCTGGAACCCGAGGCCATGTAGCAATGCCGGAAACATGTCTCTGAAGGGCAGAGAGATGTGTCATCTGCTGGCTTTTTGATTTCACTCCCTGGTTGATTTTGATGCCCCAGATTCATACTGGTAGTGCCTGGGATTTGTGAGTCCTAACATCTTGTGGAACTGAGAACCTTATGAGAGAAGGAGGCATTCTGGTTTTGATATAAGATCCTGCCAAAATAGATGAGTGTATTTTAATAAAAATATAAACCCTGTCTACTGGAGCTCCACTGGTCATTGCTTCCTGGGAGTGCTCTTGACTTTCTGCTCCTGTGTGTTCCTCTCTTCTATGTGGCTGTGGATATTTCCCCCCGCCCCCAAACCTCTGGGAAATTAATATCTTTTGAAACATCTATTATTTTTGGTTGGAAGTGGTCCTTGGTTGGATGGGCTGGCAGTGTGATCAAACAAGATTTGTCACAGGAAGCTGATTTAAAAAGCACGAAATTAAGTGTGTTGGTGGAAAGTAGAGAAGAAAGAAATGAGTTTCCTACTAAGGGAAATAGCTGAAAATAAAGACAGAACTGAGGATGGAAGAAGAGACACTGGGGACAGAGGGACAGTACTAAACGTAATTTATTTTTATGTTTCATTTTTGCTGTCTCTGTAATCAGCTTTTCTCTGTCCTGATCTTCCATGGTGGAAATAATCCTGTTTACGTGTTGTGTCGGAGATCAAGTGGGATTTGTTGTACAATTCATCCTGTCAACCCACAGTACCTTAAGTGAATTTGTACAAAACGATGCCAGAGTGGAGCAGGGCCAGGAGGTCGTTTGGGAGCAGGAACCTGCTCACGTTGCACAAAGATTTCCAGGAGTCTCCCAAGTCCATCCGACCTCCGAGGATACTTCCTCGGTGTTGTGCAACTCGCAGCTGTTTTGTTCTGGAGCCATGGCAAAGCCCGGGGAGGTGTTTGCTGTGCAGCCTCAATGCTGCCTTCTCACAAGGCTGAAGAACATTTGGGTCCTGCCAGGGCTGGAACAGGAGATTTTTCCTGTCCCTTGGGCACGGGATTCCTGACAATTGGCATTTTCTCCCTGGGAGAGCCATCCATCCTTCACCCCCTCCTGGCTCAAACCAAGCCAAACAGAGAAGGAGCAGCCTGTGACGCCCCTTTTGCTGGAAAGGCTTGGGAGTGGCATTTGGATTTAATTATCCAGTTAGCTTCACTGCTTGTTTGAATTTTGACTGCACTGGCTGAGCTTGCTGCGTATTTCCATGGAACAAAGTTCTCCACCCTTCTTGGGAGTCAGCTTGGAGACCCCAAGAGCAGTAATTAGGATGGGCAAGAGGTTCAGTCTGGAGAGCATCAGTCCCTGTGCAAAGCTGTCCTGGAGAGGACGGGGAAGTGTCGGTTTTGCAACCGATGATGCAAATTGTGCTGCTGCTCAGAAGTTGCTTCAGAGCCTGGTGTGGGGGGTTTTGTTTTGAACAGTTGAGGCTTTGGTCATTGCCTCTCTGAAATTGCAGTTCTCTTGGAGTGAAAACGCACTGTTAAAAGCAGTTGAAAAATACTTAAGCACATAGAAATACATTCGTTCAAGGAAATATTGTATTTCTGCTTGTGCTTAAGTCATCTTTCACCCTCCAGCAACAGAAAACAACCTTTCCTGCTTGTATAGGAAGACGTTATCTTATCTTATTTTGTAGCAGTTGTATCATTTAGTATTTTAGTTTTTTGACAACGAACACTCGCGTTTTGTAATTAAAAGTCTGCAAAAGCTTCTCAGAATGCTCTTTTGCATCAGTTTTTTAGTAGATAGAGGAATGAAAGTGCTGATTTGACAGTCAAATACAAGAAATAGCTTCTCTTTCCTTTTTTCTTTTTTTTTTTTTTTTTCTTCAGTACCTATTCAGGACAGCTGGAGCTCAGTTTTACACCACTGATTCTGGGCCAATTAAGTTGATGGTTGGGTATTTCTGGAAACTGGCTGAGTTTAAGCAGTTACTGAAAGTGAGTGGATTCTCCTTGTTTTGCTATGTTTCGAGAGATGCAAAAAGTCACTTCTGGCAGAGATTTGTAGCCCGGCTTCCTAAGAAATGTGACTTATCGTGAACTGGCTTTGCAGCACCAGGAATTTTTACACCTGTGTCTGGTGGACTTGGAAGTCTGTTACAAAAAGTTGTGGCAAAATTGGTGTGTAAATAGAGGAGGAAGACAATGTCATATAAACCAGGGCACTGGTGGGTTAACCAGAGGTTCTTCTCCTGGAAGATGCTGCTGGCATGGCCAGGGAGGCTTGGAGATGGGAGAGGGGTGGTGAATTGGGTGGTTTTGCTACCAAAGCCAGGCTCTGCCTCTGCCTGCTGGCCCTGTTGGCCCGTGACATTACAGATTGTGTTTTGTGTCAGGCAGTTCAGGAAACTTTTGTTGTCATTCGCTGGAAAAAAAGAAAGGGGTGAGGGGCACTGTAGAGATTAGAGCTCTGGTGGAAAATTCCTGGAGGGCGGCGTAAGGGGGTTTTGTTTTTGTGGGTTTGTTTTAGCTCGTCCCTCCCCCTCTTCCCTTCCCCCTACACAAAAAAAGAAAGAAAGCTTTTTTTCCTTCTTTTTTTGTGTTGGGTATTTTCCTACTACAAAATCTGTGTGGAAAACTATGCTTGTCCCAGAGGTCCTTTAAAAAAAAAACCAAACCAAAACAAACCAACAACAACAAAAGAAAAACACCCCAAACCCAAACTGTGGGGACATTCTTGATGTGTTTCTTTTTTGTTGGTTTGGGTTTTTTTTTCCCTGAACTAGAACTGAAAATTGTCTTTTTCTTGAGTTTTTTCCTGTAGCATTTCAGGCTGTGCTCCCTGCCACCCCTCTGGAAAAACATACCCGTGCTTTTAGTGAATAGGGAAATGTGGAAGGCAAAAGGGATTACATTTTAATGTACTTTGGTATGAAATTTATTATTTTGTCAATTAGATATGTAAGATTGATGTACAGATATATGTTTGTATATTAAATATGTATACACACATTGCCTACAGGAAAATGTAGGCTTTTTCCTAATAGTTTAATGTAGGCATTGGAGATCATTTCTGAGCTCTGAAATGTGAGACTGGATTTTAAACGTTTTCCCCCAGTTTTTCCCCTTATTTCTTTAATATACTCTGAGAGCACAGCATGCACGAGAAGTCTTTTTCTCACATATCTGGGTTTTTTTCATAGCTCCAATCCTGATAGAACCCAGCAGGAGGAGCAGAAAAAGAGGAGATGATGTTGTCTCTGAGCATGAGGATCCAGGACATACACCTCCCTGGGGAAAGATCCTCAGTATTTGGGTCCAGTCCTGTCTGATTTCATATGGTTTTTGTAATTTTTCGCATATTTGTGGACTTTGAGTTAAATCTGCAGGCTGGCCTGGCGTAGGGGTGTTCCTGTCCCTGGAGCCACTCATTTTTAGACAAGATTTGTAGCTGTATTTGTATTTTTTACAGTAATAGCTGCGTGTGCCTAACACTTGCCTTGGCTGTACCACGAACATGGAGTGTGCAGGGGGCTCTCACACCCTCTTAACGAGTGTGCCCTGCCCTAGGTCTTGACAGGGCTCTTAGTTCCTGTGGTTGGTATTTTGCAGTGTAGCACTTTATAGCTGCTTTAAGAGGCCACAACCACAGATGCCAAAGTGTTGAAAAGGAGGAGATTGGTTTCAGATCCAATGGGTCCCTCAAAGTTCTCCCATTACTGCAGGAATCAGAAATCCCGTGCAGGCTTCCAGCGTCTTCTATCCAGCATTGCTGAGTTTCTCTCTTTTCGTGGATTCCTCCTCTGGTTTCTCACTGCCTCTGGTTTTGCAAGTCAGTTGTGGGTCTTGACCATCTTTAATGAAGAAGGAGGAAAGGCAGAGATGAAGAACTGTGTTGTGCTCCCTCACTTGCTGCTGTGAGTTTGCCGGGTCCTGAAAGGTTTCTGTCCTGTAGAGCATCACCTTACACCTCACAAAGTGGATCCAGCCCCAGGAGAGTGCATCTGGAAGGGACCTTAAAGCCCATCCAGTTCCACCCCCTGCCATGGGCAGGGACACCTTCTGCCATCCCAGGTTGCTCCAAGCCCCTTCCAACCTGGCCTTGGACACTTCCAGGGATGGGGCAGCCACAGCTTCTCTGGGCAACCAGGGCCTCACCACCCTCACAGAGGAAAATTTCTTCCCAATACCAATCTAAACCTGCCCTCTTTCAACTTTAAGTCATTTCTTTGTGTCCTATCACTCCATGCCCTTATTGAGAGTCCCTCTCCAGCTTTCTTGCAAGCACTTTCAGGTGGGGGCAATGAGATCTCATTATCTGTCTCAGCTGTGATGTAGGAACCTGTATTTCCGAGACAGGATAGGCTAGAAGAGACTGTGGTGTGGTCTTGGAATTCCTCTCTTAATAGGAAGGCTTGAGATTGTGTCTTTTGATCCATTTGCGCTGAAAGTTTCTATTTGCGGTGCTGTATTTTCACTCTGCGCATCCGAGGGCGGGGTTGTCTTCTGCACTTCAGTTGTCTCTTCTTCTTTTGCAGATGAAGAAGAAGCTCTGCACTCTATTATGAAGGATTTGGCAGCGTTGGGCAAATGTGGGGGGGGCTGCTGGACAACAACAGGAATAAAAACAGTGTCCACTCCAACAAACAGGTAAGGCATTGCTTCTTCAGTCCACCCCAAGCTCCAGCAGACCAAAGAGGTGGGCATGGTGCTTGCCATGCTGGCAGAGCAGAGTTTAAATGTTAGAACTGAAGTTAACAGGTGCTCAGCACATCAGAAAGATCGTAATTTTACCAAGTTATGAGCTTATGACCTCTTTTTGAAGGGCTGAAAGGAAGTTACAGGCATCCCTATATCACAGAGGAGCAGAGAAGAGTGATGCCCCAGACGATTCACAAATATAACAACTGAGCCTGAAACTGGGTTTAAATCTCGATTCTCACCTCAAGGCACTTCGAAAGTGTTGTTTAGCTCTGAAAGCAGCAGAACTTGTTTCAGGCTGTGCAGCTTTAGGACTTGGATAAGTCAATTGTTTTCTATTGACAGCGTTAATGAAATACAATATTTATTATGTGCACATTTTACTTCAGATATTTGAAAGACAGGCTGCCAATTCTGAGCTGTAGACACCCAGGCTCTTTGGGGAGGAATAATGTCATTCTTATATGAAGTGTTTGATTATGAATTACTGCTGTTTATCTTTATGCTCCTAAACCCAAACATTTTGGCCCTGTTGCATGTTCAGAGTTGTTTTGGTGAGCAAAAAACGTTGTCCCTTGAGCAATGTCAGAAATTATTTGCTGACATTGATACAATAGCTGAAGTGGATTTAATAGCTTGTTTGTGTATGGAACGAATATTATGCGAACATGAAAGTTGTGAAGAAAGAATTCAGTTGTCAAAATAGCAAGAAAAAAGGGAGAAAAAGATTAGGACAACTGAGAAGCTGCTGGAGAAGCATGGCAACAAATCCACTTGGAATTCCACCTCTAGTGCTATGGTTTAGAATGAGCTTGCAGTCAGCTCTGCAATTGCTGGATGCCTAGCACGGAAGAAAACAAATTGTCATTTACTGTCGTCATGCATTTTTTAATGGCACTTGTGCTACAAAGAAGTCTGGGTGCAGAGAGGAAAAATCCTTTCCCGAATCCCTCTGGACTTCCCAGCCACATGCAGACAAAAACACGTGCACACGTCTCGTTTCAAAGTGTGTCCTGGCGGTAGCAGCTGTCCAAGTTGAATCACTGGGTTTGTGTTCAGTTCATGCTGAAACAAGTCCAAGATGTTTACAGAACTGACCAGAGAAACTCGGGGCTGGCTCCCTGCAGCTGCAGGCGAAGCAGAAAACCCAGCGCAGCTTTGGATGGCTCCAAGGGCAGCATCTTGTGTGCGGTTGATGGGTGGGGACCGTGCCGAGCCAGCTCGGGCTGCTTTCGGGGTAGCAAAGCTTTTCAGGCTCCTCTTAAATTACACATTTGTTTTGCGCAATGGGGGAAAATCCCTGCTGTCGTTTTTGAGACCTGGGCTGTTAATGCAGCACATAGACAGTTAACCAGATAATTAGTCAAAAATAACGAAAGTGATAGTTTTCATTGACTGAGTTCTTATCTGCATGAAGTTGGCATCTTGCAATCAAGTCCATACCCACTGCCCATCCGCTCTGCATCTTCATTTATAAATCACTGACGAAGTTATGCCGTGCTCTGATACTGGCTTTAGAATAGTTGGCTGCCACTTGTGTTTAATTTTATTGTAGCAGGAATCAGACTTTCCTTCTTATCACAGCATTGATGCTTGGAGAAACACTTCCTCCTTCATGGTTTTTCTTTTTACCCATAAGTGGAGCAGCCGTAGCTGCATGCTCAGGGTTGCTCAGAGCTCTCTGGTGGAGGAGATGTGGATGGTCAGGATCCTGCTCTCCTCGCACATCCGGAGCTGAGGGTTCAGACCAGCAGGCCCCAGGAGATGAAGGGCGTTGGAGGATGTTGAATTGTTGCCTCACTCAATTGGACTGGCTGGAACACGTCTGGCTCGCGGGATGGCGGGAGGCGAGTTTGGGACGTGGGGAGTGGCCGAAGGAGGTGGAATTAGTGGGGACTTGGTTCATGTTTGCAGCTCAGTTTAATCAGCTTGTTTGGGTCACTTTTAGGGGTTTTTTTTCCTTGTTTTTTAGGACAGAAATTGATGTGGGGGAGAGATTGCTTTGGAAATGCTGTCATTGTGCTGGTGATTTGTTGTTCCTTTGGCACTTGGTTTTCCCCTTTTATTTTTTATTTTTCTCTGTGGTTAGGTTGGCTGGTTGGGTTGAGGGATGCCCTGCACTGTTTCCCTTCTTTGAGGGGGAGTGAGGCACAGGGGCATTTTGGTGATAAAATGTCCTCATGGTCACCTCATTGTTGGTGCCTCTCATGAGACCCTGCAGCAACATGCTCACGTTGAACTACTTGGGTCTGGGAGTTCAGTTGTTAGATTAATAAAATAATATTTCTTTTTCTGTGGAAAAATGTTTTTTCTGAGGCATGGGAATCCTTTAGTCAGTGTTCCAAATTTCCACTGAAAGACAGAGTTAAACAAGAATGTGTTGGCTAGCTAGCCAGTTCTCTGTGGCTTGCTGCAGTTTTTTGGTACACAGAGAAACACAACTGAAGTGCTATCTCATTCCTGTCTCCTGGAGGGCTTCCTTAGTGCTCTCTTGACACAAGCTGAAATTTGAATCCTGCCAGATTGTATTCCTGGTAGGCCTGGGCCACACAAGAAAACAGCCTGTGGTGGTGTGTGCTCCAAAATATTTCTTTCCCAAAATGTCGATAGTTTTGCTTCAGATCATCTTAAGAAATGAACATCCTTTGGCAAATTTCGTGAAAACCTTTCTTTTCTTAGTTTTCTTCCCTCACAAACGAGTTTAGGGTGAAGGCTGGGTTTTTGGATGTGCAGTGCCTCGTGGCAGAAAAAGCTGGAAATGAGAACAGCATGGTGTGGATGATTTTCCTCCCTTGAATTGCCCAGGCAGCTGGCAGCAGGTGTGATGGCTGAGCTGGAATCTCCTGAGTCCTGGTCAGGTGTGGCAGCTACTATATTGTCCTGCCTCTCTGCCTTGTGGGAATTACAGGGGCACACACAGACACCCTTTTCCTTCCCCATGTGAGTTAAAGCAGAGCCATTCTTTGGGAACAGAGGGATCATTCTGACAGTACTCCTAGAGCAACTTCTGCACTGGTATTCCTCTGTTATTCCTTTAATCACTCCGTGATTCCTTGTGCATCCTCTGGCATGGCTGGAAGGAGTCCTTTCAGGCTATCTCTTGCACTGAACAAAGGAGTTTGTTTATAAAAATGTCTCTGAAGAGGGGATGGAGGAAAGAGAAGAATGAAGATCTGCGTTGTGTTCATTAAAGAATAAGAAGGGAAACCCCAAATAATTAAGAAATCCAGAACAAAAGGATGGAGGGAGAAAAGAGCAATTAAATTAGCATTTATTTTGTATCTATCTCTTTGCACATCCATTCATTTCTATGAATAGCACTTGGCAACTGGCAGCATGAAGCTGGTTGTCAGTGGGCCTCTGTCACGGCCGATGACAGCCAGCAACTCCTCTGCCACCTTAATCATGATGGCAAGTTCTCCCACGGCAATTAAATATTTGTAAGAAATGTTTCTCCATGTACATCAAATGTCAGGCTGTCCTAAAAAGTTGTTCTTTTAGTAAATTACCTCTGGACTCTCTTCTATTTGGCAAGCTGGATGCAAGACAAGGCTTGCTCGTAACTCCAGTAAAATACAGCTCATTTTGTAGGGCTCTCTGTGGGTCTTTGAGCAGCCTAAAAAAGGAGTTAGGCTTTATCACCTCTGTTTTACATTTGGGGGATATTGTGTGGGTGGGGGAAGATGGGAATCTCTATGAGGGAATCAGCAGGGATTTCCCCACCTGGGGAGCAGCACTGACTGGGAGAAGCTTGGCTGGAGATGGCAAAGGCAGTGGAGTCCCAAGGATTTAAGAGGCTTTCCCATGTCTGCGTGTGGAGCTGACTTGGGTGCGAAGAGGGTGACACCAATGAGAAATCCAGCTGGATAAAAGCTATTCTCTGTCAGGTGGGTGGTTTTAGATAAACATTTTGAAGCCTGTGATTTCTGCTGCTGTCTGAAACAGGCATGTCTGTAACAGGCAGCAGTGACCCTTCTAGACATCATCTTTCCACTGCCCTCTGAGCTGCTCGGGTGCTGCACTTGCTTTCAGAGGAAAAAAAGCTGCAAGGATCCGGGGGGACTGGGATATATCGTGCTTTCCATCCCTGAAATGAGAAGGGGGCAATGCCAGACAAACTCCTTTCTGTCTGATTGCTGAATGACCCGGTGTGCGTGGGGGTTCTGTGCAGATAATTCCCAATGACGTGGATTAGTCATCTCCTCTTGCGGTCTGGGGCCGTGCTCCAGCTGTCTGGCGTGTGAGGAACGTCCCGCTGCTGAGGGCAGGGGCGAGCACAGGGCTGATGCAAACAACCTGCACCTCGGAGAAGTGTACGAGTCCCCCCAGCCTGGCCCTGTGGTGCTGATTCCTCTTAGCCAGAGCCAGGAGCTGAGGAGGAATCCCACCGCTTTGTGGCTTTGTACAAAGGGAGTAACTCGAGCGCTAATGCCTGCGCGGCTCCGCGGGGTTTTCTCATTGTTTCCTAATCCAGCGAGCAGAAAATGAGAGAAGTGAAAACAATCCCTCTGATTACCCTGTGGCATGCAGGAGTGAGTGTGTTCCATTGCCCCTGTATTACCAAAGGGGGAAACTGAGGCAAAATAAGTGCCCAGGGTCTCGTGGGTGGATACGAGCAAGGCCGGAATGAGCCCCTCTTGGAGCAGCACCAAAGGGAATAGGAGGCCCCTTGTGATGATTTTTCCTGACCACAGAAGGGTTTATGCTGAAGTCAGAGGCTTTGTCCCAGCTAGTTTGTGAGGCAACCGTGGATTTGGGTGGAAGAAGTGCTCCAAAGGCCCCATCCCTGTGATGTCTCAGCATGGGCAAAGCTGTCCTCTGGTTGGATTTGACAGGGGCAGCTTTAAAGTGAGCCGCAGAGGTGGGGTCTGGACAGAATGCTGTTTCTGATGGCAGCTGTGTTTAGGAGGAAGAGAGGACATGATTGGGGGAGTCTTTGAATTTGTGCTGGTCTGGGATTTTCCAGAGTGGCAGTTTTAGTTGTTTCAGTGACACAGGCATGGAAGTGCAGGGCTGTCTCCTCTTCTGGCTCCCTACCTGCCTCTGCCATTAGCCTTCTCCATGGGCATTGCTCAGCTTGGACTTGCACCCCAGTTTGAGCTGTTCAGCAGAGAGGGTGCTCAGCACCTTCTGCTCCTCCAGAGCCGCTTCCATTTTAGGACTAACCGCTTGTTTTCCTGCTCTCCGTGTGTGCTTTTATTACAAACAGCAGTCAGCTCTTCAGGGATCTCTGTATAAGATCATGATTCACCTCGTTTGGAAACACTTTATCCATTTTTTTCCAACGCTTTCCTTAATCTAAACCAGCACACAGGGCTGTTGCTCCAGCTCTGAGGGCCGAGCTTGGCCAAGCCCGCTGGGGTACATGGTCCCCAGCCAAGAGGCAAAAGCAGTTGCCCCTTTTGTCCTCAAATTCTCATCTGAATTCTCTCTCTGAAGCTTGGCAGTTGTGGTCTTTTCTCCGTGGAATCAGAAGTTTTGAGGAAAGAGATAAAAATACCTCAAGGAAAGCCTGGAAAGATGGCGATGGGTTTGTGACCACGGCAGTGGCTTGGCTTTTTCCTTTCGGAGGAATATGGCAAGAAACAGTAAAATACCATTTGTTTGCAGGGCTGGAGGAAATGCCGGGACAAGTATTTTGGAGAAGAAATTATTGTAGAAACGAAGGGAATGACTGTGGTATTTCCTGTCAGGGCTGTCGCTGGTTTTGTTTGCGTCGCAGCAGGGTCTGCAGGCGCCAGCCGGGCCGTGGGCTCCTCTGTGCCCCGCGTCGTATGGAAACGCACATGGAGAGGGAAAGCTGCTCGGTACATACAGCCCAGGAGGCCAAGCACCTCAATTCTGTGCTTCTCCCTACCACTGTTCTGCTTCAGAGAGTGAATCACAGCATGGTTTGGGCTGGGAAGCTGTTAAAGTCCAGCCTGTCTGCTGTGGGCAGGGACATCTGTCACTAGACCAGGTTGCTCAATCCAACCCGGCCTTGAACACTTCCAGGGATGGGGCATCCACAGCTTTTCTGGGCAACCTATTCCAGTGTCTCATCAACCCAATGGTAGGAAATTTCTTCCTTATATCCAGCCTCAATGTAGCCTCTTGCTGTTGAAAACTGTTGCCCTCATCCAGTCCCTATTGGACCAGGTAAAAAGTCTCTCTGCATCTTATAAAGCCCTTTTTATATATTGAAATGCTGCAATAATGTATCCATGGAGCCTTCTCCTCCCCAGGCTGGGCTCTCTCTTCATACCCTTAGCCAAAGCCCCTCCTGCCTTCGTGCCTCAGTTTCCCTAGCTGGCTCCATTACCTGCCTGAGCTCTCGCAGTGCTGATGAAGATGTTGTTTAAATGTTCTGCCAGAGCTCAGGGTTTAAGGCTGGTGCCTGGGACTGGTCTTACCCCTCTGCTGCACTGTGTTTAACACAAGCCTTTGGATGTCTCAGCTTGTTCTCCTACACCCACTAAGGACCTCTCGATTGAAGGAGAACAGGGCTGCCCTTGACCTCGTGTGACACCTGATGGGAGGGACAGTAAATAGTACACCTGGGTTGTGCAAGGGGGAGTCACATTCCTCACAAAATTGCAAAAGTGAGTAGGACCCAGCAGCCTCTCCCACCCACACCTCTTCCACCTCAACGTCTGCACGCTGTGTTGAGCTCCTGACAGAGAAGGTGCTGGTCCTGCATTCCCCCTGATTGTTCATTTGAGATGCAGACTCACATGAGGTTCTGCTCCAGCTCTTGGCAGTGCCCCAGGCTCCCTGTATAATCTTAAACCAGTTGCTCTAAACCAGGCTTCCATGGGTGTAAAAAATCACAGCCTGCTCCAGCATTTAGGAAGTGCTTTGCATCCCCTGAGATTTCCTAGTACTTTGGGCACTGCCCACTCTTTTTTTTGTCGTTGTTTCTTTAAAAAAGGAAGAAAAGTATTTGTTGCTGATAGAAGTGATGAATTCAGCTTGAGCTGTGGGTCAAAAACATGAGCAAGAAAAGGGAAGCCTGAAAAATTAAACCGTAATCAACTTCTCAGACTGATAAATGTGAATTTATCCGTCTTCCAAATGCTTGCTAGCTAAAGGTCTTGCTTTCCTTGAGGGAGGCAAGAGGTTAGTGTGCTTTATACTGAAGAAAAATGTTATCTGATTAAGAAATGAAGTGGGTTTTCATTTTCCTGTTGCAGCCAGTGTGTTTGTAGCTCTTCTCAGAAGCAGAGCAGAGCAGCGTGGGGCAGCTGGCGTCCTTCTGCTGGCGTCGGGCCATGGCACATCAGCCTTGTTGTTGATGTAGAAGAAAAGGATGCAGCAGGGTCGTGGCTCATTTTTTTTTTTCATTTTCTTCTCTCTCTGGAGCTTTAGACGAGTGTTCTGACATTTTCCAGCTACAAGCTGTTTTTCAAAACTTGTTTGTCTGTGAAATCTGTGCTGCTCAGCACAACCAGGCAGCGTATGCTACATCCCAGCTCGGTGCAGCGTTCAGGGCTGTGCTGAAAGTGAAACCTGTGTTTTGAAAGGTTTCCTGCAGTGAGGCCAGAGCTGTGTGAGCTCTTCCCCTTCCACGTCCTGCTCCTTTGTGAGGAGAAAGCTCGAAAGTTCCTTGCCCTGATTTTTTTTTTCTCTCTTTCTTTAGAGAAGGGTTTTGTGGTGTTACAGTCAGTGAATCCACACTGGCCAATTTATTGCCAGCATCCAGGAGGGATGAACCAGCCAGGCCTGCTCAGAGAGGCATGTGCAAATAAAAATTGGCATAAAAGAGCCTATATCTTTTCTTTTCCAACGTGGGTAATCCAAGGTGGCGACCCCACCTCTATTTGCCTGTCTCTCCAGAATGATTTGAACCTTCAGCACTAGGTTGGTTATGGTCATCTCTTCTCCTTTTGAATTTTGGACTGGTTTAGAATTAATCTGGTATTTTTACAAGTTGGGCCTGGTTCTGGAAATGAACCTGGAGACTGTCCAAACTTTGTGGGTCTGGAGAACTGGCTGTAGCCACCGAGGTGATGTAAGTGCCTGTTTAGCACAGGCCTGTATCACTGCTGGAGTGCCCCATTAGGTGACTGTCCCAGCACTGGTTCTTCCCAGCCCTTCCGGAAACACAGAAAATGCCACGAGCAGAGATAACAGGGATGCATTTCGGGTGATCCAACGTGTTTACCCTGAATCTGTTTAAGCTTTTCAACAGAATCGCCTCCAGCCTTGACTTCCTGAATTTCGGTGGGTGTTAGTAGAACTCAAGGAGCTGTCAGTTTAAAAATAAACTGAAGGGCGCCCGTCCAGCTCGTTCTCCTCATTAGGAACAAAGCTTTTTCACTGCAGCTCTGCTTTCCCTCTGAGAGGATGGAAAGTGTGCCTTCACATGCTGGCAGCCCAGGCCCAGAGATAAGTCCTGTGCTCAGGAAGGGCTGTCACCCACCCAGTTGGGAGTTATCCCTGTGAGATGCCGGCGGCGCGGGACCGAGCCCTCCCTGGGGTTACACCTCGGAGGGAGGTGGCCAGCACTGCTCTCTCCATGGGGAGAGAACTGTTTGAGGAGGCTTGTGGGCACTGTGGGGGATAAAATGCTGGTTAAGTGGGGTGACTAGACCTGGTCTGGGAAGTAAAGAGGGTTTTGATCTGTGTTGGAGACCATTGGAAAGTCCTGGAATGATCTAAGGGATGCTAGAGGGATGTTTGGCTCAGACTTGGTCTGAGAAGCTGAAGGAATGAAAAGGCTCCTTGTGGTCTTGATTACTGCTAAATATGCACAAATAGAGGATGAGAGAAGTGGCTTTTACTGGTCCCTGCACAGTTGTGTGCCCAGTGTGCCTGTGACTCCACTGGCTCTTCTTTGGGCAAATTTTGTGGTTTCTCTTGAGGTGAGCAATGGGTCAGTTCAGGGTGGGCATTTGCTGTGTATTGGGCCTGATACACTTGGCATTTTGTAGGTCCTAATGAAATAGCAACCAGCCCTACAACCATCCTAGCACTCTTGGCTTTAAAATCCTAGACTGTCTCCACTTGCATTAGAGAACGCTTGCTTTTTCTTGTTAGTTCTTTGCCCCAAATATTCCTGTGTTATAGTAAATATCCTCTGAGCTTTGTTTTTTGGGTTTCTAATAGAAAAGTACTGGGGTGAAACCATGGCAATTGATGAAGGTGGACAGGCATCAGCCGCTTTACACATTGGCCTCCTTGATAACAGTGCCTTTCTCCCAAGTGAGCTCAGGACATTCACAATTTTCCACTTTATGAATGCATTTTACTAAAACAGTTGTACAGGTGAGTGTCTTCTTGCTTACAGAAGAACTTATTTTTTGACAAGCACATTCCTCAGCAATGTGAGGTGTCCCAAAGTCTGTGAGTCCACCAGACAGCTTGGCCCTAAATAAACCAGGTGCCTAATGGAGTTAGGAGAGTCTCCCTGAGAACTCCTGTCAGCTTTGGATCTCTGAGTCAATCCAGGATGCAGTTTGGGACCTCACCATTCTCTGCTTTTTCTTTCAGCAGCGAAATATCAGGATCAAGTTTGAATATGAAGGAGAGAAAAGGTAGGTACCCAGTCCAGTCCCCCGTTAACACGGGGACAAATTACCTTTTCCACTCAACACCATCCTGCTGACTTCAGCCAGCTGCAGATGAGCTCACAGCAGGATTCATTCCCCTAAAATCAGCTACACTTTTATATGCAAGAGCTCTGCCTCGTCACCCCATTTGCCACAAGAAGCTCCTGGGATCTGCACGCAGGCAAAATGGTTCCAAGCTGGAAGTCATTAAATGCCTCTTCTACCAGGGACATTGGGTGCATGCTTGGATCCTTTTCTCTTGTTAATTCTTGAGCCCTGCTGAACCCCAGTGGAGCTGGAACTCCACAGAAATGTGTCCTTTGATTAGCAGTCCATGACACTTACTTAAGATAACCAGATTTTGGGCATGGGTCCCATAAAAATAGGGCTGGGAGTTAAAGCTTGTCCGCCCTTCCCTGCTTGACATTTTCATGGAATCACTTCTGCTTGGTGCTTGGTGACTGTGACAGGGCAGGACACAGGCTGACGGTCCAAGCTGCGTGTTAAAGCCAAAGAAAATTAAAGTAGTGTTGTTGTAGGGTTAGACTGTACCTGCTGTAAGTACCTCTAGAGGTGCTGCATGTGATGGTACAGGAGAGTCACAGGATGCCAAACTGCACCATCCCCACTCCCAGCCCTCCTCCCTATTCAGAGCTCCTTGCTGAAAATGGAGATGATGAATTGCTGACCGGTGCCTGATCTGGTTTTCTCCAGTGAAGGGCTGCTGGACTTCCTTTCTTTCCACCTGTACCTCACAGTAGAGGGAGGAGCAGAGGAGCACTAGGATTTTTGGTAGATATTCTTGCTGGGTAGTCCAGTCCCCTCTTGGGCACAGCAGAGGAGCAGCATTTCTGTGAGTATAAAAGCAAGGAGCAGGCTTTATGCTCTGTGATGGAATACAGGTCCTTTCTTCTGCACTGTCAGTCAAATCCTGAATTCCAGTATGCTTCTCCTAAACTGAGACTGTTGTTGTATTTGTTTGTGTATACAGGATTATCCAGTTTCCAAGACCAGTCAAATTCAAGGAAGTGGTGCAGAAGGTCACGGATGCTTTTGGACAGACGATGGACTTGGTCTGTGTGAACAATGAGGTACTCTTCTCCTTACTGCTGAGGGGCAGCTTTAGGGTGCTTGGTGCCAACTTCAGAATTGAGCAGTGGCTTGTTCTGAAGGCCCTCATTCTGCGTTTTACTTGGATGCGAAGAAAAATAACCTTATTTTGTGGTTCCCAGCTAGTGAGGGCACCAGACCTGTTGTCTGGACACAGCTCCGATCGATTTTCAGACTCCAAGCCAGGTTTTCCCTTCTCAAAATCATTTCAAGTAAGGCCTGTTGCACAGGAACATTGTCTTTTCCCCAGAACAAAAGACCCCCCTTCATTCAGTCGGGGCTGTGAAGTCTTCCCACCTTGGGGGCAGTCGCGGGAGCGTGAAGTGCAGAGCAGGAGGGACAGTGCTGCTCACACAGTGTTCTTTTATCCAGCACTGATTTGTCTCACCCAAACCCCAGCACGATGTGCACATTCTTGTGGCCGGGTCTGCAGTGAAATGTGCATCACTGAGCACAACTCCAGCAACTCCTGTGGCCACATAAAAGCAGCCAGGAAAGCCTCCCTCTGCAATCCTTGCATTTTAGGGCTTGAAGAGCTTTCTCCTCCATCGTTCATCACATAGGCCTCTGTGTTTTTCCCACTTTCTCTTTGAGCCCAGCACTGTGTGTGAAAGGAGGGTCCTGCTGAGGGCTGTTAGCAGAAGGGGGAAATCCTTGGCATCTGTTTTGGTGTGCTCAGTGTTTTCTTGTGAGGCATCTGGAGCCACTGGGCTCTCAGGGTGGGTTTGGCTTTGGGAAGGAGGAGAGGGCCAAATGGCAAAGAGGTGGGCTTTTAAACACAGATCCTTTTGGATCTGTCCTGACAGCTGGCTTGTTCAAGTATTAATTGCAGATGACCTGCAGCCTTTAATCAAAGTATGAATGGAGAGAGAGGTCCTGAAGAGAGCTTCCTTCTTTTTTTTTCCCCCATGTATTATTTTCTCCCTTCTGTTTCAATAGAGATCTGCTCCACAAAGAAAGTTCCTATTCTTTTACGATAGGTGCCTCATGATACCAAAGTGTCCACTGGGTTTTGACTTTGAATGCAGTCAGGTTTCTAATTTTGGGCATTCTTTGACAGCCCTCCCAGGAAAAGCCTGCCATTGAATTCTCCAGGAATGACTCATTTTATTCCAGGTTTCTTCCCACTGGAAGAGGATTTCTTTCCAACAACAGCAATCAGCAGCTTAAATAATGCATTTTATCCCATGTTAGAGACTGTCTTTCTGGGCATGTGCACAGCACATAGCAGGGCCATGAGCAGGCCTTTGGGTACTCCTGACTTCTTAGAGTTGGGGATGACTTCCAGTGCTTTGTTTTCCTATACATAAAAATTCCACCTCATGAGAACCCACAGCTTTGGGAAGATGTCTGGGAAGTAGTAATTCAGGGTTGTCGTTGTGGAAACACTATAAACAGACAAGAGGGATCTTTGGGAACATAGCCTATGTGTCCACATGGTGACACTCCAGCATCTGACTCCTGGGTCAGGGTTTGGGGTGTCATGGCTACAAGTCTCAGAGGGAACATGACCACATTTCACCCTGTCTTTATGCTCCAGGGGAGCTGTGCAGTAATTCTTTGCTGCCATCAGACATCTCTCTTGCTGTGGCACCTCGTAGACTAAATTTACACTGAGGTCAGCAAGCCCCTGCAAAATCTCACCGAGTGGCAGTCCCTGTCCTGGTGGAGGAGGAGTCCTGAAGCCAGGAGCAGTGAGATGAGCATGCCAGCTGGGTGGAGCAGGGGCACGCATGAATCACATCCTGGTGGGACCACGGAATCAGCAGGCTGGGGCTGGTGTAGATAACAGCAGGGCCTGCCCGTGGGTGTCCCCCATGGGGCACGTCTGTGGTAGTTCTAGGCTGGGCTTTCTGAGGAGTGGGACAGCAAAACCTGGCCTGGCCAGGGGCAGCACAGACACCAACTTGTGATGTGACCTTGGGCAGAAGTTCACTGAACCTCAATGTGTCACCACTTCTCCTCTGACCTCCTGTTGTCTCCTCCGAGGCTGCCCTCAGCATCCATCTGGGGGCTTAGGGAGAGTTAAAGCCTGGGGAAATGGTAGAGGCACCATTATGGGGGGGAAGGAGGAGATAAAAGCATATTTAACAAACATTTGTCTAGAATTGTTGATGCCAGTTGGTCCTGCATTGGGCAGGAAGATGAACTAATTGACCTCTCAGATTTTTCCCCAACCCCGTTTCCTACAATTCTTTGGCTTTCTGCAGTGTCTTACGGAGCAAGGTCTGGCAGTGCTGCTGCAGCTGGTGAAACCTCAGCCTTTGCTCTCACTTTCTCAACCTGCAGTGGAGAGACCATCAAGTCCCCCACTAAAACATCAGGCTCCAGGGGAGGGTACTATTTAAAAGCAGGAAAAAAAATCTAATAAACTCTATTAGTGCAACTTCTGTGTAGGTAAACTTTGCTGTTAATCACAGCTACTCAGTCTTTAGATCAAATAAACCCAGTTACTGGAAATCCACCCTGGCAATTACTTCCATGGTTCTGCACGAGTCTGTATTGACTAGCAGATACCTGTTCCTGATATCCATATGTGCCACAGTCTGGAAGCCAAATGGAGCAGAATTTTCTTGCTAGATGTGGGTAATAAGTAAAGCCAAGCTAAATACTGGCTCCAGTCCCTTTTACAAGAGGGCAATTTCTCCCTGTTTTTGGCTCCTCTGAAGGAGGCACACAAACATGTTCATGTTGTGATGTTGGAGAGAGATGGAGTGTCCTTAGAGAACATTCTGTTCGGAGCAGCAGCTGGGGGATCGCTCTGAACACTTGTGAGGAGCTCAGTAAAAGGGTGGGTGGGCAGCAGGGCGGTGCTTAGAGTTCAGAGTCAAGTTCTGCTTGGTGGTGAAACAAGGGAGAGCAGCTCTCCACCGTTCTCAGTTCTGTCTGGGTGAGTGTAGGGGAGGAGCTTTGTCTGCTTGAGGCAGACCCTTGCTGTGGAGCCTTTGTGAACTTAAAGAGGGTTCCCCAAGGGAACCCCTCCACCTCTACTGCTTAAGGGAGCAGGCTGAGCACTGCATTTGGGGGACATATTCAATACCATCTTTGTCTGATATCTGCAGGGAGCACGGGTTGTTCATTCAAATATGAATGAAGGGTGAGAGGAAATCACAGAATGGGTCAGGTTGGAAGGCACCACAGTGTGTCATCCGGTCCAGCCTCCCTTCTTAAGTAGGGTCAAGAAGCGAGAGAAGCACATGGCACAGGATTGTGTCCAGAGAGCTCTGGAATATCCCAGTGAGGAGACTCCACACCCTCTCTGGACAATCTGTCCAGTGCTCGGTCACTGCACAAAGAAGTTCTTCCTCATGTTCAGGTGGAACTCCCTGAGCATCAGTTCCTGGCCATTCCTCTGGTACCAGAGCTGGGCCCCACAGAACAGGGCCTGGTCCATGCTCTGAGCCCTCCCTGCAGACGCTGACAGACATTGGTGAGGTCCCCTCTCAGTGTCTCCTCTGAAGGCTGAACAGCCCCAGCTTCCTCAGCTTTTCCTTGTAAGAGAGATGCTCCAGTCCCTTAATCTTCCTTGTAGCCTCTGCTGGACCCTGCTGCGTGTCCCTCCTGTCCTGAGGAGCCAGAACTGGGCACAGCACTCCAGATGTGCCTCAGAGGTCTGAGCAGAGCGGCAGGATCCACTCCCTGACCTGCTGGGAATGCTCTTCCCAATGCACCCCAGGGTACCACTGGCCCTCTTGGCCATAAGGCCAGGAGCACACAGTCTGAGGTGTATTTGCCTACAGGCCAGCAGCCAAACCCTTGGCAACACCCTGGGATCAAAAGGTTGTCCCAGTCGGCTTGTGAGTGTCACCATGTGTGGCAGCTGCTCTGAGGTGGGTTTGCTGTGGCTGGTGGCAGGAGCCCTGATCACCCAGAGGGCTGAGCCACCTTTCAGGAGTTCTGGGAAGCTGTGGCTCCCAGTAAGACCAGTGAGAGCCTGCAGGGAGCTGTGGCTGCTCGGTGCCTTTGGTCGGTGGAGTTACAGTGTACTTTGGCACAGGCACGAGAATAACATGTGCTGTGTTGGCCGGATTCAGTGCCCGAGGCAACCTGCAGAGGCTGAGGCCTGTTTGGTGTGAGATTAGGCAGAATATCCCGGAATGAGGGGCAAGAAGTTGTGCTTTTAATCTTAGCCCAGGGCAGCAGAAGGCCACAGAGCTCCTCTGAAGTGCAGCTGTGTCAGGCGTTAAAGGCTTTTCAGGCTGTCTGCAGGACATGGTACACCACACAGCAATGCTGGGAGGGTCAGATTCCCCGTGGAGGTATGAGGGCAATAAGTCTGCCATTTCCCAGGAAAACATCAGGACTTTTTGCTGCCTGACAGACACGGCACTGTGTAGTTCTCTGGTCTTACAAAGAGCAGAAGCTGAATTTGTTCTGCTGGGAGTGAAAGTGGTTCTTGGAAGGAGAGCAATGCACACCTTTCACATCAAAAGGAAAAGACTCTTATTTGTGGGATGTTCCCTGGTTTCACCTGACGGCCAGGCACTAGGGAGCTGCGTCAGTGTGCAGGAGCACAGATTGCAGCAGTAGGGAAGCGCACAAAGCATCTGCCAGAGTAAATCCTTGGGTACAACTCACTGGTGTCTTGGAGCACCACTGCATGACCATCAACCCAGGAAGAATGTGTGGGATTGTTTTGGGGCTGGGTAGCAGCAGGTCCTGCCTGCAGAATCGGAGCAGCCCCAGAGAAGCAGGCAGCAAGCCCAAGGTTTCATCCCAGCCCTTTCTTTTTCCCACTAGCTGGATTGCTGGTGTGACCTTTAAGCTTTCTCCTTGCAGATGTTGTTTGTTGTGATTTTTTTGCATCTGTTCCTCGGTAGATGAGGTCTTGGAAGAAAATGTTAGAGCTCGGCAAGCTGGAGGGCACGGGGGCTCCGTTTTCCATCACCTGCTTGGGTCCCTCCCTCGTCCCCCAGTTCCCAAGCTGCTCCCTGCAAGAATCTGGCTCCTTCTGTTTACCCAAAAGTGTGACATTGCCATTCTCTGGTGTTTGTTTAATCCCTTCCAGCTCCTGATCCCACTGAAATCCCAGGAAGATTTGGACAAAGCGATGGAACAGTTGGAGCTGAGCCCTTCCCTGAAGAGCCTGCGGATCCTTGTGAGCGCTCCAAAGAAAGCGAATGTGAGCCTTTCACCTTCTCTGCTCTTTTGTGTCCGGAGTCAGATGCCTTGTTATTGTGTTGGGGAGTGGAAAAGAGTCTCCTGACGGTGCAGAGCAGAGGGCAAGCTGGTTATGAGAGGGGTCAGCCCTGCTCTAGCTCAGCTGCTTGGAAATCTTCCTGTGGTAGTAGCCCAGAGGCTGAGCTCAGCTCCCTCCGGCTCCTCCTGCATCCTGTGAAGGGTTAAATACCAGATTGACCCTCAAACAAGGTTAAACCCCGAGAGAACCCTTTGTGCTTTCTTCCTAGGGGTGCTGCCACCATTCCTTTGTCACCTCTGCTCTGTACTCAGGGTGATGCCCTGGCCCTTGCCATGCTGGGTGCCAGCGTGGGGACTGTTTCCTCCACATGCTGCTGGCAGTGCTAAGGGCTGGGAAGAGCAAACTGGAGAATCCTTCGGTCTCATGCAGAACTGTCTGGGTTTTTTCCATCGTTATTTATTTATTAGTTTTTCCTGAGCTCAGTGGTTTTGCAGTTAAGCCTGTTAGCTTGACCTCGCTTGCACAGAGTGTCTTGCCAAAGCACATGTCGTGCTGCCCCAAGCACAGGCTGCAAAGCAAGGGATTTGTAGATGTTGCAACTCTGTTTCTTCTGTTTATTTCCTAGAAGTGCTGGAGAGACTGGGAGTCTCGAAACTCACAGTGCTTACCCGTGTGCTACTGCTGGTGCTCACAGCCCTTGGAGCTTCTCCACTCCTTTTGAGAGGCTTGGAAAGTGCAGGGACCAGAGTGCCAGGGGGAAACCGAGCCATCGCTTGGGGTTTCCTAAACCCTCTGTGGGAATGGGGCAATCTGTGGGAACACAGCAGTATTGCAAGTCAGCTGCTGAGAGCAGAGCAGCCAGGTAGATCCTGCCTGCCTTTGAGAGCGGGCCCATCCCTTCCTGCAGCATGTGGCCGTGCTCCTGTGGGTGAGAACACACGGCCCCGAGCTCATACGTTAAATTATCAAAAAATCACAGCTCGCTGTAGCGTGTGGTCTTAGTATCCTGGTAAAACCTGGCCACTGCCAAGCTGCCAGCTGGATATGCATTTTTTTGCTCTTCCCTTACCTGTCTTCCCTGACCTTCCACTCTCTGTTCCTCTGCCCTCTTGCAGAGGAACCTCTGCAGTGCCTAGGCTGCCACTGGAGTCTAGGGAGCACGGAGGAGAGGTGCTGATTTTGGGATTGCCAGTGTTTTCAGTCCAGCAATCAGTGTCCCTATCTATCTGGAGATGATGCAGTGCAGGAACCGTCTTTTATGTCAAATATCTGTATTTGCCATTATCAGTGGGAGCTTAATCTTATTAGACTGTTTTATTAACAGATGTGAATTGTTTGTGAATGGTTTTTGGATCACTCTAGATTACGTGCATGTCTTCTTTCTTTTTTTTTTTTTTTGTTTTTATAGTTCTTGGGTAATAGGGTCACGGGGAGCCAAATACAGGGTTTCACACAGTGTGTCCACAGGGCTCTGGCCAAGCCTGATCATTCCCTTTGTCTGATTACCAGCTCCTGCAGCCGAACAACAGCAAGCAGCATGAAATGAGGATCTCCAGATCCATGGGTGATATCATGGGATCCCTGTACAAAGACTCCGAGAGGACGCGCAAGTATTCGACAGGTCAGTGAAACGCAACGCTCTGCGGGGTGTTTTGTGCTATTTCAACCTGACCACCACCCCCTTCCTCTTTTTTTGTCGCAACCCTGTGTGTGTTACAGTCTGGATGGCCACCCTGATGTCCCCCACAATAATTCAATGCAGTTGCTGCTCATCCTCAGCCTGAGGAAGAGACTCTGCAGATTGGGTGAGATTGTGCTGAATTAGTTGGAGCACAAAAATGAAGAGAACAGGGGACCCGAGGTGTAGTTTGGGGGTGAGAAATGCAGTGACAAAAATTTCCAGTGAATTTGATGCCTCTGAGCTTTATCAAAGTGAAGAATGAGAATCTATAGAAAGCCAAGGCTGTTTGGAACTTTGGCTATTCCTTTAACCGTGTGCTGTTGTTCTCTCAGCGTCTGTCCCCCTTTCCCAAGTGGCAGAATAATGTTGTTAAGTGGGCTTGGGCTCCTTAGCTTGTGGGCTGGGACCATGTTCACCACATAGAGACCAAATATGTGTCCCTGTGCTTGTTGGTGAAGTGACACCTGTGGTAGCTGTTTTCAGGGTTTCTCAGGGGAATGAATGTGTGCAGTGTTTTACAGTGGTCACATTCCAGAGGAAGGGGAGCATCCCTTTCCTTCAGAGGTGCTGGAAATAGGTACCTGCAACCCCTGAAGCCAGGCTGGCAAATGCCTGATCTCCTCTTGCAGCCCTGCAGGGACTGGAGTTTGTTTGTAGCCTTTTGTGGTTTTCTCTTTGGTTTTCTGGGCTCGAGTTTATGCTTTTCTTGCTTTCTAAAATACTCTGAGCTTTTTGAAATCCTGTTGATCAGCTGTGTGTAGGAGCTTTTGTGTGAAGAACCTTGTAGGATTTTGTAGAGAGCAGGGTGCTTTGTGCAGAACTGGTAAAGCGATATGTAGGACTGTATTGCAGAGGTATAATTATTCATATTCCAACCTACAGGTAGGATTAATGATTGTTTCACACAGAGAATGTTCTCTGCCACGTCTGTGGGTGCAGGTTATAGGGTAATTTCTGGAGATCCCTGTCATTTGCTTGCAAGTTCTTGCCACCTGTAGAACTGATAGCCTTGAATAAAGTGGGGCCCTCCTTCAGAAATACATGTGGAGATATGCTTCATCCTCTAAAGATCCTCTGTACTTATATGGCACTAAATACTTCCCAACTCTGTGCAACAAAAGAGTGTTTTTCTCCAAGGACTCGCCCCTTCTCTGTTTCATAGCCTGTGCTGCCTTGATAAAATATCCTGTGGTTTGCTGCATCTCAGACAAGATGTACAGAAAATGTTCTTCTAGGGTGGGTCCAACACACCCCTTGTGCAGCCATGCCCAGCTCTTTCTGATGCCAGGGATGGGTGGCACATGTGCAAAGGCTGTCTTTGGGCCTGGTGCTGGGATGTACCAGGGTTGTCTTGTTCTGTTGGTTTTTTTTCCTAGCTCCCATGGCTCTTGAGAGTTTGGCAGGGTCAGTAGATGACCCTGAATGAAAGGCACACATAAATACGTGGTAAAGCACAGAGTCTCAGCAGAAACTGTGCTGGAGAAAAACATCTCTGCTGCCCTTTTTCTTGGCACATGTTAGGCTGTTAATGTGAGCCAGCAAAGAGCTGTGGCACTGGGAGCTGTCAGTGACGTGCGAGCCGAGCGGGATGGGCAGAATTGAGTCCAAGTGTAGCTGTGCTAGTGGGAAGACGGGTTCTTGCAAAGTTAAGGCTTTCCTACCAACTTTTATGCCATGCTTTGGCCTGTCCTTACTGTTTTGGAGCTGCTGGTTCCTGACCAGGTCTGCACCACTGACTGTGAGGTGTCGCTGCCTTAAGAACACCCTGAGCTTAAACAAGGCAGACAAAGGGTGAGATATCAGCTCTGCAAGGGTGAGAGCCTGAGGTACAAATGGATTTTGAGGGAATGCTTGAGAAGAGCAGAGTGGAGGAATGGGCATAATGTGCTGCTTTAGTCAAGGTAATGGAGGAAGAGCACTGGGCAGCACCAGCTATGGGATGCAGAGTGTGCTAATGTTGGGATTTTCAGGAGCTAATGCACCAAAACCAGTCCTTGGCACTGTTACGTGGTCAGGTAGCCAGCCCAAGCATCAGTCATACCTCTGTTTCTTTTTCCATGTAAACCATCAGTCTTGCAAAGAGGTTTCAACAAGCCCTCTGCATGATGGCAGAAGGTCACTCCTCTCTTAGGGTTATCTGGGGTCTGCACGAAGCTACTGCAGCTCTGCTTAGGAGGTGCTCACAATCCAGCAGATGCGTTTTTGACCTCCTGAGTCAGAAGTGGGCGATCCAGCAGCTGGGCAGAAACTCCAGCGAGCTGAAAGGGAGAGCAGCATTTCAAATGGAGCATAAAATCCAGCGTCAGGGAATAGACAGACAGACAGACAGACATGATGCTGTTTTGGTTTCCCGAAGCGGGGATTTCACTGAACTTGGTGCACAGTCAAAAGGCATCCTAAGAGGCTGGGAATTCTGTAGGAGAAACTATTCTTCATTTGCAGTCACAAGGCATTTCACAGTGTTTTCCTTCTGCTGTCACCAAAGTGGTTGCTATCAAAAAGAGGATCTTAACTCAGTTCAGCTTTTCTCTTGAAACCACATTTAAAAGGAGATTAAAAGTGTCTTTATAATAAAAGGTAGTTCAGGGTCATGTTCTCCATGTTTCTGAGATGTCTCATGTTTTTCTGCTGACTCTGCCATGTAAACAGCAGTGGAAAATAATAAAACTGTATGTTATTGGCACAAGCACACTGGAAGGGAGGTAGATGTTCTGGGGAAGATTTAGCTATTTTTGCTTCTTCTGGGCAGAAAATGTCTTCACTCTGTGTCCCTGAAAAACCTTATGCAAAGTCAATATTTTCTTTTTTTTTCTTCCTCCATAAACTTTTTCAGTGGAAATCCCCTTCCAGGTTTTTGGTAGCCAGCAAAAGAGCAAGGAAACTTGGACTAAATTCTTTTTGGGTTCTGGATTTTCAGATAACTGGGGATTGTTTTTATTTACTTTGAAGAAATACATGTTTCAGAACATTATCCACAAATTATTTAAGAGCCCCATTCCAGCATCACCATTTCAGTGGAAACATTTGCCAGCAGCTTTATTTTACTGGTTTTTTTCATGGAAAACCAGGCTGCTGAGCCATGACTTCATGTGCCTGCCAGCCCTCTCCAGACCAGGAGTGTTGCAGGAGTTAGGATGGATGAGACCTACACAGTTTTGAGGAGGAAAATTTATCTATGTGCATCACGCCAGCTGCTTCAGGGCTAGAAAAAAAGGTTCTGTCTTGCTTATTAGTTTAAAAGTACCCTAAATTTGCCTTAAATCAAGACTTAGGAATCCATCCTCAGAGGAATCAGCATGGAGAGGAGGGAGACTTGTAGGCATCCCACTGGAAAAGAAGAAATTGAGGGAGATTTGGTCCATCTGCTCACAGCTCCCCTTGACAGGACCAGAGTGAGAAATTTCCAGCAGGTTTCTCTCTTCCTCCTGTGCAGCCCTGTCCTGAGCCTGGTGTTTCTGCCAGCACATCTTGACGTCGTGTCCCTCGTTCGGGAGTGTCATCCCAGGGCTGGGCTCCCCGTGGCTGCAGCTGTGAGCGGTGGCAGCTGCCAGCAAACCCTCCCCAGCTCTGGCTGCTAAGGGGCTTCTCTTCCCTGCGTGATGCCGCTCGGTGATGGGCGAAGTTTTGGGAAGAGCAGGGGAAGATGAAGCCAGGGAATGCGGGGGCGGAGGGAAGCCAAGCCTGGCACAGGGGAACTGGCTGTACGTGCAGCACCACGAGCTCTGCACATACTGCATGAAAGGCACTTTTTAAATAAAAATATCAGAAGGGAACATGAAAGGCCCCGGTGGGTGCCAGCAGTGACTGTGAGTCTCCGTGCTGTCCCGGTTCTCTGTCCTCGGGACACCCTGTGCTCTCATCTCACACATATGGCTTTGCATTCGTGTGTGTAACATGGAGCAGGAATCCCTCCCCAAAGCACCTTGCTGCAGAGGGTAACCGAGGTCAGGTGCTCAGCCAGTGTCAATTTGCAGAGTTTCTCTGAGTTCAGGAATCCTAAACAGATCTGACCAGCGCTCTGCCTGTACAGAAGTGCCTCACAGCCTGCCCCATCCCCACTGGAGCTCACATGTAATCCCACAGACCCCAGGACAGTCCCTTGGGGGCCTCCTCTCCCTGACTGGTGCTGCTGCTGTTTCTTGAGTATTAGGTCAAGTGTGAAGAGCATCTGTGATGTGTCAAACAGGCACATCTGGGCTTTTCTGTCTGTTTCTTCCTCTGCCTCAGAGTGGGTTAATCAGCATTATCCATTATATCTCATGAGCCTTGTGTTTCCCCACTATGAATTAAGCCTGCCATTAAGTACCCCTGTTGCACTCTTCCTCTGACCCTTATTTTCCATTCCTCCCCTCCTGCAGCAGCACTGGGATTGCCGGAGGTTTTGCTAACCGGGCAGGATAGGGCTGGAGCGGGGAATTGACCCTGAGCTCCAGAGCTCTGCTCCCAGCACCTCCCCATGCTCCTCCCAGGTGGAAGAGCATGCATGGATGCAAAGCAGCAGCAAGCCGTGCTCCTGGAGGTGTGAAGCTGCATGAGTTACTTTGGGCAGCGCTTCTACCCAAACAGCCTGGCTGAAAAGGGTTCTGCTTCACTCCAGCAGTTCCCAGGCATGCAAAAGCCTAAGTGCTGTGTTTAATTTCCTTACCTGCTGGGAAATAGCTGGTGTCTTATCCCCTTTTAAAGTTTTTGGCAGGAAATGTGACTCTGGAAGGTCAAACACAGCTGATCTATGGCTGGGAGTAGTTGTTACAGGCAAAGGCTTAATGCGAGATCATGCAAAGTCTTTGTGCTTGTGATGAATCTCGTTTAACTCCCTAGGTTCAGAGTCAAACAGGGCATGTACAGCTCTTTGTAAAATCATAGTCAGAGGGTTTCTGGATAACAAATGGGTTGTTGGAGCAAGAGATCCCAACAGTGCATTAGCAGACCCACACCTCGTTGCAGCAGCAACAGAAATGCTCAGCAGAGCTAAGAGAGAGCAGTTACACCACACTGAATCCTCCAGCAGCTTTTTGGGGCAAGAGCCACCCAAATGTCCTTGTGCTGCATTCCAGATTGGCATCTGCTAAGCAAACGAGGGGCTGCTGGTACAGTGATTTATCCAGGGTGCCCGAACTGCTCAATAGTTAAAAGTTTGTTTATTTATCTTCAAGGAGAGGATGCTGTACGTCCCAACTGGTTTTGTTTTAGGGCTGGTGGAAAGCCAGTTTGTTATGAGTGCTGCAGCACTCGAGAGATTCTCTCCTCTTGATCTTGGCATTACTTCAGTTGGAGTTTTTTCACTGTGTTCTTATCCTGCAGGAAATCTGTGAAGGAGAAAATAGGAAGAAGGAAAAAAAAAACGTAGCTCAAAGCCATATGACTTTTATTTTTACAATCTGAGCAAGGAGTCAGAAGGAAGATGTAGCATGGGACAGACAAATCTGTGTGTTTGGCATAAATCCAGCAAAAAAGCCTGATTTAATGATCTTTAATGCTGGTGTGACACTGTTAACATTAGCAGCTCCTGATGTGTATCTGCTTAAGTGAAAGGTGGGAATTTGGGTTCATAGTGTTGAACACACAGGTGGATTTACACCAGAGATCCCTCTGGCACAGAGACTGAGATGCGAATAGCAGCAGAAGAGGCAGAAGTGTTGTGTTGATAGATCAGTGTTGATGTTCCATGATGGGCTAGGCCCCCTCCCAGTACCTTTCTCTTGTGCTTAGCCTGGGCATGTTGTGAGCAAATGGTAGTAATGAACCCAAGAACTGGTAAGAGCGCCACAAGATGGACACAGAATGGGAGGAAACACATCCCCATGTGCTTTCCATCTCCTGAAGGATGTGTGCTTTTCAGAAGTCTGCATGAAAACAAGTTGTTGTGCTGTGTGAAAGCTCACGTCGCACGATGCCGACCAGCTGAAGCTCCAGCACGGAGCTGCACGGATCTCCGTCAGCAATTCCTTGCCACGGAGTGATGACAGCACAGGGATGGAGGGGAGGGACTGCAGGGAGTCAGGCAGAGCCAAGGCTGTGCAACTGGGCCAGGCAAGGGCAGCAATCCCTGAAGCTGGAAAAGGCACAAGGATAGAGTAGATTTGTGGGAGTAAACAGGAGGAATGGAGCATCTTCATAAAGAAGCTGTGGAGTTCTCTCCCAGGTGCAAAATGGAAATCACCTTCTGCTAAAGGAGCCCTGTGAGGGAGCCAGGGAAAGCTTTGCTGTTTGTGCACAGGATGCACAGGGTAGAGGCTCTGGGGTTATAGACAGGGGAGGCAATTCCCTGGGCCAAAGATGGGACAAACTGATCCTATAGGTCACTCCTGCCCTGGGGTTTTTGGATTTGAGGGCTGGTTTTCCTTCCTCTTTACTTTCAAATGGGGAAAGGGGAGAGAAGAGGGTATTTGAGTGCAAATAATTTTCCATATAACAAGTGTTTCAGTGGTGTTGCACTGAGTATTGTTCAGATGGCTGAACAAGGCTGTGACCTGCTCCAGAGAGGGAATGCCCAGAGGTCAAAGGGGTGGTGGGTTTGGAGTTTGTGGTTTGCTTTGCAATTGACTGATTGTATCACAGCAGAACTCCAGAGCTCTTGCCTTTCCGGCCCTGTACCTGGATACAGTGACAGCTCTTAGGATCCAAGGTGTGTTGAAGATCCAGTTTGCTACATGTTGTGTGGCCCCACAGTAACAAACTTTCCCTGTTGCCAAAGCTTTGGAGGATGCCCATAAACAGCATCACACCTCCAACTCCACTCCTATCCGCATGAGTTCAAACCCAGCAGCTTCTCCACAAGCTCTGGGATCACTGGAACAGTGTTTCTGGAAGGATTTGGATTGGCAGGTTCCGTCCTTGACCCGTGCCTGTCCCTGTCCTAGGCTCTCTGCACACCGGCCGCAGCTCTCCGCCGCCGGGGAGCGTTCCCGAGGAGCAGCAGCAGATCGCCCGCCAGGGATCCTACACCAGCATCAACAGCGAGGGCGAGTTCATCCCCGAGACCATGGACCAGAACGTGAGTGGGGTGTGGGTGAAACTGGGACAGCGCTGGGTGCGAGGAGGCTGCGCTGTGAGAGCCGTTCCCACCGTTAAATCCCCAGCAGTGCCCGTGCTTGGGGCTCAGGCCAGCTTTTTCCAGGAATGGGTGCCCCAGGCCTTGACATGCCTGGGAAAGTCGGGCCTGATTTCCAGGAACCCTGAGAGCCCGCTGCAGTGGGGATGGCAAATGTGCCTGGGCACCTCGGGTAGCTCTGCAGCAGCACAGATCTGGGACACACGTGTGCACCAGCTGCCAGGCCCTCCTGGCCGCAGCATTCCCGAATCCCAGGACCACGAGGGAATGTGCCAAGAAACCGATTGCCTGCGATTGCAACAGCCCGAGGATATCAGCAGCTCTGGCTGCTTCCCTTGTGGTGTTTCTGCCTGAGCTCCAGTTAGAGTTCTTGGCTCTGCCCACAGCCTCTGTGGTTTTGTGTCTCTGTCCCTCCCCCATTTATATTTTTTTTAACTCTCTTAATAAGGAGTTTGTATATTCCAGTCCCTCAGTAATAAAAGAGCAGCAAGTTCCTCAGAGCTGAGCAGTACCTCATCCTTCAGTCAATTTCGTACCCACGATGAGGGAAACTCTGCAGTGTCGAGGGACCAGAGTGGGAGCAGCTTATACCTCCCTTTTCATTTGTATTTCTGCTCGATCTATAGCTCTGAAGAGCTTAGTGTAGATCCTCTGAAGTCAGCTGGGCTGTCTGGGCACATGTCATTCTTGCAAAGCTCTTGCAAATACAGGACCAAGATCCAGAGTTTACAGGAAGGACATGGAGGGACATCTGGAAGGCACTAAGCTCATTCCATCAGGCTGCTGTGCTGGCCCCCAAGGATGTCCCTGGGGTGATGTGCATTTCCTACACTCGAAAAGCACCCACTAGCTCCACATTTGCATGCAGGCTGTGCCAGTGTTTCCATGGCAAAGTTGTGTTTTCAACAGTTTATTATACAGCCATTAATAAAATAAGAAGTCACTCCGGGTGAGTCTTGGCAGCGTCAGAGTGCAGATGTAGCGTGTGCTCCTTGCAGCCAAAAGTTGGCTCTCTGTTGTTTTCACATGCCTCCCAAACATGTTGGGGAGGATTAAGACAAAGTGTGTGTGCGTGCAGGGGGAGGGTCCCCATGACCCCCTTGGGTGTAAATCAGCCCAGCTCCACCGGCTGTTTATGGAGCTCCAGTAATTCAGAGCCCTGAGCCTGCTCCTGATGAAGGTTCCCAGATGCTCTCCTTGCTTTTCCCCAGCATCACAATGTGGGTGGCCTGCAGCCCTTTGCTGGCAAATTAAATGCAGGGAAAAGGGGTTTGGGGAATAGTTTGGGGTTTTTTGTCTTTCGTCGTTGAGCAGCCGTGCTTTTCCCTATATGGGCTTTGCCTTTAGAATGTCCTTGTGCTGCTGCTTCCATATGTGCCTCATGGAAAAGCACTCAGAAGCTGGAGCTGGCTGCCTTTTGGGGAATGCCCCTGTGCAAGCCTGTGACGTAACTGTGGTCTTGAGACCAGCCTGGCAGATGAACAGAGGCTGAGTATGGAGCATGCTCCAATTCCCAATTTTATGCTTTTGAGAAATGAGTCTGTTTCAGCATTTACTGCTGAAAGAGACCTGGCATGGCTGGCAGAGGTGCGGAGTGGGTTCTACCAGAGTTCTTGCTCCTCTTTGGCCTACTGCATTTTGAATGAGGAGGTTTTGGGGTAAAAACTAGGAAGCAGAGAAAAATTGCACTTTGCAGTTGAGACTGCTTGGCCAAAACAGCAGGAGCTGTTATGACAACCATCTGAGGAGGGCTGACAGGAACAGCCTGTGGAAAGAGAGGCTGTTGGGGAAGGAGGAGCGATGTGTGAACCAGCAGAGTGTGGCTCCATGTGGTGTTTAACCCTCGTTGCTGAGCTTTCCCAGGAATGAGCTGTGGAGCAGGGGCTGGTGAGTGTCCACAGCCAGGAGGGAGCATGGCACCGTGGCAGCACAGCGTGGCCCGGAGCAGGCTCTGCTCCATGTGGAAGTGCACACAGCCCCAGGGTTTACCACTCCATACAAACCCTCTATTGTTACTAACCAGCTATAAATAACCCTGGCCAGTACAATGTCTCATCCAGGAAGCAACACAAATGCAGCTTTTGACTCACTGGGCTGGTGAGAGCCAAGCCGGTTCCTCCAGCCAAAAACCCTGATGATGCTGTGCTTATCAGCAGAGAGGAAGGCTGCGCTTGTGTGCCAGGGCAGCTCGGGAAGTCAGGAGTCCAGGGCTGCAATCCTGGCTGTGGTACACAATATCCACTTGGCCTTGGGCACATCATTTGTGTCCTGATACATGTTTTCCTTTAGTAGTAGTATTATTATTTCTCACAAATTCTTTGAGCACTTCGAATCTCATTGACTTCTCCGCACGCTATGGACATCAGGGTGCTAATTATCTTTGCTTCAGTTTTCCTACCAGCAAATAGCAGTTGGAAAGAACAATAATGCAGGGAGGGCGTCATAAATGGATGACCCTGCAGAGGTCTGCTAGTTCTGGAGCTTGAAGAGCTACAGCACATGGTTTTATTGTTTCCCCTTTTCTTTCTCTGTCAGATGCTTGAAGCTTTCATCAGCCCCGATGACTCGCTGTCTGGGAGCTGCCAGTCGCTGGACAGGTCTGTGGACAGGTGAGTTGTGTGTGTCACCATGTTCACGAGCTGAACTGCGGCCTCGGCTCCATAGTGGGAGAGCAGCAGGATCAGTGGCCTCCCCCGAGGTTTCTGTTGGGATGAGGATGCACCTGAGCAAAACAAATTTATCTTTATCGCTGAAAACCAGATCCTAGCACAAATGTCTGTGCAATGGTATGATTTGAATTGCAGCAATCTGAGCTGGACAAAGACTCCCTGGCTTTGTGTGACCAGATCTTCTTTTTTGTCTTTTGAGATGAAAATTCTTATAGAACCATGGGATGGTTTGGGTTGGAAGGGACCTTAAAGATCATCCAGTTCCAACCCCCCTGCCATGGGCAGGGGCACCTTCCACTAGACCAGGTTGCTCAGAGCCCCATCCAATCTGGCCTTGGATGCTTCCAGGGATGGGCATCCACAACTTCTCTGGGCAACCTGTGCCAGGGCCTCACCACCCTCACAGCACCTCCTCCCCCTCTGGCTCTCTGCAGTCACCAGGTCAATATTCCAGCAGCCTCTCCATGCCTCCTCCTTCCCGGGCACACCGTCTGCTCTCCACCGATCCCTGGCAAACTCAGCAGCCCCTGTGCAGTGCCAGCAGCCACAGATGTGTCAGTCAAGGTGCTGAGGACACCAGATGAGCAGTAACTAAGTTTAGCTACTCAGCAGGAAGCAACTGGGACACGCTGTACTAACACAGGCTGCGATTCAGTGGCTGGTGCCATTGAGCTCGGTCCCGGCTCACACGTGCACAGAAACCGTATGTTTGCTGCTGTTCAGGGTGAGCTGTGGATAAGACACAGTGTCCTTTTGGGAAGCAGTCTATTTTTTTTTCCATCTGCATCAAAGATTTTCTATTTTTTTCTGCTGTTGCTGTTGCTGTACAGCACCGAGGCTGCGTTCCAGCAGGCCTGCGTTGGGTTGATTGTGTAGCGTGCTTCGGGTTTGCAGCTCCGTGCACTTTGGATCTGTCTCAGCATCGAGGTCCATTTCCTTTTTGTGGCTTTTAATAATTTCCTGTGATGTATTTGCTCATTGTTATGGCCATATCGAAGCTGGATTCCTTGTGTTCCCAACCTCTCTGCCCCAGCTTTGCTTTTACACAGATTTTGCCAGGAAGAGCAGCAGAAGGAGCACAGGCTCGTTGTTACTCTGCTGTGAACTGAGAGAAGGGTGTAAGGCCTTTAGCTCTCTGTTTGTGAGAGGGTGGCATGGCCTGATTTCACATGCAAAGCAGGCAGATGTGTTCAGTCATGGGTCTAGGAGCTGGAAAAGGCACAAGGAGGGGGCTGTATTATTCCAAGGAAGAGGAGTAAGTAGGACTGTTCCTGCAAAGACGTGGCGGAGGCCTTGCAGCCAATTGCTTGGGATGGCATCAGCCCAAGAGGACAGAGCGAGTCATCAGGCTCAGTGGCCAGGCTGAGGGTTAGGAACAGCACCACGAACTCCTCTTTGCCACAGCAGTGATCAGCTTTGATGTGAGTAGGTTTCAGAGCACTTTGCAACGCTGATTTCTGCTCTGTGCCCATATTGTTAAAAGAGAGAGTGGATAACCAACATGCCCAGATCACTCTTTAAGAGTCTGGGGTGAAACTGGGATTGCCAAAATCTCCTTGCAGTGTTTTTTCATCCTCTCACTTAGTTTAAAGACCTTGAGTCTTGAGCCACCAATCCCACACTCTCCCCCTTGGTCTCCTGAGAGGCTGCATGTTCCCAGTGGTGGTGCAAAGTCTCTGTGTGGGGAAGGTGGGAGGTGATGTTGGAGAGAAGGGAATCCTGCATGAACTGAGCATGACTGAAGGACTCTGGTGCATCTGCAGCAGCTGAGCGATGTTCATGGAAAGCAGAGGTGTGTGGCTGAACACCTGAAGTTGAGGGAAAAGGAACCTGCAGCCCTCCTTCTGTGCTGCCCCGTTCACAGGGGTGATGATCTTTGGCTGCTTCATTTCAGCCTGGTGACTGCAGGTTTTGCAGCATCCCTTTTGTTTGCCACAGGAGCAAGCTGTGATCCAGCCAAAAAACCAATCTTCATTCCTGTGCAGGATGAGGATGGGGGCTCAGTGATCAGTGGTTTCTCCTGTCCTTTCCCATGTCTATTAATTCCATAGCCTTTCTGATATCATAAATGAATCCTTTTTTTTTTTCATCCCTTTGCAGCCCTCCCTTTCCCCAAACCCCTGTTCCTGGAAGGAAGAGCCATCCCAAAGACAGTCTTGATTGCATGGGTAAGCACTCTTGGTGGTTTGTATTTGCTGAAAAGTATGAAAAGCATGTAGTAAAGAGGCTGGGTAAAGACTATTAGAGAGATGGCACTGCATGAAAAGTAATTAAAAGCAATCAAGCAAACCAGCTCCATGGCTTAGGTAACACTTCAGAATTGACCCCGCAATGATCAAACATGAATATTCTCTAAAATAAAAAAGCCCAGAGCATCAAACACAGGCAGGGCTGGTCTTGTCTTCATTAACCCTTCTTGACACTGCAGCAATAGTGGCAGCACTGAAGAACCTTTAGGCCTGATTTGGGAATCAATTGACAGCAACAACAGTCCAAACTGGGCAGCAGGGGCCCCGAGGTGGATGGATGCAAGCAAGCAAAGCTGTTGAGAGATCTGTGTTGGAAGATGTTGCTGAGGGGCCGTGCTCTTGTGTTTGCTGACAACAGCAAGGTGCTGACAAGCTGGGAACAGCCTTGTAGGATCAGATTTTGTCTCTCTTAGTATCTGGGAGTTGCCCCTTCAGGATCTCGACTTCCTACATAGCAAAGCCCAGCTCTCTAGCGAGTTATACCTCTTCCACTTGCATGAATAATAATCTGCAGTAGTGTGAATGCTGTGAGAGAAACGGTATTGGTGCTTGCACAGATCATAGGTTACTGCTTAATCACTTATAAACATCCAGCTGGTTAAATAATGGAAACTCTGTAATATTGTAATGACTTGCAATATTAAAAATGAGCAAATGGCAGCCAGCCTGTGGCAGGATAACTCATCGCTGGCCTGAGGCAGGGTTTCTAGATTGAGCTGCAGAGATGAAGCTGCAGTCAGCTCTCGTTGCTGAAGGTTTTAATGCCTCCCCTGTGGCACTTTGCTCTGAGACACCTCTGGGCACCGTTGCTCACACGTGGCTCACTGAGAACCTCTTGCCCTGTCCTTGTTGCTCCTCTTGCTGACCATATTTCAGCCATTATGTGCTCTTTTTGGCAATCACACCGAAGTGCAGCAGAGGCCAGGAACGGCCTCTGAGGAGCGGCTGCTGGCCCCAGGCTAAGGCAAACAAACAATCAGAAGGGGCTGTGTCGCTAGAATTGGATGGAGGAAAAACAGCAGGTGAAAGAAGGAGGTGGAATGGCAGATATTTTAATCTCGAGTTATTTGGTACTACCAGCAATGGCTTCCTGTGCTGTGGTTTTTATTAAAAAAAAAAAAGTCCTTATCTTGCATGTCCATCCATCTCTCTCATCATCCAGTGTCTAAACTCTGATGGTCTTTAATCCCTCCTGTATATTCTATCTTTCTAGCATTTAAGCAAATAAATATAAAAGTTTGGAGCTCTGGAGGTTTAAATTGGCTTTCAGAGGGGAGGAGTCACATCTGAGAAGAAAGAGGGGTCATGTTATCTGGTGTTAGTCAAGTGCTGGATTTTCTGGAAATAACTGATATCAGAGCAAAGGTTTTGAAGTACATGTATCTAGGTCTGACCCTGCCTGGCAGTTTTGTTTCCATGCTGATTTTTGCATTTTCCATGTGCAAATAAGATGTTTTAGTGCTCTGCCTTGGGAACCAGGCATGGTCTGTGTTAATCCCCTGCCTTGCACTTGAACAACGTGGGCCAGGGTCCATAAAGTCATCAGTTAAACCTCTCCTTTTGGGGGCACCAGGGGCAGTGTGTCTAACCCTGACTTTCCACTGAGGAGTTTGTGACTGTGGGCAGATTTCAGAGGGAGCCTTGGGGAATGTAGGGTTGTGTAAATGAACACCTCGTCACCTCCTTCTTGCCTCTAACTCAGTGTTTCCCATAAGAAACACTCTGGGCATTTGACACTGAGCTGATCTCAGAAATACCTGTGTCTTCTTGCCTCCTGCCAGATTTTGACATCCCATTCTGTGAGAGGTTTGGGAAAGGTGGGACATTCCCGAGGCAGTACCATCTCTCCCAAAGTCGCAAGGACTACAGTGACGGTAAGGAAATGGTGGAGGCCCCGGGAGGGAGGTGATCAGTCCTTGATGGCTTGTGACAATGCCTGGGACTGGAAAGACTTGGGAAGGAGAGGTTTCTAATAAAGAGAGAACCACCAAGTAATTTGGGATTCACTTGTGTATTTTGAAGGGCATTCTCTGTGAGACCTTGCAGCTGTGCTCTTGGGAAGTGCTGAGCATCTACAGCCCATCCTCTGCTTACACCTCCTCTTTTAATTTAGCCATGGGGATGATTGGCATTTCTTATCCCTGGCAGTATCAACCTTTCTATTCCCCTAAATTGCTTTCTTTTGAGGATGCTTTTTGTGACCTTTACAGCAGGTTTCTCACAGAGCTGTAGGAAATCCCCAAGCAATTTCAGGGTAGCAGTATCTGTTTGCTTCTCTGTTTTAAGCTGGTGAGCTCTGAGCTTTGGGGCCCACTCCATCACCTTTTTCCTGCTCATTCTTTCACTGTATGAGACTGCAAGTGGTGGGAGGCAAAAATTCCCTTGGGGAAAATGTACTGAGGACGTGCAGAGAGCATACTGAGCTTTCCAGAATGAACTTCATCTCTCACTGACACCCCTGAGAAAGCAGGTCTGGCCCTGCTGTGTGGTCATTTGCATGTGGACTTAGGGGATGGCAGGGATAATTTGCAATGTAAATCCCTGCCTGTTCAGTGTTTAATTGTGATTAACAACCAGCAGACCCCCTGATGTAATTAAACTGTTGCAAACCCCTCTGGAAACATCTGCATTAGATGTAATGCCTGCTGTTATCAACTCTTAAATTGAATTTAAAATCTTCACAGGGCTCTGCTTCAGTTTCATTACGCTTGCTTTGTTTAATTTGAAGAGGTGAGGATCTGGGCAGTGATGTGAGAAGGTGGTGACAGGTGGATCCAAGCTGGTCCACATGTTCTGGCTGTAACTTTCCCCCTTTTTCCCCTACAGGCCGGAGGACTTTCCCCAGGAGTTACTTCCCACAGGAGAACCTGTTTCAGCTTGTCCCTTCCAGCAGAACCAAGAGCTTCACTGGGGACAGCAAGCTCAGCACCTTGCAGTACGACGAGTACAGGCCCAAGTGTTGGAACAATTGCGAGAAGGGTCTGCAGGTCTTCAGCACCTCCCCTACAAAGGCCAGGAACTGTGAGTGAACCAAAGCCCCGAGTGCCTGAGGTCTCAGTAGAGCTGGGGTTTAGCACAAAATTGAGTTACTGCGACCTGCTGAGTTACTGGGCATCAGCTAAGCCAGCCGTGGGTGAACTTTGCACCCCCAACATGAGGCACATTGCACCAGCTTCTGTCTCATGAGAAAGGTTCAGTACAGCACCTCGGCCTTGGGCTGAGAGCTGTGTGGGGTCAGCTGGTGTTCAGCCCTGGCTGGGTGCAGGTGACTGCTTGTGTGTTGGACTGTCAGTGTGGTCACACAGCAGAGGCTTCCCAGGAGACTTGGGATATGGGAGCAAATGCATCCAGAGTTTCTGTTCTTGGCCTACATTGCTGTCACCCCAGCACCCAAAGATGGTGTTGCAAGCTCCTCTGCTGTTGCAAGGCTGCCCATGATGTAGAAGCTGGTGCATTTTGGGCCTGTTTAGTGATGGATAAGATCCTAGGAATGACCAGTGAGATAAAACTCCTTACTGGTCCCTGCCTGGGTTGCTGCTCAGCCATCCTGTATCCTGCTGAACACTCCCACAGCAAAAGGGAAATTCCAACGCTGGCTAAGAAAACAGTTTTTAGAGGAAAGACTCTTAATGAAATAGGGCTTCTCTAGGATTTGTTTCTGCTTTATGCTAAATCACACTGGGAGACATTCCCCTCACACCAATAGCACCAGTGCAGTTAAAACTGGTTTGTCCTGGTGCTGCTGGGAGAAAGTGGCTCACTGAGTGCCCTGCACTCTGTAGGGTCAGGTGGAACCTGAGGCTGAAGTCTCCCTGCTGTGCTCTTCTCTCAACCCTCTGCTCTCTCCTGTAGCTCTGCAGGCACCTGTGAACTGGAGGCTGGGGAAGCTGCTGGGAAGAGGAGCTTTTGGGGAAGTTTATCTCTGCTACGATGCTGACACTGGGCGGGAGCTGTCGGTGAAGCAGGTGCCTTTCGACCCTGACAGCCATGAGACAAGTAAAGTGAGTGCAAGGGCAGGGCTGCTCTGAGGCACCTTGGGGAACTGTGGGCTGAGGGTAGAGGTGTCCATGTCCCTGGAAGGCAGTGTGTGGAGACAGGGTGTTGTTTTCCCTCTCTGGAGTAGTCCTGAATGGCTCGTGTCACTACTCAGAGTTCTGTGGTGACTTCTCTGCCTCCCAGTTCCTTGGTCACATTGGCCTGCTCTAAGGTATAATCTCTTGCAGGTCTGTCTGATCTTCCTTAACTTTGTCCTTCTTGCTCCCTTCACCTTCTTCCTGCTCTGGGCAGTGACTTCATTGACATCTTTCCAGAAAAGGAAAGCCACAAATAAAAAAAAAAACTCCAGAAAAACTCCTTAAACACAAGTAATAATAAGTGAACTTGTGTCAAAGAAAAGCCCTGTCTTTCTCCTTGCCTTTGTCTTAGGGCAGTGGTCCTCATTCCTGAGCCTCATGTGGCCAATGTCTTCGTGGGCAGCTTCACAGCTGCTACAAAGACCGTGCTCAGCGTGGAGCAGTGTTTGTATCACATTCCCAAAGACAGCATTCCCTTTCATCAGGAAGCCTGTCTGTGTTGTTACAGGAGGTGAATGCTTTAGAATGTGAGATTCAGCTGTTGAAGACTCTCCGTCACGACAGGATCGTGCAGTACTACGGGTGCCTGCGGGATCCTGAGGAGAAGAAACTGTCTATCTTTGTGGAATACATGCCAGGAGTAAGTGTGGTTCCTGCTAGAGAATTTCCTGAGTGGCAGAAAACAGATTTAGAGTGTCCTGGCCTTTGGTGAAATTTGAATCCAGCTGAGCTGCTGTATAGCTGATGAACTAAACCAAAGCAGTGGATGCATCCCTAAGGCTTGGGAAAGCTTAGGATGTGAGTCAGATGTCATGGTGAAGCCCCTCAACATGCACTGGGTGAAATGAAAAGCCTTGCAGGCAGGTTTTAGGTTTGAATCCTGAAGCAGGGTGTGTTCACAGTCTGGAATCTGAGCTTGGTGAGTGTGGGACATGATCCAGATCTTGCTCCAAACACTGTGGCCTGAGCCCATCCTTAAGTATTTACTGCAAATCCCTGCAGGAAAAGCTAATAGTACAACTGTCCACCCACAGCTGTCACCAATTATTTGTGGCTTTCAGCACGTGTATATTAAAAGCAGAGTTACTCACTTAGAGTGCTCTGTTGAGGACAGAGCTTTTTGTGGGCAGCGTTATCCTCTTGTGCAGGAGTGGCTTCAATTTGTGGCTTTGCTGATATAGGATGAAATAGCCATGGGGAAAAAGATCAGAATGCTTTGAGGGAGTTTAAGCAGGGGCTGGAGAATGTACATGGATGAGTTGAGCATCTCTTTGTCTTTGGGAGCTTGTGAATTACATCAGCCATGAGACTGATGGTGTAAAACAGCATAATGGTATTTACATTGCTGGAGGATCTGTTCTCCTAAGTCCCTCCTGTCCAGCTGGATTTTTTCCCCAGAGTGTTGGAGAATAAACCCTTGTTTATACAGAGATTTGTAAGGTCAGAAGGGACAATTAAGTCATCTGGTTGCAAATAATTTTGGTTGTTAGTAAACATGCTAGAGGCTCTCCGAACACATCGTGAATGTGAGTGATCAGGTGGACTTCCACGCCTCTGAGTCCCTTCCAAGCCCTATCCTCACTCTATCCTGTGGGCATCTCACTTTCAGGCCCTTCCACAATGCATGGACTCAGAGGAGTAAATCCTGGGAATTCCAGCAGTCCCCTTGCTGCTTATTCCACAGCATACCAATGTTTGTTAGCAGCCAGGAAACCAGCATTTGATGCTGGGGCAGTGTCCAGCAGGGCTGGAAATTCAGTGTTTGTTTTTATAAATGATAAAGCCGAGCTCTGACCAAATACAGATTGACTTTGCTGCTGCAACAACAGCTTGTTTCACAAAAGCAGCTCAGGGCTCTGGTTTCCAAGGCCAGTGGGAGTGAGGGAGTTCCCAAACCTTGCAGGACAGCAGCTCTGCAAAGCTGGGTCTGGCCAAGCTTCCACTTTAAGACAGTCAGCTTGGTAAAGTCTTCACAGGGCCAAGTTTGGGTGCACCCTTAGCCTGCCATTCTTATGATGGCCCCCAGTTAATAGCTGACTCTGTAGTTTCTGTCCTTCCCATAAATTATTTTTTTAATCTATGCTTGGAAAGCAGAATGGTCCATTTGACCACAGGCCTCAAGGAACCTGTTTCCCCTTCTTGTTTGATATCCCCTCATCAGGGTGAGGGAGGGCAGGATAAGAAATCTATTTTGGTTGTGGCGAGGGAACATACCCTGCATACAAATTGTACGAGGGGGTCATTTAGACCATCTCAGTTTGCTTCAGCAGTGCTGAGAAAGGAAAAGGAGAGGCCCATCCACAGGATCACCACCAGCCTCAAAAGAAGCCAAAACAGTAGCTGGGCAGAGCAACAGCAGAGATGGGTGGATGTGGAGAAGTTAATACAGTTTGACGGGCTGGCTAGGAGCAGAGCAGCCACTATTCCCAGAACAGGACTGGCAATCTTGGATCAACCCCGAAGCTGCAGGACAGGCAGAAACAGGATGAGTTTCCCCTCCCACTTCCCAGCTAACTTGGTTACTGGAGGTAGAGCTGAGTGTGAACCCCAAATCTGCCTCCAGTTCATCCCTGCTAAAACCCAGCTCTGGCGCAGTGAGACACATCCATTTCCAAGTAGCCTGAAAATACAGCTAAAACCAGGGGGATGAAAATGTCTTCTCCCCTGCTTCCTTTCCTCTTTGATCAATACAATCAAACCAGTTTGAGCCTGCATGCCTGGGTTAGAAATTCAAGGACTTGCAAATTTTCTACCCTGGGTGGTCTTGTTGGAGCAGTCCCTTGTGGGGCTGGTTGCCCCTCATGGCTGTAGGTGCTCCTTGCTGTGCAAAGTTTTGGGAAGAAGCTTTCAAAGACTGACTCGTTATCTTGGCCCTGAAGAACTGGCTCCCTACAACTCCCTGAAAGGAGATTGTAGACAGGTGGGAGTTGGTCTTTTCTCCCAGGTAGCAAGTGATAGGAAAAGAGGACATGGCCTCAAGTTGCCCCAGCAGATTTAGATTGGAACAGTTTCTTCACTAAAGGGGTGGTCAAGCATCAGAACAGGCTACCCAGGGAAGTGGTGGAATCACCATCATTGGAAATGCTCAAAAAACCACGTGGTCTAGTGGTGGACCTGGCAGTGCTGGGTTAATGATTGGAATGGGTGGTCTCTATGAATCTAATTAATCGATCTTCTCATTTGAGTTGGAATTCCTCGTCAGTTTGGTCCTCCTCCACGAGCTGCCGGTGACACCCCTCCAGCCACTAGAGGGGGAAAAAGGTCTGTGGTGTTGGCAGGAGGAAGCTCTGACAGGCACCAAACCATTCCTTCATCTCCCCAGGGACCTGGGACACGAGGACAAGTCTTCACTCTGTTCAGCACTCAGTGGATTTTTGCTGTTTCTACGAAGAAGGGTTTGGGGTTTTTTTTTGAGCTGGAAGGTGGAGTGGTCAGGAAGGTTTAAGAAGTTGCTGTGACATGATGGTTCCTCTGGCCCTTACGGTTGGTGCGTGTTGTTTCTCTGCAACAGGGCTCAATAAAGGACCAGCTAAAAGCTTACGGTGCTCTGACCGAGAACGTCACACGGAAGTACACCAGGCAGATCCTGCAGGGAGTCTTCTACCTACACAGCAATATGATTGTCCACAGGGATATTAAAGGTGAGTGGATAGTACAGAGAAGCTTCTTGCTTGCTTGGCATTGTTCAGCCCAGCCTCCCCCTGCCCCAGTACAAGTCCTCGTGCACAGCACAGCGCTGGGATCTGCTATTTGAAGGATTTCTGCCCCTGCCCTTCACCAGCTTGAGCCATGAAAATCTTGAGCAAGCAGCTGCAAACCAAAATCTTGAGCTGTCTTCTCTCTCGAGGGATTATTGTTAACTGCCCTTACATGTCTGAAAATCTGGTGTAGCACAGCCAAGGACTGAGAGGCTCCGGCATTTGGGGAGGTCTGAGGCTCCTTTCCGCTGTCTGTGGGTGGGCAGGATGATCTGTTGGCCCCCATGCACTGATCATTTTTGGGAAACCTGCTGAGTGAGGGGATGCTGGTGGGAGTCAACCCTCTGGGAGAGCAACTGCCTTAGGACGGAAGGATTTGATACAATGCAGAGTCCAACCCAGCACAGCTCTTTGGGCTCCCTCCTGCCTGGCTCTTCGCCTGTGCCTTTCCTGCTCTCCTCACTTCAGGTTGCTGCTTCATCTCTTGGGGGTCTTGTCTTTGCTTTTCTCCTCAGGTGCCAATATTCTGAGAGATTCTGCTGGAAATGTGAAACTTGGAGATTTTGGGGCCAGCAAACGCATCCAGACCATCTGCATGTCTGGAACTGGGATTAAATCTGTCACGGGAACACCATACTGGATGAGCCCGGAGGTTATCAGTGGAGAGGGCTATGGAAGGAAAGCTGATGTGTGGTAAGGAATGGAGTGAAAACCCCACCACTGCTACTTAAATCAAACAATCCTTTTGGGAGGCTGTAATGGGAGCAACAGGTGTAGCTAGTAGTGGGAAGAAGTGCGAAGGATGGAAAATAGGAGATACACGTTAGGATCAGCTGTGCAGCTATCCAGAGGGAACATGTTGTAGCTAAGTTCCCAAAACAGGAGCACTCAGAATCACAGCTTGCTTTTGGAAGCTCTTGTCTTGGGTGAGTCTCACGTCCAGCTCATCCCCATAACTGCTTTTTAATTCTGGTGTGCTGGTTTGGGCAAATTTGGAGGAAAACCAAAGATGGATGTCGCCCCAAGACATCTGGAAAGCAAGTTGATAAAAAAGCTCACTAAAAGAGCTGTTGAGTTTTGGTGGCCCTGACTTTGGGTTCACTTAGCCCGGCTCAGAGGGTCTTCAATGGCCTTCCCAAATCTGCTGCTGCATGTGGCTCAGACACAAAGACAACCAAAATCATTGGCTGCTTGTGAATGTTTTGATCTGTGGAAGATGACAGGTGGAGCCTGGAAGAGTTGGGATAACACTAGTAATCTTCCCAGTATATGAGGAGGAAGCGCTGTCTTCACAGTGTGCTTTCCATTGGGTGCCCAAGCAAAGAGGGTCAACAAAAAATAATCCTTCCAAGAGAACCCTCTTTGGGTGGGAAAACCAGAAAGTCCTTAGCAGGTGTCCATGTACCCTGCACCACCTGCTCTGGCTGATGGGAGGGGAATGTGGTTTATTTTTTTAGGATCAGTTATGAATGGAGGTGACAGAATATCTCTGCCAAGACCAGGACTCTCGAGCAAGCCGAGGGAAACCTCTCAGGCTCTTTGCTGCTCATCCCACGTGTTCCTTCCCAGATATACCTCAGAGATTACGTTGAATGGAGGCAAACGTTTCATTCTGGCTCAGCTTCCTGGGGAACTACATGCTATTGCTGAAATGCTATGTGCTGTCTGAACCCGTGCTTGGGTTTCCCTTCAGGGGATGCTCCAGTGAGCTTTTATGAGACTTAGTATCTGCCAGTTAAGGTAGGAAGAAAAGCCACCAGCTTTAAGGCAAGGCTTCTGCATTCACTCCTGCTATGGGAAAGTCCAGTGCCAAGGACCTGTGTGACCAGGGAGCTTCAGGGGATGCTACATACAAGGGACATGTGCCCATCTCCTGCAGGTTTGCTCCCTGCACAGTCCCTTTAGGCAGGTGCAATCCCAGAGCTGATGAGACTCGAGCTGCAGGGCCACCGCCCCAGTCCCTCACCCTGTGCTTGGCGTTGTTGCAGGAGCGTGGCCTGCACCGTGGTGGAGATGCTAACGGAGAAGCCGCCCTGGGCAGAGTTCGAGGCCATGGCGGCGATTTTTAAAATCGCCACGCAGCCGACCAACCCCCAGCTCCCCGACGGCGTCTCCAGCTCCTGCCGCAACTTCCTCAAGCAGATCTTCGTGGAGGAGAAGCGGAGGCCGACGGCCGAGGACCTGCTGAGACACCCCTTCGTCAACTGCGGGCTCTGAGCCCTGGCAGCGGGGATGGGAAGCGCCGGCGGCAGGGTCGGACCTCACCCGGGGCTGTCCTGACAGTCCCTTCTCGCTCGTTGCTCCTCGGGCCCCGCCGCGTTGTTGGATTTTCAAGCTGCGCTCGGGACTGTTGGCGCCGGGAATTCAGAGCGAGGGATTTCCCGGCCTGTGCGGGTGCCGGACCACGTAACCTCCCTGCCGCCAGCGGTACCGGGGCCGTCCCCGCTCGTCACGGAACTGCTCTCTTGGGGGAAGTGTGGCAAGCGGGAAATGTCCCCCCCAGCACGGCGGCGGTGCTGGCAGCATCCCCGGGACCGGTGGGGGAGTCGGATGCTCAGCGGCCGTCACCACCTTTCGCAGAGGAACAGACAGCGCCTTCAGCCAAGCCGGAGGAGATGATCCTCAGACCACAGAGTCGGGGGGACCTGGGCGTCCCCGTTCACAAGGGGACCACCCCCGCTGGAGCAGCTGGCGGCTCCGGCGGGGCGGCGTTTCACACTGTCCTGTGCCTTACGCGGTTACAATCAAGGAGTGATGCTCGGCTCGGATCTGGTGTGAGGATGCAGCAGCCGTGTTGACTTTGCCTTGGCGCGTGTGTGTGTGCGTGTGTGAGTCTGGGAACAAGGGGGTCTTCTCGGGGTGCAGGAGGTCTGTGCCGGGTACACCCGCGGACGGATGCCCGGGACCCCTGCCACGGGCTGAGGGATGGTTAAATGATGATGGTGGTGTTTAAATGCTGTCGATGGCGGGGGTGGGCAGGGCTGAGCAGCAGCCAGATGGTGTTGGGAGCCATCGGGATTCAGGTGGGAGCTGAAGGGAATCTCAGCAAGGACGGCTCTGCTCACAGCCATGGTTTTGCTGAGCCGTGCCTGTGCTGCTGCGCTGGGGCTGGAGAGACGTCATCGTATTCTGGAAGTGGAGCTGCAGGGAGAGCCCAGTGGATCTCTGTAAAACCCAAGAGAGTGCCTAAAATTAGGCAGAGAGGACTGGTCCTCCTCCTCCGGGTGCCTCCTCCTCCTCCATGCCTTATGGACCATCCCCAGGTACAGGGAAGGGGGAGCATCACTTCCATGGTGGTGCCCAAGGGAGCAGCTGCAGGACCACGGAGCCTCAGACTGGGAGAGTGGAGCTGCAGCAGGCGAGGGCAGCTGGAAGCAGATTTCTTCCTGCAGTAGGTTTGAAGTTGTAGGAGAAAATGGGCCAGTCAAAAGCAGAGCTGGGCTACAGCCTCTGACCAGCAGTACCCCGCTGGAAAACCTGGGCAGGAAGCACACACAGAGTCCCTGGAAGCTAGTTAATTAATTAATCAGATCTTGGGGGGTTTTGGATTAATTGCACCATCCCACCTCCCCCTCCCCTGCTGCATTAGCTGTTTCCACCGACTCAGCGAAGGGTTAAAAAAGCAGTTACCAGGAGGTTCCGTCCTCAGGCCAGTGTGTCAGACACAGGTTTATTTTAATGCTGGTTTTCAGTGAAAATGAAAAGTGTTGCTTAGACTTAAGAGGAAAGTGAAAAATTGGTTGTTTGTGTGAACACATCCTTGAATTCTTCCATGAGGAAGAGATCAAGACTTTGCACCGCTGGTGTGGCGGTGGGAGCGTGTCCGTGTCCTCAGCTCTGAACAGAGAAGCAAGATTTAGGAGGTTGCCCAGAGTTGCTGTGGATGTCCCATTTCTGGAAACATTCAGGGTCAGGGTTGGATATGGCTTGGAGCAACCTGGTCTGGTGAAAAGTGTCCCTGCCCATGGCAAGGGGTTAGAATGCGATGAGCTCTAAGGTCCCTTCCAACCCAAACCATTCAAAGATTTTATGATTTTAAGAATTATTTCAGTTTTTAAAAAAATATACACTGTGAGTATGAGAGCAAATGAAAATAAATACCTAAAAGAATTCCCTATAAATTTGCCTGAAAGCTGCAGGGGCTGGTTACTGCCCAAGCCAGGATCCAGGGAAGCTGGGATCTGGTGGAGCAGCACCAGGGGTTGTGTCAGTCAGCCATGGTGGTGATGGGCAGCTCCCCACGGGGAGGGGAAAAAGTCTCCTTTTGCTGAGGGGAATGAAGAATTTTATTCTGTGAATAGGACCAAATCCATCAGTCTGGTCAGTAATATGGGATGGATGGAAACAAACACAAGGGAAAAAAAAATCAGTGTTGTCTGGGAATGGGTTTGGCAGAAGAGGGTAACAAAGTGTGTGTTCACCAAACCAAAAAAAAAAAAAAACCATCAAAACCATTTTTAAGCTGTTTTCTCTTCTTTCATTGAATCTGGTTTGGGTTTTCTCAGCCTTTCAGTGGTGGGTGGGTGTTTCCCTTCTTTCCAAAGATTTGAGAGCCAAAGGGGGCTCCTGGCTGCCCCAAAACGCTCCCAGGGCCCTCAAACCACCTAAATCCTCCCGTGGATGGATGTGGCTCGTGTGTGGGTGTGTGTGTGAGTGTGAGTGTGAGACACTCCTCAGGTGCCTTTGCCTTTCTGGTTTGTAAAACCCTTGCAGTGTTCTGATGTACAGAATGGAACTAGGAAAAGCAAATGGAATTATTCTGCCATGTAAAGTCATTTTCTGTTTGTTTGGTTTGGTTTTATTTTATTTTGCCTGTAGCAGGCCCTGCGGCTTTCCCTGCGCGCTGCCGCGTATCCATGGAGAAATTAATTCCTTTTGGGGGACAGACTGGAGCAGGACATTGGAACAGGCTGTCCAGGAAAGTGGTGGAATCACCATCCCTGGAAGTGCTCAAAAGGCATTTGGGGGTGTGGTTTAGTGGTGAACATGGTTGGACTTGATGATCTTGGAGGTCTTTTCCAACCTTAATGATTCCATGATCCTACATTTTTATTGCCTGTCCCCTGCTCACCAGCACAGCCCCTTCCCAGCATGGGTGGGGGCACAGGGGGCACTTGGTGTGGCCACCCTGGGGGCAGTGGGGCCAGGGAGTGACAAGAAGTTGATGGGTCCCCAGGATTTCTGGAACAGATGGATCTGTGCAGTTCTCTGACCTGATGGCTCTGCATGTCCCTTTGTCCTGACATTCCACCTTGGACTCTGAATGCACAGGCTTCTGTGCTTCTAAACCTAATTTTAATTTATTTTTATTTTAAAATTTTGGAGTTTTTTCTTTATTTTTATTTCCTCTTCATCCCCCTCCCTTCCCTCATTTTCCCCTCTTTTCTCTCCCCTTTTCCATTTTGCTTTTTTTCCCTTTCTTCTTCTTTTTTTTTCTTTTTCCCTCTTCCCTTTTTCCCTTTTTTTCTTTTTGTTTCCCCTTTTTCCCCCCCTCTTTTCCCCTTTTCCCCTCTTTTCCCGTTTTCTTCCTCCTCCCTTTTTCCCCTCTTTTCCCGTTTTCTTCCTCCTCCCTTTTTCCCCTCCTTTTCCCCGTTTCCTTTTTTCCCTTTTTCAGTCCTGTTTTTCCCTTTTTTTCCCCTTCTTTTTTCTTTCTTTTGCCCCCTTTTTCTCTTTTTTTTTTTTTTTTTTGTTTTTGTTTATCTTGGTTTGTTGGGTTCGGGGCCGGGGAGCGGGTTATCCCAGAGGCGGCGTATGCAAATGAAGGGGCGGGGAGATGCAAATGAGCAGCAGCTCTGTTCCGGTGTTGTATGCAAATGAGGGGGCGGGCCCATGCAAACGATTACGCCCGGCCTGTGACAAGATGGCGGCGGCGGGGCGGCGGGCACAGCTGGTGCTGGGGCATTTGGCCGCGGCCGCGCCGGGCCCGGGGGCCGCCCCCAGGGCCGTGCCCTGCGCCGGGGGTCCCCCGCCGGCCACCAGCCCTGACGACGTGGTGGTGGTGCACGGCCGCAGGACCGCCATCGGCCGCGCCCGCCGCGGCGCCTTCAAGGTACGGGCTGGGGGGTCCTGCCCGCCTGCGCCCCGCGGAGCGGGGTCCCACAGGTGCCGGACACCCCCACTGGGAAAGGGGTACCTCCCTCCTCGCACGCCCGGGTGCTGGACCCCTGCCTGACCCCCAGACACCGCCCCGGAGCTGCTCTGCTCTGAAAGAGTCTAAATCTCGACGTTTTGTGATGGTTTTAATGCTGGGGGTGCGTGGCCCAGGTGTGGCAGCGCCAGTGGCATCCCCCAAAGGAGTCGGGAGTTGTGTCGAGGGGTCCCCAGCTCCCCTCGCAGCCTGGACCAGCCACCGTCCGCTGTCACCTGCCCTGTCACACGGAGCAGCCGCTTTTCAAGCGGCGTGTCCCTCATCTGCACAGCTTGGCACGGACCTGCCACCCTTCTGGAACCTGCTTCTCCCTGGGTGGCATCCACAGAGTCCTGGGCAAGAACACGGTGCCAGGATGACCTCAAAGGGTGCTCGTTCCTTGCCATCCTCCCAAACAGGTCTCCTCATGCTGGCGGTGCTTCCCACCATCTGAGGGGTCACCTCAGTTTGTTTCACAAAATAAATGGAGGGGCTCCATTTGCTGGGTCTTGTCACATAAATCTCTGTAGGTGTGTGATTTTGAAAGCCCCACAGAGCATGTTCCTATTAAACCGAGGTAGGTGAGAAAGCAGCATGTGTGTTACAGTGCCTGAAGGAAACCTGGGGTAAAAACATGCAGGTAATTCTGCTGTGGTAGGAAAACAACGACCACCGTGAGCTGAGAAGTGGAATAAAGCTGCCTTAGCACCACATGCCAGCCCTCTGAAGTGGTCTGAGGCTGAACTGGTCATAGGGCACTTACTGATGTTCACTGGTGGTGCTGATCCCCTGTGCTTTTAGGACACGACACCCGATGAGCTGCTGGCTGCGGTGATGACAGCTGTCCTCCAGGATGTTAACCTCCGTCCTGAGGTACTGGGAGACATCTGTGTGGGTGAGTGACAGCCTCTGCCCGGTGAAACTCCTGGTCTGGACAACTGTGTGGGACAGGCTTCTCGTATCCTGTGGGATACTCACAAGTCTCATGGGGCTGGAAGAGTTTAGTGTGTAGCATTAGGTTTTCATGCCTGTCCTCTTGGTGCTGGGGCTCTGATCTGGTGCTGGGTGGTACCAAGCTGTGGTGATGGGAACATCCCTTCAGTGCCTGTGAGGGGAATGCAGCCAATTGACTGGAATTGTGTCTTGCTCTCAGGGAATGTGCTGCAGCCTGGAGCTGGCGCCTTGATTGCAAGAGTTGCACAGTTTCTAAGGTAAGCTCTCAACCAGACTGAGGTTCTTCCTCTCCTCCTTGGGCCATGGAGCAGCACAGGGTCAGAGGTTGCAGTGAGGCTCATGCACTCCCAGGAATTACAGCAAATCACCTTTTGCCTAGAAACTGGACTTTGATCGAGCGCTTGGAGAACGCTGATGGCAGAGGGATGGGGAGGCAGGTGAAGCTGTTTAATTTGTTTGTGCTGCCTGTGTTGGGCCTCTGAAAGGGACGTGATGTTTTGTGGGCTCCCAGCTGCACCTGCTGCCTCTCTGGACTGTGAGGCTGCACTTCTCTCTGCTGTGTTTGGTCCAAGAATCATGGATGGGCTCAGATCTTTCTGGCATTGCCCAGTGTTGGTCAATAGCTCGTACTGAGCTGGATCCCAGATTCCAAATATTTCAGCCAGTTTCTGTTGCTATTGTTTCCTTCTGTCAGTCACTGCACAACTACCACTTCAGAGAGGTGCAGGCACAGCTTGCCATAATTAGGAATATTACAGAGCTTTTCAGGGTTTCTGGCCTGGGTCAGAGCTCAGGATCTCCCAGGGAGGGCCCTGCTTAGAGAGGACCTTCTGAAGACAGACCCATGGGGAAACAGCATTTGGAGCCACTTGCAAATGAAGTGTGGAAATTATCTTTGAACTTTGCTTTCCCTTGGTGCAGGACCAAATAGATGAAGAAATGGATAAAGTGGTCTGCTTGGAACTTGAGGGTTAAAGTTTAATCAAGTGGATTTATGCATTCTTTAGAGCTTTGGGTTTCATCACTGAGTCTTTGCCAATGCTGTCTTGTTTTCCAGTGGTATTCCAGAGACGGTGCCGTGCTCCAGTGTGAACCGGCAGTGCTCCTCGGGGCTACAGGCCATTATCAACATAGCTGGTAGGTGTTGTGGGCACTGGCATCAGAGTCAATGCCTGTCCCAACCCAAGGGCTCATTCCTTCTGTCCTCTAGTCTCTCTGAGCAGTAAAACAATGATAATGTCTTGTGCCGTAGGGAATTTTCAGTGTGATGTTAGTTGAATACTCTTACATCCTTGAGTGGCTGAGTTTATCCCTAGAGAAGTGTTTTTGTTTTCTGGGGTTAAGTTCCACCATCACCTCCATATCAGGCAGCTTCCAGAAGGGTCCCTGCAGTTCTCTCTGGCCCCATATTAGTCCTCAGCCCCATCAGCTCCTTGGCCTGGCTCTCAGTCTGGCTGGCAGGGGGGCGAGGAAATGCCCATTTGGCTGTACTGGCTGCTCAGGTGTGTGGAAACTGCAGCAGGGCTGGAAATGCTTTTGCTCCTGATGACAGTAAGAATGTTTATGCACTGCTGTTACAGGTGGCATCCGAAATGGATCGTATGACATTGGCTTGGCCTGTGGGTAAGGAAGTATTTTCATAGTGCTTGCTTAGGCTTCCTGAAGGTAACACTCTGTCCCTCTGCAATAGCTTGCCATAATTAGCTTTTTAGCTAATCTCCAATTAACTAGCCTCTTGAAAGACCAGCAGCTCTCTTGAATGAAGAAATTAATATCCTACCTATGCTAATGAGTGTTCTGCAGACTTACAGGATGTGTTCTGTGCTGTCAGACGAGTTGTTCTGTGCTTCAGTCCTAACATCAAAAGCAGTGTTTATTTTTTGGAGGATTATGTAAATGTTAGGTTGGTTTTTGGGGGAATACTAGTGACCACATACACAGTGACTTCAGAAGAATGAGTGGAAAAAAAACTATTCAGTAATCCTGAGGCCAAAGTACTGGGTTTCTCCTTTTTTATACTTTGATGGCTCTAATCTTTCATTACTTATTACTGCACACAGTTATTCTTTAGTTCTTAGGAAAAGGTTTATATTTACAACTTCTCAGCACCTGCACACACACATTGAGCAAGATCAGGTGCTGAGAATGCTCTTCCCTTCCCAGACTGCTGCAAAATAAAGAGCTCAGCAGGACAGGTGTGGTGTTCTGCTGTAGGCAGAGCACCTGATGTGATCAGCACTTGTGTAATGCTTTTCACACCTCCACTTTAACACACTCCTTTCAAGAAGTTGCTTGGCAGTGTCCACCAAGATGTGCTTATAGGGACTGACAGCCTTTGCACCCCTGGGTGTGCCAGACACTGGGTTTTGTTGTGGGAAGCTCTCTGGCCTCTGCCCTGCAGTGTCCTCCATTAAGACATACAATCCATGAGTTACAACTAGCTTTTGGGAGCTGGATTTATCCTAAGTCTTACTCCTCCACAGAGTGGAGAAACAGTGGATGACAACACAAAAGGCAGTAGCCGGGGTTTCTCTTACTTAAAACCCAGTCCTATGCCTTCCTTCAGGAGCAGATGCAGCTGAAGTCAATGATGGAGTGTCCCATCTTAGAGCTAGTTTAAATTGCTGATAGCACTTACTACAAGCTGCCTTACTTTCTCCTTGCCTTTCATTTTCCAGGAATGGTTTCTTTGTTATTTATTCTTCATGAGGGTATTTGTGTGGTGCAGAGTAGAATCAAGCCCTCTTCCCATTGTAAACTTCATAATCTAGACTGACCTTACAAAAGCTCACGAATCTTAAGTGATGGCTTTGTATTTCTGTAGTAAATTTGAGTATCTTCAATGTGTTAGTTCATTTGTGGGTCAAAGATTGCACCCTGTGGGATCCATGTCTGAGATTCTTTGTGTTGCGAAACACAAATGGTGCAACTCACTGAAATCTCTTTGCCATGGTTTGCTTAATACTTCCCTTTTTCTACTGCCAACCTGTTCTTAAGATCTGAGCGGTATTTTTATGTCCGTTGACAATATCACTGAAAACTCCAGCCCTTGAACCTTGGGTTTCTCATTATGTTTGAGGACAAATGTGCCAGAATCATAGCAATGCCTTCCTAGCTGGGGAAACACAAGAAATTAACTGCTGACATTGGTATCCTGTTCTAGTGAAGCAAGAACCAATTGAATCTCACAATCTGTTTTCATTTAATGATAATTCTTAAGTTGATGATTAAAGAGCTTCTGCCTCAGCCAGTTCTTAATTAGCAGCTGCATTTCTGTGGGATAATAGGAAAGCATGTTGTCAGGATACTGAGTTTTAATCAGTCTTAATGGAGCAATTCAAATTTTTCTTGTGTTTAGCGTGGAAACAATGTCCCTCAGAAGTGCAAATAACCCTGGTGATATCAGTTCCAGCATGATGGATAACCCCAAAGCTCGAGATTGCCTTATTCCTATGGGGTAAGTGTTTCCCCTTCCCACAGTTTAAGGGTTTTATAGATGCTCTGTCTCCTCAGCAACCATAGTTACAAATCAACCTGAATGTGATGAGCTTGGAGCCGTGTGTGCTGGCATCCTTGGTTGTGGTGGAAGATGAATGATGTGAAATGGGCGGAGATCACCAACTGTGATCAAAGATTTTCTTGTCTTAAGCTCAATGGCTTGTTGAGCAAGGAGAATGGATTGGAACCTTGTTCTGGTCCTAGATTTGATTCTGGATTAGTTTCTGCCAGCAGTTCTAAGTTGAGAATGCAGCAGTTGGCTTTGAGACTAAAGCCACCGCTTGTACCTCGTGTGGTCTTAGTAGAAGCCAACTGCAGCTCCATTAGACGTGTCCTTGGATTAATTCTGTGATGTTGCTTTCCCCAGAATAACCTCAGAAAATGTCGCAGAGAAGTTTGAAGTTTCCCGGAAGAAGCAAGATGCCTTTGCCTTGGCTTCCCAACAAAAGTAAATGCTTTTTTTGTTAGTCTTTTTGGGTTTTTTAATCTTTTAGTTAAGAAATAAGTACAGCTGCAAAACACACTGCTACTTCCTGGTGAAGTGCAGCCTTTGTGTTGCCTTCCAATCCTTAATAGTGAGCAAAGAAGCTTGAGGGGTTCAGACCGAAATTCAGTGCTTGTGCAGGGTTGTGTGTGAGGAGGGAACGGGAGTCCAGAGCTGTACTGGGATTGTGTGACTGACCTCACACAAGTATCACTGGGCACATAGACCCTGAACAGTGAGTGCCCTGCTTGTTTCAGCATCCAAAGGTCCCTCCCCATGGCAGGGAGGGTGGAACTGGATGATCTTTAAGGTGCCTTCCAACCCAAACCAGTCTGTGTTTCTATGATACAGCCTCAGGGAGGTTTCTGGAATGAGTGCATGGTGAGGTATTTTCGTAGTGGCTTTGGCTCAGGATCACTGGAACCTGAACGTGGGACCGGCAGCAGAGGGAACCTTTCCCATGAGGGAATAGTTGAGTGTGGCTGTGTAGAGAACTGCTGAGCCTGTGAGAAGAGTGACTTGTCCTTGCTGCAGGTGTTTGGCTCTGAGTTAGTCCAATCCTACCTCTGATAACCTTCCTCTTGGGTTAAATCACTGCCAAAGTCAACTGACCCCAGAATCCATGGGGCTGTACTGGCAGAGCAGTGGCAGGTGATAGGGTGAAGTTTCTGCCATCAAAGAGTTAAACTTGCTTTCAGAGCTCTGTTTAAGCATCAGCCCGGTCCAATTATTTATCTAACACAGGAAGCCACTGCACAGGGTAGTTAACCTTTAAATTCCGGCCCTGCTGCTCAGGGAACTTGGCATGCCAGCCTTTCTCACTGCCATGGAACTGATAACCAGAAGGGTATGTGAATGTGATCCTCACTCTCACATGAGGCAAGGGGTGACTTTCTGGCCTTGGTCTCAGGATATCTGTGGAGTTACTGACCTGTCCTTCAGCACTTTGCTCTAATTGCTTACCTGGGAGCATTGAATATTTTCATTTTATTGGTAAAAATGCAAAGTGATGAAGGGGTAAAACAAGCTTTTAGTCTCTGATTTGTATTCTCTGTGAAGGATTTACCTCTGGAAGGTAAATCTTCTAAATCAACTCCGTTTTGAAGGCTTTTAAAGTATGTTGTTGATAGGAAAGATTAGATCTACATGGCTTGAACTAATTCTGGTTTAGTTAATTGTATTCTGCTTGGTCATGGCAGTTACTGCTAGTTCAGGGTTCATTTATTTTCTTACAGTTGTGATGTGACTGTACCCCTGGACAAACAGAACTTCCATGTTGGGGGCTGGTGGTGGTCAGTCAGGCACAGAGGTGTTGATGGGAACAGAAAGGGGATCTTGCTCAGAAATGAGTGATCCTGTGGCCCAGATTTGGAGACAATGCCCATTATGTTGATGTAGTGGTAAAAAGTTTGTCTTCCCATGAATGGAAATAAGAATTTGTCTGTTGTCTTGACCACCACTCGGTGATGATGTACCAAATTCCACCTTAGTTCATTCTCTAACTGGTTTCCTTCACCTTAGTTCTCCTGCAGTTCACCTCCAAAATATTTTAACCTTTCATACTCTTTTTTTACCAGAGCAGCAAAAGCTCAGCAGATGGGACTGTTTAAAACCGAGATTGTTCCAGTGAAGACCACTGTTTCAGACAATGATGGCAACAAAAAAACAATCACTGTGCACCAAGATGAAGGGATTAGGCCCTCCACAACGCTGGAAGGCTTGGCAAAGCTGAAACCTGCCTTCAGAGAGGATGGAAGCACTACAGCAGGTCAGCTCAGCTGTTACATTTGTGTCGTTCCTCTGGTTTACCTGCCTTTACTAGAACAAAAAGGATGTTAATAGGTCTCTTCCAACAGGGAATGCCAGCCAGGTCAGCGATGGAGCAGCTGCTGTTCTCCTGGCAAAACGCTCCAAGGCAGCACAGCTGGGGCTGCCGGTGCTGGGGGTGCTGAGGTCCTTCGCTGTGGTGGGGGTGCCACCTGACGTGATGGGCATAGGGCCAGCTTATGCCATCCCTGTTGCTGTGGAAAAGGCAGGTGAGAACCACTCATTCGGGCAGTGCTTGGCACAAGCAAATCAGACTCCCTGCATGGAGATTTAAGGTTATATTATTCAAGCATGTGCATCTGTTGGAACAGTGAACTTAAATCCTTAAAAACCTTAAAAATCCTTAAAACCTTAAAAGAGGTCCTGCCTCTGGTTGTTGCAATGCTCTTCCCTTGTACTGGTGTGTAAATTGTCATTCACTCACCTTTGAGAAGCTCAGGAGTAAATCCCTGCACAGGCTCAACAAGAGTTGACGTGTGGTAAGTGATTGAGTGTTCACTTAGTGCTGTTTTCTCTTCTTTTTTATGACCAATGTGTTGGGGAGTGGTTTGATGTTTGGTTTTTGATGGTTTTTTTCTTTATAATTTTGTCATCTTACTTAGGGTTTTTTCCACACTCATTGGGCTAAACAGCTTTTATAGCTGATGAGCTGATTTAGCCTGGCCTGGCTACAGTCACATACCCACCTGTAGCTTTATCTTTCAGTCTCCAAACACCCTTCAGTCCTTAATCCCTCTGCAGAGAAATCTCTCTTAATCTGAGGAAACTCAGCAGAGTCAGTGACACAATGCCATGAACTGTGATGTTTTGCAGTCTTTAGTCACTGCTGTACATAAACTTGTTCAAGTGTAGATATCCCACATGGAGCTGAGGTTCTTCTTTTTTAGATGGAGTAGAACTGGAATTCATAGAGGGAGGCTGTCAGGCAATTACTCTCTGATACAGTCATGAGGCAAAAATACCTCCTTTTAACTCCTGACTTTTCTGGCCCATAGGTCTAACTCTGAATGACATTGATATATATGAAATTAATGAAGCCTTTGCAAGCCAGGTGAGTAAACATCATGTTTGTGTTGCTGCATTGCTTGGCAACTGAGTGTATTTCAGCTTGGTCTCCAGGTTAAGATTTTTAACTTGTTCCACATATTACATCTTCAGCCAAATGTTAATAACATGTGCAGACTATTTTCCTTTTCCTTCAAATAAAAATGAGCAGGCCATTGCTTATACAGCTTAATATTAGAAAAAAAAAAAAGTCCACTAAATAAGAATGTAGTTTTTGCTATTGTGCCCTCATAGCAACTTGCAACATCTGTTTCACCAGGGCTGTGAATTAGTGTCAGGTTATCTGTCTGAATGTGTGTGGGCTCAGTTTGAGATGAAATGGACAGTTGTAGCTCACTTCTCTGTGCCTTGGATCACTTCCACTCCTTTCCACTGAGAAGGATGGTCTAGCTGGAGTCAGGCCTCTGAACTGGAGGAGGAGAGCTGAGAACTAAGGAAGACAAGACCATCTCCATGAACCCATTCCCTGTGTCTTTCCAGGCTGTGTACTGTGTTGAAAAGCTGGGCATTCCCATGGAGAAGGTGAACCCTCTGGGAGGAGCCATAGCTCTGGGACACCCCCTGGGCTGCACTGGTGCTCGGCAGGTCGTCACTTTGCTCAATGAGCTGAAGCGCAGAGGGAAGAGGTGAGTGCTGAGCATCAGTGCTGGCCTCACACCTGCTGGGTGTGCAGCTACCACGGGCTCAGGGGGAACCACTTCGGCTTAAGCTTTCTCCATCCCTTGGACGGGATAACCATCCATTTGGGTGAAGCTTTCTCTATCACTTGGATGACTTTGAACCTGAATTCCCTGGGCCTCTCCTAGTGACACAGGAGAGCTCTGGACAGCTCAGGTTTATTATATTCTTTATTTTTATTCTTTTTACCTGGATGATGTAAGCCTGAGCTGTCTTTTCCTCATGTTCTTTATTTCAGAGCGTACGGAGTTGTGTCCATGTGCATTGGAACTGGCATGGGCGCCGCGGCCGTGTTCGAGTACCCGGGGAAGTGAGCTCCAGTGCTGACAGAACAACACCACAGCTCACTCTCTGCCTTCCCTGGTCATAGCAAGTGATTTGCACTGAAATCAAGTGGGTTCTGGGATTTGTTACTAGATCTACAAATTTTAGGCAGAAATTGTGAAGTAGAACTAATGGTACAGCTCTGCTAAGAAGGTGAGGAAATGCAAAACTGGCACCTGGCTTCCTGACATAAGAAATTAGCTCAGCTGAAATTCAGTTACAGGCCCTGGTATGGTGATTATGAATGAATATTTTAAATGTAATTGATCTCTTAATTCTGTGAATATTACCAGAGAGTAGTTGTTCATGGGACAGTGTTGTTGTATGACAAACTGGCAAAAAGGGTCACTCAAAATGAAAACATCAGTCCACATGAAAAGACTTTTCCAGCATTTTCTTACAAGGTTTCACCATTTTGCAAGAAGTTTAAAAGAGCTTGGTTTGAAGCAGACATGACATGCTTGCCTTCACAACTGTCTGTCTTAGCCCAGTCAGAAGTTGTCTGTGTCTTAAATTGTCCCTACACTGGAGGAATGGGCTGGAGCTCGCTGCTGGTGGAGCTGCTCTGAAGCCTCCAGTGGGGGAAAGTGGAAGGACTGGAATGTAATTTCCACAGGAAATGCCTGAACAGCAAGGTTCTGTTGAATTGCTAGATGCCAGGAATTTGGATGTGGCCATTCCTTCTTTTACAGTACATGTCTGATTATCGGTTTGTGTGACTCCAAGGACAATCTTGTGCTTAATCATATTTACTTACCTAACATAAAGCAAATTGCAGCATTACATTTACTGCAAGCATTACATCAGTGACAGCTCAGTCCTTCAGTGCTAATACAAACATGTTCCATCTTGTGTCTTTTGTCATCCCTTATTTCTTCTCTTGTCTGAACAGGATGCTCACTGAAACTCAGCTTGAAAAAGAAATGTACTCATCGCTGGTTTAAATTTGTAACAAACTGAAGTTCTTTGCCCTGACTGTTGTTTTTGCACTTAATAATACAATTGGGTTCTTGCAATACATTTGTTTCATTTTTATGATGATTGTTTGTTGAAGGTCATGATGAGTTGGAGCTCTTCAATATTTTCACAATCTCATGCTGTAGCCTGTCTCACCCAGCAATCACACAGGCTGTATGTTAGAGCCAAAAAATGGAATTACTTAGAGGGGGTAAAGAGTCATTAACAAAAGCCTTTTATTTAATGGGAGTGGAAAACTTAACAGACTCAGAAGTGGGAATTGCAGCGACCTTTAGCTAAAATAATATTAAAATAATTTAAAAAGAAGTGTGAGTAAATGGGAACCATGTGGGGGGAAAGAATGAAAAGGAAGAAGGGTTCCTCCCTCTGTCACTGAAGGGGATGTTCTCAAGGCCCAAGCATGATGAAACACACAGGTTGGTAATTTTCCAAGGAGACCAGGGAAAGTTTGCTCTTCCCCTTTTCATGTAAGGCACAGAGAAAACAGCCTGGGGAATGCTGGCCTATTCACCAGTTCTTGCTTTTATTATGTGTCCATGTCCATTTTAATGTCAAATAAATGAGGCAAAACAAAAGCTACTTTAAGGTATGAACAGTCTTCAGCTGTAATTCAAGGCATGCTGGGCTATGCAAAGGGCTTTGGGCTGACTTCCACAGCTGCTTTGCAATTTAAAACCTTGTTCTGTGACTAAAGCTAAGCTTACCACAGCAATAAAAGTAACAGTACAGAGTGTGATTATGACTGGTTAAGGTACCATGAGAATTCCTTTCCTCATAACCTAAATTTTCATTCTGCTAAAATTCCAGTCCCTACTAAAACAACAGCAGTAGAGGAAAATACAGGCTCAGCTGATGGCACATCTGCCTCCAACCTGTTACCTTGACATTTGTCCCACATTGTCTTGCTTAATGCACCTTCCCACGGTGCTTTCCTCGCCCTCTGAGGTGCAGCTTGCAAGGCTTCTCTTCCAGCAGTCCAGAAATGGTCACAATAGCTTCGTAGTCAGTGTTGCTCCTAAAATGCACAGCAAAAAGTTCACTTACAGCTGTGTGCAGTCCTGTGTTTAGAGATGATTTTGTGGAGAACAAGGGGAGAATAGTGGCGTAAGAGAGCTCCAAGTCACAAGCACAGGTCCCTAATGTTAGTGTCAAGCCCAGGTGACGATCTCACTTCACAGGGCTCTGTCCCACGGGTACAGTACATGGTGTTGGAAAAGAATGGTCAGGTCTGTGCCTGAAGACACTGGATTCATTTCTGAAGGAATGAGAATATCATCCTACTGGTGAAATTCTATTTTAGGTAAATAAATTAAATGAAGCTAAATTAAATGAAGCTCTGCTGGGAGTATCACCTGCACTGCCTTGATGTGAAAACTCCTCCCTGTGACAGACAAAGTTTGAAGGCAAAAGTTTCTGTCGCTCCCCTAAGACCAGAGGCAGTCATTGGAGTCCAGATTGCAAATTAACATCAAAAAGGTTACAACAACTGTAGTTTCACACTAAGTTGAAGAGCATAATTTGCCCAAGGCTAATGCCACTCAGTGCTCCTGAGACTGTTCCTGTGAAGGACTTCTCTGTGTCCAAGTGCTGGCTGTTACAAGGGCCTGAGGCAAATGCCTGTTCTGCCAGATAGCTTTTGGTTTTTCCTTCTCATAAAACAATTCCCCTGCAGGAAGAGCACTGATTTGGGGAGGTGAATTATAAAAATCACCTCACACCTTGCACATAATTATCTCCTCATGCCACATTGGTCCCACACTCTGCTGAACTGGGAATTTCTTCTTTGAAGCCCCATAGCTGAGCTGGCTGCTATACAGCAACATCTTTGCTTTCTGGTACTTCCAGGCATTTTCAGCCATGCTGATTAGCGTATTTGTCAGACAAAAAGAAGTGCTTCAGGCACATTCAGCAGAATTCCAGAAAAATTTAGGCAGTCAGGAGCTTGGGGAGGCTTCTGGTCTAGCACACTTCTCTGAGTAGGGACAGCTTAGAGCAGCTGCGCAAGGCTCCATCCCACTGAGATATCAGTAGCTCCAGTGATGGAAATCACTGGATTGTGTTCCAAGGAGATGGAAGTTATGACAATAACTCAAGTCACCTACACTTTGCTTCTTGAAATCTCCCTGTCAGCAGTTTTCAGAGCTCACTGAAATCACTGGGATAGACTTGACTCATTTTAACTTCCTGCCACCACATGATAACCTCCAAAAAATAATTTGTAATGGAAAATGATTTTTTTTTACAGGAGTTGCATTTCCCTAATCAGAACAAATAAATTAAAGTCTTTGAGTCGTCATAGAATCATGGAATGTTTTGGGTTGGAAGGGACAGCAAAGCTCATCTTGTTCCAAGCCCCTGCCTTGGGCAGGGACACCTCCCACTATCCCAGGTTGCTCAAACCTCATCCAGACTGGCCTTAAACAATTACAGAGATGGGGCAGCCACAGCTTCTCTGGGCAACCTGTGCCAGGGCCTCACCACCCTCACAGTGCAGAAGTTCTTTCCAATGTAAACCAGCCCTCTGTCAGTGTGAAGCCATTCCCCCTTGTCCCATCACTCCAGGCCTTTGTCCAAAGTCCCTCTCCAGCTCTCCTGGAGCCCCTTTAGGCACGGGAAGGTGCTCTAAGGTCTCCCCAGAGCCTTCTCCTCTCCAGGCTGAACACCTCCAACCTCTGTCAACAGCACAATTTCAGTCCTGTTAACTGTACCTTGCAGCAAAGCTGATCTGCAGAATCTCTCTGGTAGGTGCCTCCCCTTCACGTGCCTCCAAAATGCCTTTAGTTGGGAAGATGGAAAATACTTCCAGGGCCTTAGGCCTTTTCTGTTCATCTGCAGTGGAAGGGGCAAATATCAAACAAAGCCATACAAGACCCTTTGTGTAAGTGTGTGCAGCAGGTAGCACTCCTGGCAATGCACCTCTTTGCTCAGCAACTAATAAATCATGTCTCACACTGTCAGAGGGTTTCTGTGCATGTGCCCAGACTCTGTTTTCATCCTCTAATCAAGGGCAGTCATCAGTGGTCTCCACATTGAAATAATAAAGCCCTGATCGATCATCTTTCCTCTGGAATCCATCTGTTGTTAACAGCATTAGGCTCATGCTCAAACTACCCATGAGGAGCTGCTGCTTCCTGCTGCTCCTTAGGACTGATTTATAAATGAGCAGAGCATGTCTAAGAACTGTGAGGGCTGAAAATCAATCTTTTGGTTAGATGTGGAGTAACTGCTGAAATCAGTAGTGGTACAATAATGTCAAAAAAGGGAGGGGAAAGAAGAAACAGGGAAAAGCCCACAAAAGTGAGAACAAAAGCAGACCCTATGTTTGCACCCAAGATCATTACATACTGCCTCTATATTGAGCGAGTGCATGCAGTCTTAATAAAAACACTGCATAGTGAAACTCTGTAATAAGGAAATCAATTGCAAAACCAGAATACCCAGCAAAGCAGTCCAGTAGCTTCTGCAGCTGCTCCTGTTATACAGGAAGACATGTTCTGTCTTGGTCTGTGCAACAAAGCAGGTCTGGAAATCAACCCTGTCACAGGAGAGCTCCAGGACTGGAACAGTGAGGTAGGCAGTCACTGGGACCAGCTGCAAAACAGGGGAAAGGGAAAAGAGAATAAAACCCACTGCATTTTTATAGAGCTTTAGTAATTCCTGCTCCAGATGGATCATTCTTAACCCCAACCACTGAATCAAGAATCATTGTTCTGTGTTCTTTCGTAACAGAGTCAATTCCCATTCTACAGCCTTGAGTGAATTAAGTTGTTGCTTGTGTGTTACTGTTTTGGGACAGGTTTTCAAACCAGACACTGGTTTGTGTGGTCTTAATGAAGTAACATGGAGTAAACGTTCTCATTTGTTTTTAGGGTTTTTTGTGGAGCTGTAGACATTACAGCATCTCATGGTCCCTCAGGACTGTATATGGCCCACTGTGAGTCACTCAGTTAGTGCAGATTGCCCAAGATTACGATTCAATTGACTGTATCTTAGATATGGTGCTCAGTTTTATACAGGTTACTCCTCAGAAATACCTGGTATGAAAAGAAAACAGAAGTGCCTGCAGTGTGTACTGGGGCTGCTGAAGGCTGGGAAGGGGGATAGAGATTTCTGACTGGAAGAGGTCGGTCTTTAAATGCACGTGGGCTTTGACCACACTGCAGGAGCTCAACAGATTCAAGAGCCTTTCCAGAAGCCTGTGGGTGCTGCAGGAGGCACTGCCTGGTGACTCAGGCATGGCTTGTTCACTGAGACAGCCCTGACCCCTGTCTCAGAGTCATCCTGTGACTGGCGTGTGGCCCTTTGAGTGTCACCCGGGCTGCCATGCAGAGAGCTGGGGTACCAGCACCAGGGTGTGACCCCAACCTGCACTACCCACCTGGGAGTCACCTGCAGTCTCAGCAGAGAGCAACCCCACAGCCATTTACTTTACCTGGATGAGCCCATTTAGTCCAGAGGTGCCTGTAATTCAAGGCTGAGTAAACCCTAACCAGACTCAGAGATACTGCTGAAACAGCCCTTTCCCAGGGCCCAGAGATCCTGCCCTGACCCTACCTGGGTAGTGTAGTTACTGTGCTCAATGACTAGATTTTGATTAAACTTCAGCTTTCTCTCTCCATTCTCCAGCTGGAGCACTTGGAGTCCAGGAAGCAGCTGGGTCTCTGGCAAATGTTGATACCTAAGTAACTCCAGAGTTGTGTGGAATGACACTTTCACCTGTGGGAAGAGGAATTCTGATGACCATCACACAAGACTACACTGTGTGCAGGAAATCCAAAGTACACATTGCACAAAGGCCCAGGCACACATTTTCCCACTGGAACCCAAAGGTGTCATGCCAGCAGCCAAATTCCCACTGGAACAAAGCATTATAATTAAAACAAAATACACAGCTATTTCCTATGAATCCAGTACATGGAGATGGAGTGTAAAGGTGAACAGCTGATCTCTGAACCACAAGGGAGAAAGTCTCTAGGAAGCTAAAGGTTTTGAATTCCTGAGGGTACAAATACGATATTCCCAAAGCTGTCTTAGACATGTAAATCCTCTTTCTTCCCACACATGCAGAATTGAGATGTGTGTGTCTCCATGTCAAAATGAACACAGCAAGATGAGAAGCACCCTTCAAAAATGCAACAGTTACTCATTCTTTGCAGGTTACCTCATTCTCTACTCCTGGACTTTGTTTCCTTTAATGTAATTTGTACACCCAAAACTAATCAAATTTTCCTCTCCTTGCACTGCCTGCATCTAATTTAAGGAAATGAGGGAGGACTGCAGTCCTTGGAAATTCTTTTAATTTGTCCAACATATATACGGCTACTGATTTAGGTGAGCTCCAAAACCCACAGGGTTTTCTGCAGGAGTTTGCAACAGGTCAGAGTTGATGGGAAAAGCACATGAGGAACAGAAAAAGATTATTTGTAGAGAAAATAATCTGCACCTGCAATATAGCAGGCAAAATGGCAGTAATTAGTATTTGCTAATACACCACTATTTCCCCTGTAACTGGGAGATTTCTATGCTGGTTGTGTTTTTCTGTGGTTCATCTGGGCCACACTAACACACCAATTACTAAACTCTCTCTATTCTGGCACAGGATTATTATTTTTGAGCCTACCAGCATGTTTTGCTGTGGATAAAGTACATGTTGCGGTCGCTGTTCCCTTTCCTCCTTCTTGCTGTGGGATGTTTTGGTGCTCTTCTTGGGATCTGCGCTGGAGAGGCTGAAGGGCGTAGAGGGCATAGACAGAAAGAGCCTGAAGTACAGAGGAGCCTTGGTGCAATTCCTGAGTTTCAAACTCTGAGTAATTACTGAATCTGTCAAAACCTGGGGGAGAAATGATTCAGAACTGGTCAGTTTTAACTCCCTGGAGAGGTTTGTGTTGCTCTGTCTGGTCATGGAGCACCAGCAGGGATCTGAAGGATTTTACCCCAAAGCAACCCAGTATTTTCTATCTGTGTTATTCAACATTCCTTGAGTGAAAAACCAAAATAAAAGTAACACCAGAAAGTCTAAGTTTTCGAATTTCAAGGGTCACAGAAACTGAAGTGACTCATTTTGCTATTGGACCTTTACATCCTGAAAATCAGAACTTATTTTTCTACTTACAAACTCCCCTACAATGAAAGACAATGTTGAATAAAACAGGCATTGTCTGAGCTCAGCTTTTCTTATTCCTGGCTAATAAGTACTTGTAGTGCTTTTTTTTGTTCCCTATCTTGTTATGTGCAATATAGAAAATGAGGCTACTGGTGATAAAGATTCATTTTCACAGCCATGTGCACACAGCTCTGAATTGCCACAGCAGCACAGCAATACAAAGCAGCCAAATACATCAGTGTGGGAAATACTTACTCCATAAAAAGGCCTAGCAGGTAGGAGATCACTCGCCACTGAATAAAACACCATTCCTCTGTCGTGATCCGTCTCCACTTCTAACCTGAGTGTGAAGAACCAGGGCTGGTCACAGCCCTGCCCCAGGCTGGCCTATTCCATGTGGGTGCCAGCTGTGAGCACGATGGTACTTACAGGGGATGCCTCAGGACAGCTTCCACGTGCACTCGTAACGGTGGAGCTTCGTAGCCATGACTGCGATGCACCTTGTTAGGCACCATCCTTGCAAGCTGACAACAACATGGAAACAGAAATCGTGGATGAAATGGTAGCACTAAACCTGAAATGCTGCTTTGAGCCCGAGAGGCTGATAGCCAAAATAGGATTCTGCTTGGCAGTGTAGTGCCTGTTTGTAAGACACGATGGAACAGCAGAGGCCAAGCAGTAGCTGAACTCTGAATGGCTGTGGGTGATACAGATGGCAGGGCAGGTTTAGATCAGATGTTGGGAAGAAATTCTTCACTCTGAGGGTGGTGAGGCCCTGGCACAGGTTCTCCAGAGAAGCTGTGGATGCCCCATCTCTGGAAGCATTCAAGGTTGGATGGAGTGTGGAGCAACCTTTTCTGGTTAAAGATGTCGCTGCCCATGGCAGAGGGTTGGAACTAGATGGTCCTTTCCAACCCTAACCATTCCAGGACTCTATCATTCTACATTTCTTTCTTCAGGAATAAGGATTATTAGGGTTGTTTTTATTGAATATTCTATTATCATTCATTCAGTTTACCTTGCACCTTTGCAACGATTCATGTCAGAGAAATGCTGAGCCATTCATAAAACACTATTCAAGCCTCACATCAGCAGTTGTTGAAGAGGAAGTTTCCCAGAAGAGAGATATGCTGTCCAAATTCACACAGGAAGGTGGATGCAGAGCCAGGAACAGAACTCAGCAGTCCTGAGTCTCACTCCCATTGTTAACTATTGTTATCAATAAAACCTGATGTTGTGATACCATTTCAAACCCTGGGCTTTTGTCTGGGGTCTTCTGCCCCAGACAATGCAAGAAGATGGTGACGTTCCCGCCCCAGAATGCTTCCAAGCTCAAAGACAAACACAATAGATGAACAATCCTGGTTAAGGAAGGATGTACAGGATAGCAGGAACAGGACTGTTTACACAGACTGGCCAGGTAACAGCAGCCTGTACATAAATTACAGGAAGGGAAACGATTATTCCCCAGTTACCTTTAGCCTTGCTGTGACAGTCGGTTTACCTTGTTGTCCAGGCTCATGAAACCCAGCACCACCCCGTCACAGCACAGCTCAGCCTCGGTGGCCGGGAGGACGAGTGGGGTGAAGGAGATGTAAACGTCGCTGCTGCCACCTCCTGGAACCACCTGCGGCCGGGAGAGAGCGTTTAGTGCAGGGACCTGCCGGGGATTGCACAAGAACCCTCGGGACTCAGCTGCCAAAATTGAGTTGCTCAAGCAGCATGAAATCCCCCGGGGCACGGGCTACGCTCAGGCTTGCACGAAAATGCCAACATGTGACAGCAAAACTGACAATTACTTCAGCTGCAAATATCACTGTGGCCACTTTTTAGCATCAAGAGTTTAAGCACAGCCAAAGACCAACTCTCTAAGTACACAAACATATGTACACATCTGTTTGTTTTTAAAAATACCCAGTTCTACCCACTCTTACTCCCTGGCTATCTCAGGTGATTATTCCACAACTTACATATATATGAAACATTTTTTGAAGAGTTACAAGTGTGAACTAAGAGTATTTTACAGTTCAGTTTAGTCTTGGCTGTTTTTTAAATTTTACATGACAGCAGGGAGTGTAATCACATGCACTAGCCAGCTGCAGTGGATTTTCTGGGATTTACAGGTGGACTAGATTCTGCTTTCTTTAGGTGAATTATGCAGGTTATGGTTTAATCCTGATATTGCTGCTGGCTACACCCCACAAAAGCTGCCTCCACAGTGAGGCACTTGTTTGTCTGACCTTTCTCAGTCTCAGCCACCTCAGAGCTGATTGCAGCTTCATTTCTGTCATAATTTCTTTTATGTAATCTTTAGCTCATTCTAACTTGTAACTGAAACCCTTTGGCAAAAAAAAATATTTAAAAATAAAATTGGCACACTGATGTTTTGGGCAACCCTGTCACTCATAGCTAGATCTTTCCAATGCTGTCTTTACTTTATGATATTCCTAAGAGATTGTGACACTGTGGGCCTGTATTTGCACAATTTACTTGTGAAGCACTGTGGGTTACAATGGTTTATCCAAAAGAGTTGTCTACAGAGTATCCCTTTCCCAGAAGCCTGATTTCCAGCTCTGCATGTTTCCAAAGCTTCAGGCTGGATGGCTCCATATTTCACCATGCCAACCCAAGTGAGAAGACCAGAGATGCCGCTCTGGAGTACAACTAACACTTAATTCCAGTCATCAGTCCACTGCTCAGATGCACATAGGATGCTTTCTGTTGACCTTGCAAACTCTTCTCATGATCATCTTCAGGACCCCAAAGCCTTGCAGCCTGACGTTTCACTGCTTAGTAGAGTCTATCTCAAACCAAACTCAAAACTACCTCCTCCTTCTTCTCTGTCTCCCCTGCCCTGCAGAAAATGTGCTAAACCTAAGCACAAAGAAAATGTAAAAGCTTACAATCTGCCTTGGAGCAATGGAGTAGGGGCTGTCTGCAGGCACCCCCTCATGAGGTCGCATAAGTACAGAGACAATTTTCTCTCTTGTAGACTCCTGACTGCTGATTTCCTTCTCTTTGCTGTCAGAACCCGGAGGCTGCAGAGACACGGGGTGGGGAATGGTTAAAACTGTTACAGTGCAAGGGAGGAATGTGAGTGATGTGCACAGGGAACTGCTGCACTGGTCAGGAAGCAAGGCCAGCTCCAGTTTATTTCTGGCACAAAGACTGGACACGTGGATGTGTCCTGTACATTAATTTTCTCATCCACAGAGCAGGTCTCCTGAAACTGCTCCTGAATTCCTTGGAAAATGTGCATGCTTGGGTCCTGCTCTACCTAGAGAAGCATCCAACTATGACACCTCTTGCCCATTATACAAACCAACACTCTGGGGCAGTACTGTTCCCTTTGTGCACAAGAAAGGTTAGAGCTGTGTTCAAAACAACTGTGCATTCTGAGCTGAAGCAGAGAAAATGTGATTTTAGTATCTTTTCTGTGAAGCTTTTGCCAGAGAAATATACATATCCTGGGGGATACCTTCTTCCTGTCACTTCCAGCCCCTCAAGACAGTAAATTGCCACATTATAATCAAACTTCCCATGTAATAGATGTTACCATATTCTAACAGAACCAATCTAATTTTAGCACTGGGATAAATACCTCCATATCATTAGCTGCAATTTGAAATTTGCAGGGTAGGTTCTGCTCCCTGACTACAGCACACGTTGACACCAGAAAGCATCCATGAGAAAAGCAGAGCCAAATTAAGGAGTTTTAGTTATTTTAATTCTTTCATGTAATAATGGCAATAGTTTGTCAATGACAGTATTTTAAATAGTATTTCTTTAGCTTTTTTAACAGTTTTAAGGAGAGCTAATTGCTTATAGCTCACTCTGGAAACAGACTGCTGATCCCCATAGCCACCTACCCATGCATTGCGTGCTTGACTGGGAGAGGAGCTGACATTTCTTTAAACAATCCAGCTCTTAGTTACAAGTTATATCTCCTGTTATTGTTTTCAACCCTTCATGCCAAAAAACCCATCATGTATCTCAGCAGCAGTATAAGAAACAGCCTAAGAGCTGACCTCATCTGTGGTTTCCAAAGCTGGATAAATGCTTCCACAGGGAATGGCAGCTGGATCCAACTTTAGCACGACCTCTGACTCTGAGGTGCTACCACTTGATGCAGCCTCATTTCCAGCCATGTCCACAGCAGAAAAAGGGTCTCCAAAGAGCACCAACAGGTCCACCAGCTTTTCATCATCCGGCTCTTGGTTGTAAATTTCCCAGTCCAGGCGGATGTCTGAATGGGAAAGGCAAAAAGGATAATTACTTATAGTCAATGAGAGGACTCATAGCTTAGTTGGTACCAGAGAACCAGGATATCAAGTAACAAATTTGTGTCTGGCAACTGGATTTGTATTAAAGTTTATCTCTTAAGTCTCCCACATTTGCTGTAAACTAAAATGATTTAAGATCTTGCTATAGTTTGAGCACTTTCTATGTCCTAAACTATAATTAAAATAAATTATAAGTATTTTGTTTAAGCAAATGGATCTAGTAGAATTTAAAAAAAAAAAGTGACTGACTTTGCTCTGAAGAGCTTAAAATTGCACTAAAGAGCTAAAAAGACTAAACAGAAGAGCCATATGATGCCAGTAAGAAGCAGGTAGCACACCTGATTGACCAGGGTTAGTGTTGTGAGAATTTCATAAAAACAGGATGGAAAATCCTGAATTCCCACCATTTCAATGAGGGAAAACCCAGCCCCATCAGGATAGGATGTGCAATTGCATAGTAGCCACACATTGAGTCACTCTCTTATATATTATCATTATTTTTGCTAAAATATCTTCATTAGGAAACAAGTAGGCCAGTTAATTAACATGTTAATGGGTCCTTCTACTTTTATTCTCATAAGGAACACAATGAAAGTGTCAATGTTTGCTGTACAAAAATCATCCTTACCAAAGGGAGTGGGATTGTTGAGCTGGACCCTCCGAAGGACAGGGGACCCTCCTGAGACTTGAGTGCCAAACCTGAACAGGGAACCTTGCTGTCAGTACATGCAGAGCACAGAAAATCACTGTCTGAAATCACTGAAGAGTTGTTTAAAAGTGGAAACAAATCTGGCTGCACTGGAGTGGCTCTCAGGTAAGGCACGCCCTACACTGTGAAGTACAATATTGGTTTATTTTATCAGTCTCTTTTTTTCCCCAGTTTTTTTAGCAGTCTCAGACATTTCAGGGCAACCACGTGCAGTGCTGTGCTCCCCATAAACCAGCCCATACCCCTCATCCCGAGGTGCAGATGCCATTTGCTGTATGAGAGGGTTTAAACCTTGCCCTGCCACTATTGACCTCGGGGCTGCATTTCTCCTGGTCCAGGTAAAGGGCCAGGGAAAAATGAGCTGTGGATGATGAGAACTGCCACCATGTGCCAGTTTCCATCTCCACAGAGTCAGATGAGGCTGCACTGGATGAAATTCTACGACTGCAAGCCCAGAGCAGCAACTGCTGGCAAACCTGAGCAGCCTTGTGTGCAGATTATTTTCTAATTGTGTTGGCAGAGACAAATGTATTGATGTTCTACAAGCAGACACTGTACTTTGACAGCCACTTTGCTGACCTTCTCATTATATCACAAGATGGAACAGGTGTGCATGTTGGCTGCAGTCCATTGGTATTTAATTCTCTGATTTCTCTGACAGTATTTTGCACTATACCTGATAATGGGTGGCTCTGGTTGTGGTCCTGTCACCTGCAGGAAGATTGGACAGCCTCTCACAGTCATTTGCATAGGAATTAATTTAGGTTGTAAGTCTCCCACCTATTAAAATGAATTTTTGCTATTAGAATCAAGATAAAACCTTAGTTCTCTGTGCTATAAGATTATGTTTTGCAAACTGATTTGATTTTCAAATATTTTTGACCAGTCTCTTTTGACGGCCTCTAATTCATATGCTAACAACAACTCTTCTCAGCAGGAGAATGCAATACCTCATGCATTTATCAGCTCTCCTGCTGCTTTTCTACACAACACAATCTATGGTATTGGTAGAGCAGAGCAGTGCACTGGCCAGCTCCCAAACAGATGTTATAAATCAAATACGGATTTATGACTTCCAGTCATTTTCAAGGCACATGAAAACCTCCCAAGGAATAAACACGTCCCCCCAAAACTAAACAATTGTTCCTTACATGTCATTGGAGGTAGTGGTATAGCAAGATCCACCCTGCATTTTTACAGAAGTCCTAAAAAACTGAAAAAGTATTTCTAACAGAAAGGCATCTGGGAAATACAATTGGTGTAAAATCTCCCATGGTAAAACCAAAACCCCACCTACCTTACAGACAAGATTATCCTGGTACTCTCCCCACATGTTGTTGTAAGCTGCTATTTCTATGGTGAGCTGCTGGAAAGCTTTCAGAGTTCCTGTGGAAGGTTGTATACAGAAAGCTGCTCCCTTCCCCTGAGACAGCAGTGCTGCTGCATACTCTGAAGGGGCACAGCAAAGAAGCATTTCATGAATTTTAAGGAAATGGAACAAAGTTAGTCTTTCAAAGAATACATAAGACCATGGTTTTAGTTGCTATTAATCAGCTTAACCTCACTGATTAAAAAAAAAACAAACCCTGGGATCGTTTACACAGCTCACATGTATACCACTTTACCCAAGTTCCCTTCTGCAGTGGGTCTTTGTTTTTTGGAGTTTGTGCTTGCCCAGAATATTTTATAGCAGGACTCCCTTCCAACAACCTGATGCAGGACTCTCTGGGATATGCGAGGCACTAACTGGTTACATGAAAACACACTTTCAATTCGAGAAAAATAGGCTGGGATTTGTGTTGACTGTATATTGTTCCATTAGCAGCTGTCTGTTTACCTCTGTGTGCTCTTCCATGCAAAGAATTAATTACAAAGAGCAGAGCCTTTCCACATTCTGAGTCACCTAGGCCTGCATGGAATCTGTCAGAACAGCATTTTTCCAATCTTGAGCACTAATTCAACAGCTGAAAAGCTCTGTCTGTGTAACAGATACCAAATTCTATGGCAGGGTACCAATATGTGCAAGTTTTATTTTGGATACAGAAGACACATCCACCCTTCACAGCATTTTCCTCCCTCCCTCGGTCTCATGTGGCTCCAAATATTATCATTTTTCAGTACAACACATCAGAAATGACAGATGGGCTGTGCTGTAGCTTTCCACAGTGGGGAGGGTATGGTAAAGGGTTTGAGGGAGAAAAGCCTGCTGCAGTGGTACTGGGAAACTGTGTGGGAGAGAAGGAGCCAAACGTTCTGCATGTCATCCATCCCGTGTGCTGGGAGTGTTCTGGGAGTGAACTGTCACCAGAATCACCAACTTTGTTTCACACTGTTGTTTGCAGGAAAAAGATGAAGAAGAGAGAGAAAGAAAGGGAGGAGAAAAGAGAAAAAAGCAGAAGGGGAAGAGAGAGATTGACCTAATTCTTATACAATGTGGGCTTTCAAACTCAGGAATGAACTGAGGAACTAAGTAATTTAACAGTTTAGGCTTCACCAGGTACTCCAGCTGTGAAAAGATGTGCCTGACTGGCACATTTAGTGCTAAATATGGTGGTCAGTTGGCTTTCACCTTCTCTCCACTGAAGGAATTAAGTGCTCTTTTCATACCTGACTTTGCTTTTCTGGCTGCATGTTCTGTCACAGGCCCTCTTCTTTTCACCAGGTAGCTTGAAAGCGTGAAGAAAACAAATTTGATTTCAGGTTTAATCCAGACCTAAATTAATATTTGAGTCATTATGCAGAACAGCAAGACTCACGGGCAGGCTCCTGGTTCTGGAGGCAGCAAACAGGCACTAAAATACTCAGCTTCCAGTGTGAATGGAGCACTGATTCTAGTGGGATTTGTAAGAATCAGCTGACGCTTTACAACATCTTTGAATGCAACTTCAGACCCAAAGTCCAAAAGAAGCTCACACGGGCTTTGTGGCATTTGTCCTTCATCACTGCCAGAAAAAGTAACAGTTTATTATTATTAATTTAGACACGGGTCTTATTTTCTTATGCCACAGACGATTTCAGGAGATTTAAAAACGTGCAACATGCAATGTGGTTGTGATGCCCAGTGTAAAAGGACCATGCAGTCTATGATTTTTGTCATCAGCATTTTCTGCTTTTCATTTTTTCATTTCTACCCATGTAAGGATTTATTTGGGATAAAATTTTTATCATGTATAACATGCCAACCAGCCAAATTAAAGACATATTCATTTATATGAAAAAACATAAAGATGAGCATGTTCCAAAATACAGTAATCAGGGTACATATTAGAAAAATAAAAATTGGTCAGATATACCTGGCAACTCTATTGTCACAAGGTACTGAGTAGATGACATGTAGTCCCTTCACCTCTCCAGAAATGTTCAGAAAGAGGAGTTCAGCCATGTCTTCTATGCTGCAGGAAAGGGTGAGGTCTTTCAGCTCACCCTGAAAAGAACCAAGTCAAAGAATCAAGTCTCCTTGTGAATGAAGCATATATCGGAGAGGAAAGGCAGCCTCTTTAGGATATTTATTTTTAAGAAGTGTGTAAACTTCCCTGGATTAAACCCAGAACAATAGAATTCTGAGAAGTCTTACTAAATTGTTCTCAGTGCATTTTCTGCAGCATCGGAGCTGCTTAGAAGGCAGCAGTACTGAGGTAAAAATTTGTGGCTGTTTCTCAGCATTGTACCTGCAGCTGTCTTATAGGCCTAGAACTGCTCCATTACTGATTTCTGACACAATTCCTATACTCCAAGTATTGAATTGCAGTATCATTTAGGTTGGAAAAAACTTCTGAGGTGATTGAGTCCAAACATTAAGGCCACCACTAAACCATGTTCCCAAGTATCATAGTTACATAACTTTTAAATACTAAATCTGATAGCACTGAACACCTACTTTTAAGCAAATAAATGAAACCTAGGTCTCCAGTGACTGTAATGGGAACTAAGACACCATATCTATAGGAAGATCCTGTATTTAGCTGCATTAGTTCAGCTGTTTGAATGCCCTTGTAAAGTCTATTTCTGAATTCCTGGAGTTTGTAAACTCTGCTCCTGTATTTTGCAGACTCTCAGTCCCTTTTAAGTTTTCAAATAAAAAATTGTCATGAGCCTAGTTGCAGTCAGAAAATCAAATGTATTATATATATGCCATTCTGCTCCATATCATTCCAGATAATCCAAAGTGAGGATCTGTATGTTCCAAGAGGAGTGATAAGCATTAAGAGCAAGTGTACAGGACTTCAAGAAAGGAAGAAAACAGGAACAGCTGAGATATAAAGAGGCAGGGCAGAAATTGTGCACCATGTGCACTTCTTTAATTCTTGCCTTCAACTGTGGTACCTCTGAAGCAAAGCCATTTCAGAGATATTCCAGGGAAAAAACAGCATGTGGTTTTGTACATAGAATTCCTTCCTTTTGCCAGATGGAGGTGAGATGAACAAGCCAGTGTTGCTGTTTTATAAAAGTGCATCAGTTTGTAAACTTACCACAGTGTTAGCTGTCAGCTCTATGCAGAATTCCTTCTCTTCATTTGGGCCTAAGGCGCCACTGGCAGGGGAGACCACGACTGAGCACAGAGCTGCCTGGCTTCCAATGAGCTGCCAAACAGAAAGGACGTTCAGCTCATGCTGATTCTCTCACATTGTCTCTTCACATCACAGAGGTCTAAAAAGACCAAGCTATTCTCAGGCCTAGGACACTTTCAGGCAGCAACACCTACAGTTTAAGACTGGCTTTACAATTCCCCATGGGTGATAAGATCCTCGTGCCTACATTCACTTCAAGTAACTTCAGGTGCCCAGCTGAGGCTGCTGGGCTGAGAACAGAGTCACTGTCATCTCTCTCAGTCACAAGCCTTTCCAGGGTGAAGCCAACCTATCTGATATCAGAGCAGGATCCCTCTCTCTGTGGGAGAGCACCAGGATTGTCTCCTGTGGCACAGGAGAGCTGTGCCACACCTCTCTGTTCTACAGAGGTGGGGAAGAGACAATCCTGGTACTGGCACCTTCCCTAAGTGACTGGCAGTACATGGAATGTACCCAGGTTTTCCACTCATTGGTTCACACATAACACTACATATCAGGAAAAATGCTGTACATATTCCTCCTGGGCTCCAGATGCTCAAAAGTGTTTTCCTGTAGGTCCTATACCATCCATCTGCTTTGTTGAGATCCCTTGGGCACCTGAGGAACATCTTGGATGGCACTGAGTGCTTTTATGTAGGCAACTGAGCTGAACCCTGGATGTCAGAGTAGATCTAAATGACCAAGGCACTGATAAATTTCCATTGACTGAAAAGAGAATTCAAACCACAGCTTAAATACTGACAATAAATTTAGGGCTCCTACTCTGTAAGCTGAAAACCAGTCAGAACGTGAAATTTAAGGAGAATTCAGACACAATTAAAAAGCACCATAATTTCTTTGTTTCACTAAATTAAGTGCAAACCCTAAAGTGCTAGGGCACTTTGTTTAACACTGGTGGCTTTACATGCTATAACCCCTCACATCTGCTCACCCATTCTCCCAGGGATACATAGACAGTAAGAACATAATGACATCAACTGATAATTAATCTTTTCATAAAGGTTGCTCTAAAGCTGAAGTTCTGCTCCCAAGCCAGTGAACAGCAATGACTACTCAAAAGATACATCAGAAAAGCTTTCAAGTATAGTCATTATTTGTATTTCTACAGAAGTTGCAATTCCCATCCCTGCTGTATGCTTCACCCATAAGAAGAGCATTTACCTTTCCCCATAAGTATTTTGTTGGCAGCAGTGTCTGGTTAAAAAGTTTACTGGTTGCTTTGGCAGGAACTCCAGTATAAATTTCAGTGAACACTACATGACTAGATATCAGGCACGCTTGGGGGGTCTGAACTTCAACAAAAACAGGAAGATGACTGGAAATAAACACACAGATGGTCTATTGTTATTGTTAATGAAACGTGCTAGACATGAAACAGCATGCTGGGAAGAATGATGTTTATGTTTATTTAGCAATATTAGAAATATGATAGTTCACTGATAGGTTACACAACCCCACTCTGAGTTCATATTTTTGTTGTAGGAGAGAAAACTACCTGAAGTGAAAACCAGATGTGATTCTCAGAAATAGCAAAGTAAATGCTGCTTTTCTTCCTTACCTTCCTTCTCCATTTTCTACCTCCAGTTCCAGCACTGTGTGGAGACGCTGGCACTGCAATGATGTGAACTGAACTGAAACTCTGCATAGACCCAAAGGAGGTATTTCTCCAGCTGATGGCTCAAGGGTGAAGGGGGATACCTGGGAGAGGAGAGAGGGAACAGAAATGTTTTTGACATGTGCAAAGCAAGGTTAAAATGTTGAAGCCACACAATCTAATTAGGGCTTCCAAGTGTCTAATTTTCCTCAGATGTGTGCTTTCTCTCTGCCCCTCGAGTTCCACCTGGTAGATGTCAGGAAGCACAGCGCCAGCTTTATGAAAGCATGAGGAGAGTCCTACACAAGGAGAGAGGACTTTGCTTCTGAGAGAAGGGCAGTCAGAGCCAAGGGCACAGCAGGGTCAGCTGTGCAGGGACGGACAGGGAACGTGAAAGAGAAGCAATCAGCCTCAGCAGCAGCATCTGCTCCCAGGCAGCAGCAAGGTGCCACAAGTGGGAAAGGTTCTTGGACAGAAGGGCGAGGAAGGAGGGTTGGGAGAGTGGAAACAGGAGGAGCATCAGCGAGGAGTGGGGGCTCAGATTCTTTTCTGAGATGCTGATGTGGGTATGTGGGAGAAGTGTTGAGCAGTCTCAGCCTTAACCTCTTACTTATATCAGCAATAGCTGAAATCACTGTCATTCAGGAAATACTCTGTGTTTCTGGATCAGGCTGGCAGGAATTTGTAATAAATGGAAATAGAGAAAAATTGTAAAGAAGCATTTAATCTCAAAAGAACTCATGCACTTATGAAACTGTGCAGGACTAGTTTTCTGGGAAGTCACAAAAATTAGAACTTCTGATAGCTGGAAGAAATATTGTAACTCCTAAGCAGAAGGAATAAAATAGCTAAGAAGGGAATACAGCCAGCTGTAGCAGTGACTTACCTCTTCCTTCCTTTCAGCTAGACAAACCTGGCTTTCTTGCATCCTCCACTGTGCTGGTACCTGACACAGATTTTTAATCTCAAAGGTTCTTGACACAGTCTCACCCTGCTTAGTCAAACCAAACCGGAGTGATGGAACATCAATACAAAGAAATGGACCCTAGGACACCAGGAAACAGACATCAGAATGGACACCTCTGCCAAAACGGCCTCATTAAGGAGCCGTTATTATCTAGGATTAACATTTGATTTCACAGAGGATATCAGAAAGAAAATGCACTTTATAATGCAGAAAAATTCTGAGTATCATGGGAGTATCAACATTGACTCAATAGTTACTACAGCAAAGATAACTCCTGTTTGTAACTACTTGAGATTTCTCAAACCATTGAGAGGCAAAAAAGCTTTATTTGGACAATGGCCAGGCCACATAGCTCATCCTCTTGCAAGATTAAACTGTTCCTTACCCTAAAAGCAGCCTCAACATGCAGCACAACTGGCTCTGGACACAGCTCAACGTGACACTGCAGGTTACAGCTGATGATCCCAGGTTTGCTTCCAGAAATTGCCAGTACAAATTCACAGCATTTATTCACATCTAGAAGAGAAAATATCAGGCTGCTGTCACACATTTTTGTGAGAAACCACCTGCTGAAAGCCTGTTACTGAAACTTCTGGAATCAAATTAAGTCTCCTGCTGGCTCCAGTGGGCTGGGGATCAGGTATTTTTTCAGTTTGCATTACGGTGCTCTATATCTGTCATAAATTGCTATAATCAATTACTGTAATTTCTTTCATTAATTGATGCTTGCAAGTCCCAGAAACTTTACCTATGACACCAGTATGAGGTTCAACTTCCATGATCTCACAGGCCATGATTGTCTCCCATGTGTACTTGACCAATGTTTTGCTGTTGTTCCACAGCTGAAACAATTAAAATCAATGAGACAATTAATGCACTTTAGGCTTTCATAGCAATAAGTCAATTTGCTGAGAGCACTGATACACTGCAAACTAGGTTTTGTGAGTCATCATTTATTTAACACAGCGTCTCCTTCACATGGGTGAAGGTGTTCCCTCAAACCTGAAGAAAATCCATTAACCATTCATTCCAGGAACATTATCATATTTGAGACTCTTAAACTTTCCTCCCATTTTTCAAAAACATAACAGACTTTCTAAACTTAAACTGCAAATCTTTTGAGTGCAGCTTTTTTTTTGTCAAAGACTCTGTGAGAGAGATGTAAGCTCTTGAAATGTTTGGCATGCTCTTCAGATCTAGTCAAAACATTATTTCTTAATTACAGCAAATAACTTTGTTCTCTGAAGCACAATTATCTCTAAGCTCAGTTCAAATTCTTATCTTTTTAAGACTAAAAAAACCAATTGGAAACTGCAAAGGATGTTATATCATCAGTAAGTGGCTTAATTACCCCTATCACATGTGTAGCTACATTGGATTGCTGGGAAGTATGAAATGGCTGCCTTAAATTGAAAAAACAAGTTCTGGGAAGAGAAATCATAAAACCAAATGCTGATCAGCAGGATCTCTAAGAAAAAAATGGGAAAACCATTAACTGGGAAATATCTTCCTGCCTAGCTCTTGCTAACAGGCCTATTTTTCTCAAGTGAGTCTAAGATCGAAAGGATCCTGATCCGTAGTGAAAAGGATGCTGTGTGAGTGGACAACTGCAGCAGCATTCTCTCCCAGAATGGCCAAAGAGAAATGACCAGAACCTGCAGGAAAGAATAACATCTAGTAAGCCGCAGCACATGCGACTTTTGCAGCTCTTCTGTGCTTCCTGTCGCTCTTTGCATGAACAGTGCCTCTGTTATGAGCTAATTTAATCATCCATTGACTATTCCTCCCAGCTGGAAAACTTCTACACTACAGGAGTGACAAAGTGATAAGCAACAGGTTAGTGACCCGGAAAAACATTGAGAAAGGTCAAACTCAGTGGTATCAAACTGGAGAGATGAAAAAGGAACAAAGGCTGCTGCCTGGAGTGTAGGGCTGAGCAAGCTGGGTAGGGCATTTCAGTGCAGACCCTCTTGGAGTCACAGCCTCCCTTAAAAACATATCAGAAAAACTAAAATACCACTGACTGATATCTTCTAATAACACCTATGACATCTAGTGACACAAAACACATGACAACAGTGAAGCCAAAAGCACACAAACCTTAAATGTTTTCTTGACATTTACACCAATGAAGTTTTCTCCAGGGACAATAATGGCATATGGTTCCAGAAGAAGATGAAAGGGTTCTGTTGACCCTTTAACTTCTATTTCCAATGCTATTACATCCTCTACTCTGCATTCTGGGATGTTTTGAAGCATCCCCTCTTCTAAACTTTGGGAGGAAATATGGTAGAATCATTAAATATGTTAAGCTGGTGTTAGACTGGATTCTGTCTTTTAATTGCCAGATCAAAATTGATAACCATCTAAAGTTTCTCAAGTACAGACTGCCCATGTGCAATTAGCTCAGCTGGGTACAATTAAAAATTATTATTCTTTAAGGTACTCTAGTTGTCCCAGTCCATCCATGAACAAGTATTTAAGTCACAGACTGCTGAAACAAAGAGTAGTAACAGGAAACCCTGGAAAATAAGCAGACAAAATGACAGTGTTATCTTTTTCCAAGAGAGGAAAAGCTAGGGCCAGGCATGTGTCTGGGCATGGGGGAGGATATCAGAGATGCTCTTTGTACCACAACTACTTGTGCAGATAATATTCTTTATACTTGTCAATCCATCATCACCAAAAAGAAGAAAAAGCCCAGGAACTTAATGTAATAGCACAGATAAATTGTGGCTACATATCTTACTGGGAAATGTTTCTCGGCTTACCAAGGTGATTCTGGGATGCCCCTCAGTACCATCTGAATCACACTGTGATAACTCTTCAGCTGCACAGATGAAGGAGAAAAGGATTTTAGTGTCAAGTAATCAGTTATGTTAAGGATCAAAAAAAGATGGAAAAGTAATGTAAAGGATGAATGATCATCATTGGAGTACTAAGCTCTGATAAACAATATTCAAACTCTAGCGTTACTAAAAGAAAACATGTTTGACTGCAAAATATTAAGCCAGATTCTGATCTCATGGTGTACGGTTCCAAGAAAAATACTCATTTTTGACATGCCTGTTATTATTTCCCTTGTACATTGCACACTACACACAAGCATCTGCAAAGGCTCCCCAAATTAAGCTCAGTACTGCTGCACTAATTGAGAAGTTTCTTCTAACTGCTCTGGAGTATTCAGCTTAATTGACCATCAATCTGACCTTGAGTAAGAAACACGACTTTTCCATCATGGGAAGAGAATGCCTTCTTTATTCTAATGGAGGGGGGAAAAAAGAAACACAGAAACAGGCCTTAAATCTGAAGGGCTTTGTAAAAGCCTCATTTGTTTGTAGACAGATATTAATTTCAATTCAATGTATTTTAATTCAATATATATTCTATTAACTAATCATTTTTAAAAAGCCACATAGTTTCTCTTCCATACATATTTGAGATATTTCTTATGTCTGTCAATCAACACAGCATGGAACAGTCCCACTCTTGGGCTTTCTTTGGATCAAGTTTCTCTAAATACAGTGAGCTCATGCTCCTAATTTACAGGGACAGGGGAGCAGAAACTGAGAGAACAGTCCCTGGGACAACTGCATTCCAACATCCTTGCACCCCTCTTTACCCACAGCTGCACACAGCAATTCTCTGCCAAAGGCTCCTACTATCCCCTGAATTCACCACTCAGCTCTTCACAGGATTCATTTCAGGCCAAAAAAACTACAGCTGGAAACAGTTTAAATAATCACTGTTTGTTAACCAACTTATTTAGGCTGGAGTAGGCACAAGGCACATCCCCAAAGGAGAGGGGGAAGGGGCAGGAGCTGGTGGAGGAGCTGATAGAGGGGTGAGGATGGTAACTTCACCAGCCAGCACAGCTGCAGCCGTGAGGATGTGTCCACAATTTCAGTGTAAAATTAACTGTGTCCAGCCAGTCCCCAAAATTACATGAGATCAGAAACTGTCTCAAATCTTGCAGTCAAAACATGTTTTCTTTCAGTAACTTTCTACATTTTGAATGCTGTTTATCAGAGCATAGTACCAGCTAATTAAATTTAATTTAGAAAAGTTGCACAGCAAGGATTTTATGACTTGCATAAAAATACACAGCTGGAGTTTGCAGATAGGAAGGAATCATGAGCCCTACCTCCAGTGGAGTGTAAGTGAGAACAAACTCATGATCTGCACAGGGAAGCAAAACTCCCTGCTCAGGACTTAGGGAGAAGGCTGACTCTGTGTCTTGATTGTATTTGACCTTTGTAAAGTCTGCACTTTCTTCTGGTATTAATGGTTTCAGATTAGGCTTTGTTATCTGCCAGAAGAAGGGAAGTTCTACATGGCTGCAAAGAAGTCAATAAACAACAAAAAAGCTATGATTAAAAAATCAGATATTTTTGAGTAAAATATATTAAGAAAATGTTCAGATCCTTTTTCCAGGTAGAAAATTCCTCACTTTACAGATTACAGGGGTTTGACTTACCAGTCTTGGTGAGCCACAAAGCTGATGAGGCAGCACAGAGTCAGAGTATACGAATCGTACAAAGAACATTCTAATATGTGAAAGTAAATTCTATAAATGTGTAAGATATCTTGACACTTTTTTGCCTTATTTGAACTTGTCATATAATCCAGGTTTTAGAAACTCTACCATTCTTCTTTCAAGGATCTGGGATGAGGAGGACGATTCCTGCTGACACCAGTACCTTTGCCTTGGATCACTGCTGATGACCTACATCATCATTCTGAATTTAATCCAAATGCAAGATGTGGTCTTCAACATGTCAACAAACACAATGGCTCCAGCTAAAATTACAGCCATGGCTCTGCCACACACTTTGCAATCCAGAAAAGGTTGCTTAACTAGGTTGCTACAGCAGAAGTGTATTCCATGGAATGTCTTCATGGGTTTGAGAACCTTGCTCATGCTGACCTCAAAAATTCTGCCTTAGTAAGAGGGAGGAAGGACACTGGAATTTGAAAGTATCACTGATAAAACTGGACATTTACAAATTCATGTATCACTCTCTGTAGCAGAAAGGTTTCTTCTTCCTGCTTCTGTGGAGTTTACTCTCAGCCTGGCCCGCTGTGTTTTATACAAATGCTGACACCAGATGTGCAGGGACTGGTGTGGTGATTACAGCACAGAGAAAATGTGGAAATTAGCACAGTCACATCCTGTGTCAGTTTACAATATCCAGTTCACCAATCACACTTTCTTTACCCAAACATCGGCCTGTTCTGGCATTATGCATGTGTGATTTCCAGGCCACAAAACCAACTGCCAGATATTCACTGTAGCAAGTAGTAATTTACATTGATGTACCTAAAACCAGCACTGACCTCCTCACTGCTTTGATGGTCTGCAGCCTCTCACTGCTGCAATCATGCACGAGTGTATTTCTGTTAAAATCTGACTGATTTTGAACAAAATCAGGATGCCACTATGTTCAGTGTGGTGTAATTATCCATAAGGACACATTCCTTGACTTCAAATTGAATTTATATTTAAATCTATTAGGACTCAATAGTAGGAACCATGTGAGCATCTTAATGTGAGTTAATTACACTGGGCTCCCATTTTAATCAGTGGAGATCCAGTGAAGTCCAGGATATATTATGACTTTTCTATGGGAGATGTCTACAGCCAGAATTGCATCGTTGGAAACATCTCTTCCCCACACTATGAAAGGAAAAGAGTGCTTAGCTCAGTTGCACAAGTATATGTAGCAGACATGTAAAGTTAGATAAGTCTCATCTGGATCACCCCCTATTTCTTACAACCATGTATATTTATTAATCTTTGGTAGATTTAGCTCTACTGAAGCAAATATATTGACCTTGGCTGATGGTTGCTATAATGTCTGATCTATGTACAATGTTCCTTGAACCTTAATTACCAAACAATGGAGCAAAAAGAAGCAAAGATTCTGCACGAAGTTTATCAAGGGTGTGAAGGTTTCTCCAGCTTGAGAGAGCAGAGCATGACAAATGAGATCCCTACCAGTATGCCCACATTGCAGAGCATTACTCTAATAGCAGCTACGTACGTGGAGTTCTTTATAACCAGTATCTTCTCCTCAGTGGTGTGTGGGTTTTGGGGCTCAAATCGTACGAGATGCTGTGCTGTTACATGAGTGACTTCCCCCAGCTCAGGTTTGCTTTCTCCACCGGTGACAAACAAAAGCTCCAGAGCAACCAACTCTCCAACCCCTGGAAGAAATAATTAAATAAATAAATATTGCTGTTTACCATCTGACTGTTAACATAGTTCATATCATCAATAGCAAATGCCAGTAATGGCCATTGCTGATCACATCTGGTGTTTCCTCAAGTTTCAGAACTCCGGGGTGTTGATTGTACAATATTTTCCTGATGTTCTTTGTTTATCAGTATGTATCAATAGAGACCTTCTGTTTGTGAATTTCACAGATAGGGGTTTCAGGGCCACAGCTTCAGCTCACATCAGCATCTTTTCACTGAAGTGAGCAGGGTGTTTACAGTGGTTGACAATGTGGCTCCCGGATGTTTTGAGCAGTGTATTAAAATTAAAATAAGCAGTATATTAAAATTAAAATAAGCAGCAAATGAAGTGGTAAAAAAAAAATCCAAAGTAAATACCTGTGATAAAGTGATTCAACAAACTACAAGCCAAGCCTCATGTGATTGCACTCACAGTTACATTACAGTACAAGCACTAACATTTACAAGAACTTGAACTGGTTTCATTAGCTAATCCAAAGACTGCCTACCTCTCCTGAATACCCTCATCTAAGATACGCCCCAAATGTGGTTCAGTTCTGCCCTGTTACACCTGATGTTTCATAGTTTGTCAAGTTATCTTATTGATAGAAAAGTAAAAGAGATGAGTTGCACCTAGCAACTGGTTTTCTTTTCTGCGATTTGGTGACATTTTACATTTGGATTTTTGGCTACCAAAGGTTAAGAGCTCAATGTTTTCCGAATCCAATGTATTCCATGCACTGGGAAGGAGTAGTAATAATACAAAAAAAAAAAAAAAAAGTCATCAGGGGACACAGTATTTGCTTAATCCAATGACATAAAATGTTACCATCACTTCAGGCCATCAATCACCACTCATATTATCTGAGCATCTATGGAATTAGAAACGTGCTAGAAACAAACCTGTGACTGTGACAGAATTGATTGGATAATTGTCACACAAAATGGTGAATGTTTGCTGTGAGGCTTCTGGCAAATAAGGGAAAAACACTACCTGAAAGAGAGAAGGGAAATAGCAAGGTCTGTAACTGATTTCTCTCCCCTAAATAATACACTTCAATTTGCAAATATTCCCTGAAGGACAGTTTTAGTGACTAGTAATTAAAACTTACACTTGCAAGAAACAGTCAGAGTCATTTTTTGCTCACACAAACCCAAAACTGCAAGATCTGGCCAGATCTTCTAAAATGATCTTGCTTGTTAATTTATCTGGTAAAGTCAAAAAACTTCCTATAGCATTTGGCACTAACCTCTATTGTTGCATTCTGCCCTGGAGCTAGCTCCAAAACAGCAGGCTGGATCCCAAAAGGATCCTGTATCACAAAATCAGCAGTGACAGCCACCTAAGGTATTCAAACAAAAAAAGAAAAAAAAAAGATTAATAAATTTAATTGGCCAAGTTGTTGTGTTTAAAATACAGGGTTACCAGAAACAGGCAGTATACTACAACATTACTGTTTTACCTCTTACCATGCTTTTTTTCACACATCTCAAAAGAATGTGGCTCATAAATATGGCTTAATTAGACAAAAAAAATACTCCCCGCTTTATAATGACCTTGGTGAAAGCAGCAGGGAAAGCGTAGTCTCTGAAGACAAATGACAGTGTCAGAAGCCCTAATACTCATTTCCTTTCATAGAACAGCTCTGCCTGAGAGAGGAGCTCTATCTGTTTCTCCAGGCTTAAAACTCTGAGTTGAAACTGTGAAGTCTCGGGAGGGACAACCTGGCCCATCTGCTTTTTCTCCAGCACCAAAAATGCCAGTCTACCTTTCCCATTTTATCTCCTTTGTCTGTTTCACTTAGGCCTTGCTTTGTGATGGGGAGCTAAAGACAGAGCAGGGCTGGAGTGGATTGCTGTGTCTACAGAAGCAGCAAGGTCAGTAAGGGATGTTTTTGGTGAGGAGGGAGAGGAAATTACCTCAAGCAATGCTACAACTGATTGCATTTCCATTTGCTTTAAGGGCAAGGTTGAAGTTCGAGCCAGTTTTCTTTTCCCTCATCTATGCCTCAGTTTACCTCTCCCCTGAGTAAGACAACCTGTTCCAAAGGCAAACCAGAGCACAAGAAGAAGGTACAGCCATCCAAGGAGATTGGTCTTGAGGACAAAGGTGAATTCCTGAAGGAATGGCACAATGCAGATGTCTCCAGCAAGGCCTTATGACTTCTGTGCTAATACACCATGACTGGCTCAAAAGGCCTTCACACCAGGGCACCTGCACCATGCTGGGTCCAGTATTTCCCTTCTAATCACTCACCCCGGAATCAGGAGCTGGACAGGCTTTCTCTGGCATTATAGAGAACTTCCCAGTCCTAACTCCCTCATTTCTGCACAAAGTTGCTGTTGTTTTGATTCCTCCAACAAGGCAGGCACCACAGTCTATAACGTCAGGCACTGCAACGAGTAACACAGAAAATCAGACTCCAGAGACAGCGAAGGCTGCTGATTAAGCAACTCTCTACAGGCATTACTGCATGTGAACGTGCCAGGTTTTGCAATCCTAAACCCCCTCAAATTCTTTCCATTTGGAAGTTGGACAGTGTGAGATGTACATTTCTACATTCATCTTACCATTTAATGATGTAAGATGATCTTTCCTCCTTAAAGATTATTGAATGATAAAAAGATGATTTTTTTTAGAAAAGCTCAGTATAACAGGAAAGGTGAATTTACGAAAAATCAAAGCAAATTTTTGCAAAAGTAATCCTGTTTGTTATAGTTGAGGTTAGATATCTGAGAGGTGCAGGTATACCACATCCACATATATTTAATTTCACATTCCATGAATATTAATTAATGGCATCAAATAGTTACAATTAAATCATAATTCTGTAATATTTAGAATTAGTAATTACAATTGGGAGTTCAGGAATCAACAAAACACAAACCTAGAAATGTGGCTGCTACTCACTCCTCTAATATAGTGAAAAAAAGAGAGCCGAAGAGGGCAAGAACAAATAATTGAGGAAAAATTCAACAGGATTACATTTTAATAACTAATAAATCTATGATAAGTGAAAATGACATAGATATCAAAATGTAGAAACTTCACTGCCAATTTTTCCTACATTTGTTTTGTGACACAAAATTGAAGACAGTCAAATAAAAATAAAAAACAAGTCTGCTTAACTTTAGAGAAATATAATATTTGGACACTACTGACATGTTAATACTGGAAGTGATCTGGACATTACTGACATGTTAATACTGGAAGTGATACTTTAGCTTGGACTGGGATGACAAAAGGTCCTGATACTTGACTCTCCACTAATATACGATCTTCATAATCTCCCAGATATTCAGGAACAAACTGGACTGTATACTGGCATGCCATTCCAGGAGCAATCATTCCTCCCTTTCCTGGATATTTTCCTTGGGGAGGGAAAAAAAAAAGGCAGAAAATTAAAAAAAAAAATTAAAACCTCCCCAAATTGGCAGTAGTATTTATGATCACATCTTCCACTGGAAAGGTGCCTGTAAACTCCCCCCATTTATTGCCTAAATCAAGCTGATAAAAAGGGATGAGCACAAGAGGCCTGGCAGTGCAATCTGGGAATGTGCACATGTTCCAGGGAGCTCAAAGATTGCTTTGTCAGAAATATGTTCCTCAGAAACACAGAAAACAGCAAGGAGAAACCTAGAGACATGACCCAGTTTTGCTTTACCACAAGACAAAAGGGCTTACATGGAGGCATCTAATTCCTTCTAAATATTCCTCCAGTTCCTGGGGTATCACAATCTCCTCAGGCAATCTATCCCAATGTCTGGCTATCCTAGTGTAGGAAAGATAATTTTCTTAACTTTCCTCCAACCTCTCCCTCCTTACTGCAACTGAAGTGTGTTATTTCTTGCCCTCTCTTAATTTTTTCAGTAGAGACTACATCTGTTCCTAGATGAATTTTGGATAAGACTTGATCTAGGTATTCCACAGATACATTTCAATCTAAAATCAAACACTTTAATTTAGTCTTCTTGAATTTTTTCATTAGACCATTTCAATCTGCTTATGAGTTACATGTGAACGGTAATAAGTCAACCTTCAATTTATAAAGAACTGAGCACTATGGATAACAGAACCAAACAGAACAAAATCTTTGTTAGAGCAGGTAAATTAGATTTTTTTATGTGCTAACATTCTAAAGGCAGAAGAAGAACCCTTACCTGGCCAAATGAAAAATACTGAAGTAGAAGGGGGGATAAGTCTTATGTGTTGACCTGTTGAAGTGATGTTCCGTAGCTCTATGGTCATCTTCATTTAAAAAGAAAATAAAATGCTCCACTGTATTTATCATCACTCATTAAAATATCTGCAATTCCCTGGTACCACTAATACTGCTAGGAGTAACTACTTCATCATCACAACCAACCCCAAAATCCCAGTTTATTCAATGGAGGCTGAATCAGATAGTACCAAAACAAAGCAGAGACTGAGAAGGGCCCATTTAATCTTTAAATGGTTTGTGTGCCAGTGGCAGGTGTGAAGGAGTATCTTCAAGGAAGTTAACGGGTCATAAATTCAATATACAGAAGAAACTCAGACTTTCATTAAAATTCAGAAAGACTACAGATTGGGTGAAATATGTAGATCATGATAGGACATAATTCTCCAGGGAGGCAGAATTAACTCTCTACGAAGAACCTTCTCACCTCATAAACGTGCCCAGCTTTATCATATGAAAACAGGACAGAAGGTGGATTGGCAAGAAACAAAGGAACAAATGAGGTATCACTGAAAGATAAAAAAAAGGAGACATTATCTTCTTGCCTAGTTCTCTAAATACTGATAAAATGAGAAATTGCAAAATGTCTCCTTTGGCAAAAACAAAATATCATACAGACATACTTTGTTATTAAGAGACTATTTAAGAAATTTAGCTCAAAATATCTCCAGGTAAATCCACAGCAATTCTATAGTGGAGCTCTGTGTGCTCCAGCTCAGAATCTAGAAACTGTACACACTGCATACCCTTTGGTATCTTCTGCTTTTCTTCTGGCTATCATTTCTTCCACTTTTTCTTGAGAAATCACAAGAGATTTGCCTCCATGCAGAGTATTGGGTGGGAAAAAGCGTGGGTTCTTCAAGTAATTCTGTCTTTTCTCAAATCTGGCGAGGCACTCACTTATTTCCTCTGCTTTCCAGGACTTACTCTCTTTCCCGGCTTGTTTCTGTGAGGCTTTAGTATTCTTTGAAAAACAAGAGTGCATCGTGCAACATTAACACAGTGATTTTGAGAATGATGAAAAAGGGAGCTGCACATGTCTAACTAAAGCTACACAGCAACGAAAATTTATACATCAAATACAGTGTTTCTCCCTTTTTAACGGAGTAAATAAATTAAGTACTGGAGTCAAATAAACAATGGGTTGATATTCACCCTTTGTCGCAGAAATAGCAAGAGGCCTTAGAGATCAGACAGACTAAAACAAACTTGTAAAATGTACCTTACTCATGGTTTTAGCCTCAAGGCTGGAGTCTGGAGTCGAGGACAGAATTGAAGACACACTTGTCACACTGCCAGGCAGGCAGATACTCTTGTCCAGTGAAAAAGCGCATTGTTTACGTGTCCCTTTCAGGTATCCAGGTTCTGATGCTCCTGCAATTCAAAGAAAAAAACCAATTCTGTAAGAGGAAAACATGAATGATAAGCATGAATAAGAATGATAAACATGAAAACATTATTTAGTCTGAGCATAGGTATATGAGTTTATTTTAAGTCTCGCTGATAGCAAAAATACAGTTTAAATCCTCTAGAATTGAATTTACATTTATAACTTATTTAGTACAAACAAAGCTGACTGCTTTAATAAGAAAGCTTTCAGAAGCACTAATTAAACAGGCTGTATACAGTTATATTACTCCCAGAGAGATATGTTAACCTTACAAGTGAGTGGGACTTAGAATGACCTGTTCAGTTTACAAAAAGATCAATATGATGGACTTCTGACAGTCAGAAACTTGACAAAAACAGGATATACCACCTACTCTCATATTCCTATGGTTAGACAGCAAAACTGCCACCAAATTTAAGATGTGAGATTTTTCACTTTGGAACAACAAATCCTGAAATCTGTGACTAAGTTGATTACTCTGAAATGTTTGTTTTGGCTTGACTGAACAAATTCATTTCAATGATCCTAAAACCTTTCATCTTAGCTCAGAAATAAATAAAAGAAGTAAAGAAGTCTTGACATCGTCCAAAATATTTTTCTTACTGATCGTCATATGCAAATAAAACTAATATATTTCCAGAACTGGAAATTTTTAAACCCTAAATAAAGAAGACAATTTCATTTCGCTGAAAATAGTTTTTACTTTAATGTAACTGCTTCCCTTCACTGTATATAAGATGTAGTTGCAGCTTCTGTGCTAATGAAATTGGATAGAGATGGAACACTGAGAGTTTTTGTGTGAGATGGAAAGAGCTGTAAACAAATGTGCAACAACCATTAAATATCATACTGAAGAACATCTAAACTCAGTAGTTTCGAATTTATCAATTTTACTTCGAGAATGTGCCCTTAGTGGAATTTTATGCTTAAAATACTAGAGTCCCTTCTGCTTTGGCAGAAAACTTTAAAAATATACTCAGATCTGCTACATCCTCCAACACTTCAATTATAGAGTGTTCTAAAAAGTTTAAATTACTTTCTGCTTTAAAAGTTACCTTTTGGTGCTTTAGCAAGAGGTAGTTTCTCAGTGATGTAATCCTCAGGACAGATTAAATTATTTTTTCTGAGAAGTTCATTATCCACAATCCACCGAAAAGAGGATGCCACTGCAACAGTAGAGCCAAAAAACAAAAGACAATCAAAAAAAATATTAGCCCCTTAAAACACACTATCTTGATCAATCCAAAGTAATGTTTTTACACTTCATTCCTGTCGGGTAATTTTTTTTATAGAGATATAATCTGGTATTTTAATCTCAAGAGTTAGACATGCACCTTCACAGTTCTAAATTCAGTTCAAACCTAGCTAAGCACCCATAGGAGAAACATTTAATCTGTTTGTTGCTACTATATATCAAGGTATGTATGCTCGTAATATTTAGGTGGTAACTCCTCAATTTCAAATTTAATACCTTGAACATGACCGGGTTGTTTGGTTTCTCAGTGTTAAACAGATGTTACTCTACTTGAACCTCAGCACAAAATCCTTCCAAGTTGCTCTGCTGGTGTAAAGACCACTCGAAACTGGTCTCCAGGTACCATAACCATGTCCTGCGGGGCAACATTCCAGAATCCTCACCTGGCGGCAGCCCCATTTTGTGGAAATCTTCCCCTGCTTCAGCCTTCATCAGATTTAGAACCCTTTCTTCTTCAGCTTTTGCTCGGGCCTGGGCCTGAATGATCTCCTCTTCTGCTTTGTCAGCTTCCGTCAGTCGGCTCTTATACTCAGCAAGAAGCTGCCATGGGTATGGGTGAAAAAAGAGAAATCTGAGCTGTTACAGGTAGATGCTTTCTATTTGTCTTTGAGAGGTAAACAAAGATAGATTGGTAAAACATCACTACTTTACAAGCGTCAACTGGCCTGCTAAAACACTGTGATTCCATGGTGACACAAAACAGAAAAAAAAATACCCGTGGCTTACATCATCCAGAATCAGCCTCTACTTCTATATGCTGACAACAACAACTGGAGTGATGACAAGATAAGAAACCTGGGGCACTGGTCAGCAGGTACAGGGAAAAGTTTTCAGCCAGTACAATAGGCATTTAAAGGGTTACTGCTTTTACTGGTTGTACTCTGTGTCTGAAAAGCCAACTAGAGATGACAACATCATGAAGGATCATGTGAATATTAACTTACATGAAAGGTTCTGTGGGAAACTGTGCTCAAGTAAATTTCCATTAAAATGTCAATTGTAGGATCAACACACGCCTTTTAATTTTATTTTACAGAAGATCTAAGTAGCAACTAAAGAGCTCCAAACTCTGACTTGGTTTGGACTTGTACCTTCTCTAGCTCATCTGTATAACTGTCCTGATAAACACTGTCTTCTCCTTGGGACTCAATCCAATTTGTTGCCATGTCCACCTCAAAAACATCTCCAGTGTACAGGTCCTTAAAGGCACTAGCCAGCACATGGGAGATGTCCTGGGGAAAGAAAATGAGGATGTTTAGAGCTTAAAGCCTGATATAGGATGGGAAGAGATCACTAGGTGCATGCAAACAGCTGGAATAAACAAATAGGAAAAGGTACCTGGAAAGGGGATGTGTGTGTGCATGAGCACTGAGGTGTGGAGGTGTGGATGTCTGCGAGTGTGTGCTGTGGGACAGCGTGTCTGTGCTGGCTGGCTGGACGTGTAGGTGATGGTGATGGACACAGTTCTCTGTGTGCACAGTGTGTGTGATGGTTTGTGCAGGGATGGGGCTGTGCCAGCCTGTGTGAGTGGGGAGGGTGTGTGTGAGGGAGACACAAGCACTGTACAGGGGATGTTTTTGTGTGCATGTGACAGTCCTTGTGCAGGGTGTGTGTTTGTGCCCCAGGGTGTGTGCAGGGGTGTATCAGCGTGTGTGATACTGTTTCTGTCGGGGTTTGTGTGCGCAGCGGTGTCTGTGTGTGTGAGGCTGTTTGCAGCAGGGTCTGTGTGAGGCTGTGGGTGTGTGTTTATGAGGCTGTTCATGGCGGGGCTCTGTGTGTGAAGCTGATTGCAGGGTGGTCTGTGAGTGCTGGTGGGTCTGTGTGTGATGCAGTTTACGGGGGGGGGGGGGTCTGTGAGTGCAGGTGTGTCTGGAAGGCTGTTTGCAGTGGGGATCTCTGTGTGTGAGGCTGTTTGCAGGGGGGGTCTCTGTGTGCAGGGTGGTCTGTGTATGTGTGTGTCTGTGTGTCCCAAGGGTAAGTGCAGGTCTGTGTGTGTGTGAGGCTGTTTGCAGGGTCTGCGTGCAGGGCTGTGATGCTGTTTGGGGCTATGCTATTTGCTCCCGTGCTGCCCAGCCCCGCTGCGTTACCTGCGGGTTGGGGCTGGGGCTCCTCTCAGCCATGTCCAGCCCGGCGCTGGGCTCCTCTGGGCCGGGGCTGGAGCTCCCCTCAGCCATGTCCAGCCCGGCGCTGTGATCCGGTGTGTCGGGGCTGGGGCTCCCCTCAGCCATGTCCAGCCCGGCGCTGTGATCCGGTGTGTCGACGCGGGGCCTCTCCTCAGCCACGGCCGGCCCGGGCCGTCCCCAGCCTCCCGCCGCCGCCGTTGCCGAGTGACCGTGCGGGCGGGCAGGGCAGGGCACGGCCTGGCGGGGTAATGGCGGTGCCCCCCTTCCCTTTCCCGGGCGCCATCGCCCCTCACAGACCCGCTGGTGCTCTGGGGCGGCTGAGTGCTGCACCCCGAGTCTCCGAGGGGCTCGTATCCCGTCTCTTCCCTGCCGTGTACTTGTGATATTTTAAGTGCGAGTAGCGCCGTGAATTAATAAGAAATAAAATGTTGACTTGAAACCTGTGAAGGGGACTTGGACTTCGGGGGGATGGTGGGGAGTCCCTCCGCCGCTGTGCAGGCCGTGGGTTGGAGCTGAGGAAAGAGGGTAAATCCTCCTAATTCCCCGCACGCGGGACGAGGGGGCTGGGCTCATCCCTGCCGCTGGAACCGGGCTGGGACATGGGAATATTCATCAGCAGCCCCAAGCCATCCATCTCCCCGCTCTGCCTGCGGCGCCCTGGCTGTGTACACCGGTTGCTAACAACAGGCTCCACTGAACCCGGTGATATTTTCCATAGAAACCATCCCGGTGTAGATTTTCTCCTTGTCCTGCTGCCTTTTTGTTCTTTCTTTCTTTTTCCTCCCCCTCCTCCACTCTTCTTGCTCAGAGTGAAGGAACCAGACTGTGCCCCCCGGGCTTCTCCATTGCTGTCGGGGTCATTTGGCTCTATAGGGTTTTGGAGGGGTTGGGCAATGTTACACCCTGAATGGAAAATTACCATGGCAAAAATAATTGGAATTCACCAACAGGTGTTGTTCCACCAGCAGATAAGCCAAAGGCTGTGGGTGTAAAGCCCACGGCAACCATGGGGGTGGTTGAAATTCAACTTGTTTTTTTAGGCATGTGGCACATGGGCTTGGGGCTACAGGGTGTCACGAGCTTTAGGTCCTCAGCTCACCAAAGTCTGCGTTTGGAATAAAACTCCAAATTAAAGCCGGAGGCACTGCTGTGGTTTTAATTTCCCTGTGTAAAAGGGAAGCTTGCCCACGAGAGCTTGGCAAATCTGCAATATCCTGTTCCAAAGATTAAGGCAGAGAAATCACAGATGTCTGACAAGGATAGGACTAGGTACTTGTGCTTTCCAATAGAAAAGGTTCACAGCTTTCATAGAATCACAGAATCACTAAGGCTGAAAAAGATCTCTAAGATCATCAAGTGCTACCATTACCCCAGCACTGCTGAGATCACCACTAAACCCTGTCACCCAAGTGCCATATCTTCATACTTTTTGAAGACTTCCAGGAGGTGGTGACGCCACCACTGCTCTGAGCAGCCTGTTCCAAAGCTTGATAACCCTTTCAGCAAAGAAATTTTCCCTAATATCCAACCTAAACCTTCCCTGGTGCAACTCGAGACCATTTCCTCTGGTCCTGCCCTTGTTCCCTGGGAGAAGAGCCCGACCCCCGCCTGGCTGCACCCTTCTGTCAGGGAGTTCTAGAGAGTGAGAAGGTCCCCCCTGAGCCTCCTTTTCTCCAGGCTGAACTCCCCCCAGCTCTCTCAGCTGCTCCTCATCAGACTTGTGCTCTCAAACTACTTTGTTTCTGTGCAGGCTTGTAGGTTCTTGCCTTTAAAATCACTGCATCCACATTTTAACACGTTTCCATATTAGAAGTCCAACTATTCACATCATGTGCTATTACAGTTGATTTTAACATCTGTTTGCTAACTGGAATGTTAGTAAAATCCAGAATTTTAAAAAAGAATTCTTTCCCAGCCTTTAAAATGGTGACAGTAAAGCAGATGTTTTTGTTTAAAACAGGATATAAAAGCACATGAAAACTGACTGTGGAAAAAACTTTCTGTACTTTCATCTTTACTGTCTTTCAGTAACTTGCCAAGCACATCATCTCAGCTTAGAAGCTGGATTTTGTTTTTCAAACTACAGTCCATAAAATCTGGAAGTGAAGGTGAGATCCATCTGCCCAGAAGCCAGCTGCAGGATCAGAAGGAGGGGCTTAAACCACTGTTCCAGAGCAATGCACAATTGTTTCCCATATGACAATGGGATATTTTCCCTTAGATTTCCATTTTTATGCCATCATCATTTACTTAGATAAACTAAAAAATAAATGCCACAGTTCCTATTGTAAAACTGTTAAATTCCCGTAGATATATACACACGCACACATTTCCATATAAATATGATGAGCATTAAGAACAATTTGCATATATATTTATCCTCTTTATCACCATTATAAGATATTTAAATTCCAAAGGCTGAAGAGAGACTCATGCATGTAGGGAATGGGAAAAAAAAAACCCAGCAGCAACTTTGTCCTACATTTATAGGTATAAATACACCGGTGTAAATATTTATATGTGTAAACCTACACACTTTCTCTAACTGCCATGGATGACTTCTACCAGGTGTTTTACCTTGGATTTCTCTCTGTACCATGTAAGGCTGAATTTTATGGTGGGTTTTAGGTTTGGATTGGGTGTGTGGATCTGAACAGACTCCCGAGGGCCCTACCTTGACGCTTGTGTGCAGTGTGGAGCACAGGGGGATTCTTCTTGGAGGAAATTAATCTGAAACTGAACTCTCCAGGATCACCTGGTCTGCTCCATCAGCTAATGGGCTCTCAGTCTACAGGACCAGGCACAAGCTATTCTGAAATAAAATATGCCCAAATGCCTGTCACAGACCTTAGAGGAGTCATAACTTCTGCTAAAATACAGATTATTCCACGTTTTAAAGTAGTCTCCCTGTCTTGTCAGGATCATATTGCTTTTCTGTATTTATTTTGTTCACAGTCCACACATGATCCCCACATGTTCCTTGTTATCCTGTGGGGACTCTTCAAAGTTCAGCTGTTGTCCAAACCCATTCTTTCTTCTGGTAGTAACATGTTCAGAAAACATCCTTCCCATTGTAATCTAACAAAATCAGAGTCCTGGAGGTGATTTGTTCAGGCATCCAGGTACCAAATGACAGTATGATAGGACAAGCCCAGCTCCTTCTTTCTCCTTGTTCTAAGACTGACAGTAATGGAACATTTTTGCATATAAAATAGCTGGATGTGATTTGAATGCAAACAGGGAGCTCAGTTACTGAGTAAGAGGTTATGTGTACATAACAAAATTGCAGAGTGGAACTGTATCTTACATATTTACAGAAATACCAAGCTCCATACCAGTTTTATTTACCTCACTCCTCTTTTATCAAAAATATAGACAGATGTTATGTCCTGGGTCTGTAAGTCAGCCAGTATATTTCTTATTATTTCTATATTTATAACCAATGGACTAATGTGTCTGACTATAATCTTAAATTATTGTGAATATGTAGTCCTTAAATGTGTAAACACTGGACTAATAATAGCATTCTTTCAATGCTCACAGAAAAGTTCATACATTTATCTTCACAGTGATCCCAAAATCTTCACTAATGTTGGTGGACTTCTTTAGAGAGGGAGCACTCATTATACTGATTCCACTTACTTGGTGTTTGAAAGGTTTCTTTGAAATTATGAAATATAGGACACTCTTAAAAAATAAAAACCAAAGGTTTTCCCCCTTGTGTTAATACAACGGTATGGATTAATTTAGAAATATGTACCTATACATAGCTCAAATGTAAATATAATTCGAATTTATTTATATATAAATAAAGATATACAAAATAGTCTTGGCACTTATATTGGTTTTTAAAAAAAACACAAATCCTTGGGGTTCAGAATGCATCAAGACTCCACACATTTTTTGATATTTTTAGCAATTTCTGGCAACAAGACAAGGCCTGCAGGCTTCAGGTGGCATTCTTTAGATGTGGGAAAGCAAGGGAACTGGCGCTGCAATGCTGCCTTTTGCTCTGGAGGAATTGCACTGTTTTGCATACTTGCATATGGGCAGCAGAAAATAATTTCTAATTATTTTTAATTTTTTGCTAAGTTTTTTTGGGGGTACTCTAATTCTTTTTAAAGTTTTTCCACGAATTCCCAAAAGTGCACTGATGGATGATTGACTTTGACGTTGCTGCCCTCCAGTGGTCCTGTTAAGGTTTCCATGTTTTCAGGCAAGCCTTTAAAAACGAACATTGCATTAAATCTCTGTTTTGATCCGGCAACTGAGCAGGCATAAATATTTCCATCTATGCAATCTGGCATCTTCTCTTACCAGCGTATTGGACAAAATGTTTTTCACTGGAAAAACTATGTATTATCTTGTAATTATTGCAGGTGCAGCCAAACAGGTATCACAGGAATGCAGTTCTCCTTTGCATGTTACCATCAAAGTAACTCCTTGTTCTTGAAGAAGAGCAAAAACCAGCATCCACAGAATGACTTTAAAACCCAAGTAAAATTTGCAGATATGGAAAATGGAGAAATAACTTTTCACTTTCAGGTGAAAAGTGCCGAAGAGCTCAGTTTCTAAAAGCTGGTTTCTCCCGTCACGCTGCTTCCCTATCCCGCCAAAGCTGCTTTTCTTCAAATGTCCTAGTTTGGAGACAATCCGTATCTTACAGATCTGACCTTGCTTTGATGTGCTGTGATCATCTCCAGCTGGAGAGAGTTTGAAATAACATGTGACTGGCAGTTCCACCTGAATATTTTTCATTATTCTCTCTTTTAACATCTTGTGTGGAGTTATTTTGTGACTCCTTCCTGACATGAGTCAACTATTTCCAACTTGCTTCCAGTTTACATTTCCTGAGTTTAAGCATTTCTTTGTTTCCTGCACTTTTTTCCTGTACCTAGAAGTCTGTCCCTCTCTAAAACATGGGAGTGGGTATTGCCGTGCTTCTGCTGAAATACTTATGCTGTAATTTCACTCAGGCCACATGGGATTTACAAACCAGACACACCCAACAAGTAGGAGAAGCATGTGGAAAATGCATACACAAAGGGGCCAGTCATCCTTTTCTGGCAGTGTCTGGGCAGATACATCACTCTAATTAAACTGGAAATGGGCTACGCCTCCACGCAGAGATCCTGGGATCCTCCATGATACCACTCCATGCAGATATCCTGGGATTCTCCACGCTGTCCCTCCAGGCAGAGATCCTGGGATCCTCCATGATACCACTCCACACAGAAATCCTGAGATCCTTCACATACCCCCTTCATGCAGAGATCCCTGGATCCCCCACACTCCCCCTCCATGCAGAGATCCAGCTGGAGGACACAGTGCAGATGTGACACTCTCAGGCAGAGCAGAACAAGGGGCTCCCACTCCACTGACATGTTCCCAGATCCCTGGGTCACAGAGGGTTGTTGGATTACAGTCTGACCTCCTTTTCTCAAGTTATTACCTCTAACCCAAAACAGTTTAACCCAGTGACATATTTTGTTAAAATCAGTGATTTTCATTCTGTGCTCCGTGACTGTACGGGGTTCCACTAGTTATTGTAAGGAGTCTATGAAAACTAACAAGGAAAGCAGCCTCTGGTTAGATTTAAAAGCCAGAATTCGGCTTCTTCTTACGGATATACCTTTTGTCCCCAAATTAAAGAATAAGATTAGCATTTTCACACTCCAGAACATTTTTCCCTGTGATCATAAATTCAGCACTAGTTTTGGTAGAAATCCACTTCTTGGCACATGGTGGTGGATCACAGCCTTCATTTCTCCAGATCTTAAAGATTTTGCAGTAACAAAAATGTTTAACTTATGCTTAATAGTGTTTATCCACCCTTCAGGGGTACCACAGGGGAGATGTTTGTACCCCAGACTTGCACTGCAGATTCCAGGTTTGCATATCTATGTACATAGATTAGGTTTGTGTGAGCCTCTTCTGTCCTGGAAGCAATCTGGCATGCCATGGCAGAACTCCACAACAGCTAATTTATGCTGCTGGGAATAACCCAATGATTGACACTTTTTAGTAGGAAATATGGTTCTTTCTTCCCTTCTGGGTTTCAGTTCTTTTGGAAGTTCTTTTTACACAGCAGCCAGGATTTCTATAAATGCAAAAATAAATCTTGGAAGAGGAGAAACTTTCAGTCTGTTTCTTCTACTTCTCTCACCACCCTTGGGAGCTCCTGTCTGAGATCACCCTATTACTTACTTTTTATCCCCCTGTGATTTACCTGTCTGGGCTCATTCATCCAAGCCATGGCTGTCAGAAAACCATGGCTTGGACCTGTCTGGTGCTGTCCCAGTGTCTCAGTACTTTACCAGGTTGCTCTTCTTGTTTTGTCATCTTGGGCACAAGGAATTAAACTCCTTTTTTCTTACCTTTATCTGGCAGGATTTTTCTCAGCCTCCTGTCAACAAACTATCAGATACAATGGGTTTGCAGATATTCCCCTGCTCTCCTGGTTTGGGTGAGTGAATCAGGTGAATTAGTTAGAGGGAAAAATGCAAATCATTCTTCCATGGCTGTCTGTGCTCCAGGTGTGTGTAATGTAAGGATGTGCTGAGCAAGGCCCTCGGCTGGTAAAGGATGGGGTGAGGTCTGAATATTTGGAGTAGAAGATGGAGAAGACTCAAAATCTGCCTCCTGTAAGGTGCAGAGCAATGAGGAACTGCCACCTAACTCAGAAGGAAAAGGAATCCCAGCATCCCTAAGAAGAACATCAAGAGAAAAGCTTTTTACGTTTTACCTTAACATTGAGTTATTTTCAGCTCCCAGAAAATTCCTAATTTAGGCCAAGCTCCAAACAATATCTCTCCTGGCTATGTTGTTTCAGGGTGATGAATGGGGTAGGTTTAAAAGGATTTTTATCCCTTTATCCCCAGAAACTTGGGCACAGATGAATGACCGAGAAGGCCAGCTGAGTTAGGGCTGCACAGCTGATCAAGAACATCTTGCTCTAGTTCCAAAACATCATCTCAGGGAGACTATTTATTCAGTTTGGGACAACATGAGTATGGCTTGCTAGAGCGACCTCCAAAAGCCCTTGCAAGGGTAGTTTGAGACATAAGTAAATTCATCCCATTTATCTTTCCCTACTCCAATGTCATTGGCTGCAAAGGGTTGGAGTGCAAGGAGAGGACATGAAGCTGTAGCAACCTGACATTGGTGACAGGAATGAAAAGGAAGATATTTGGATTTACTAAAGAGGCCTGGTCACATTTTTAGTTGCTCCAAACTGTGCCCTAGCTCCTGCAGATTGGGAGGAATCTCACTGGAAATAGTGTCTGTAGGAGTCAAGATAACTCAGTATGAGAGAAAGAAAATCCATCCCACTGGGATGGGAGAGTGTGAGAGGTGGTGATGTCCTGAGGGCACGCAGAGTCTGTCATCAGCAAAATGCACAGCTGTGTTATCACCTCGCTTTCCCAGTGTATTATTTCATTTTTGCTGGTAGGGGAAGATAAGGCTGGCTCAGCCAAACCATCAGGCTTGTATGTGCTTTTCCATGTGAGCCCTGCAGCGGATCAAAGGCAGTGAGTTCACCAGCCAGAGGAACTGGGACCTGCCTAGAAAATCAGCTTCTTCTTTCCTGCCCGGGATAGCAGGACACAATCAGTGGTACCCTTTTACCGTGCCCAGGAAATCATGAAACAGGGTATATATTGTTTCCATTTACCTTCATTTACTGCCATCTAACTGGCCTTCACTGCAGGCACTGAGACAAGGAATGGCCCCTTTGTAGAGGTCCCAAAATGACTGGTTTTCCCCCCATTATGCCCTGCTGTAAACCACACCTAACAACCCATCTATTAAGATGATTGTTTTTGTATCATAACATATCTCCAGGCAGGCTACTCTAGTAGCTACTTACATTATATTTTAACATTTTAGGGCTTATTTCTAACACAGGAGTTTCCTTAGGGTTCTGAGCAAGGAAAGGTCTCCCAAGGGAAGGTTTTGCTCTTAGGACAGTGCTGCCTACAGCTGCCCCCATGTCATGTAAGATGCCAAAGGATATGCAGTACATGTGCCAGGGTCTGGCAGACATTGGGGCAGGATCTGTAGGGACTGGCAGCCTTATGGAGTAAAAACAGGTGGCCACCTGGGACATCCTGCAGCACTTGGAATGACATGGAGACTTCTGTGTTTATGCAGCCAAGTACTGTTTTTACAGTTGTTAAGTTCAAGGAGCAGCACTTTTCCTCCCTCCAGGAGCACCCAGAAACTATCAGAAACCAATTAAAAATCAAACTATGACCTAAAGTGCTACACTTTAGCATGAAATTCATTACAGTGTTGATTTTGACCTGGAAAGAGCCAGTTACTTAATACAAGAAGAAATGCTTGCATTTGGGGGCTTCCCCATTTCTTTCGTATTCAGTGGAATGAGCAAATTCTTTTTTTGATTGCACTGGACCTTAAAAATACACACTCCTGCATCCCCCCAGCAGCACAGAATTATCCCTCATGCATTAGAAAGTGTGAAAAACCCTTCAAAAGTTCATTTTGAGCTGAGCTGCAGCTGGCACCTTGGAATGCAATGCATCAGTTCTTCACCCTGATTGGAGTTGAAGAACACAAGGCATAAACCAGTGAGAGCACGTCCCATCACGTCCTCCTGGTGAGTTCGTGTGCTGAAACTGCACAGGCTTGCAACACTTCTAAGTGAAACTGTTCATTAAGCAGCCAAAGCTGGTTTGCTGGGTTGTCTTATGTTTTGGCAGAGCAGCTCTTTTTACCTTTCATCTAAAGGAGATCCAACGCTGATAAAAACCAGTCTGTCTGCTATTTCTGTAGAAAAATTGATGTCTGAGGGGATTCTCCCCTTCTGCCCCACCAAGCAAGGGGCCAGAGACAGCGAGGAGGGCGAAGTTCTCAGGATTCAAGGATCACATGGTAGGCACAAGGGTAGCTGATGGCATAATTTGGACTAGGTGGATGAGGGAAGCCCTGAGGAGCTTAGGGAGGTGCCTGAGGGGCCACAAACTCAAAGGCAAAGCCAAGGCAGCAGTTCCAGAGTTGTATTCTCTGGTTCTTGTACAGCCCACAGGCTCGGAGCTGGGATCCCAGCAGCAATGCTCACAGCAGTCTGTGTGTGAGTTTCCGGGAATTGTTCCCAGGGCATGTCCGCATGCAGTTGCACAAACCAGGGCTCCTCCAACCTGAGTGGGGACGTGTCTGTGGGAAGGCTTCAGTGGTTGAGGTGCCCGACAGCGGGAGCAGGAAGGAAATGAGTCATTCAACCTTTCTGCTTTGGCTGCACCGGGCTTGCAAAACTTATGAGGAGGCACCAAAACCCAATAAAATACTTCCTCAGTGGGCAACTTGTGTGGTTCTTTCTGCGCCCCGGTAACCCCTTGGTGCTTCCTTTTCCAAAACCCAAATAACATCACTGGCCAGAGGAATGTGGCTGCATTTGACTCTATCAGATGTATAAATGTGTGATTTTGGAAGTGGCAGTTGCACCTTTATATATAAACTTGAGTTCTACTTTGCACTTAAAGCAAAGGTTCATTATTCCCTTTGTAAGAAAGATACAGAGTGTGATCTCAGACTTAAAACACCATTTCTCTGAAAGGTATTTACTCTATTTTGAGATACTTGAGTGTCTTGATTTGGTCCTCTTCATCCTTTTCAAAGGCTCCTCTCTCTTCAGTGACAGTTTATTGAGCTGTGCTCCTAACTTTAATCTCATGAAATGAAACTAGATCCGATAAGAAGGTAAATCAGAGGCGATGAATACCCTTTTTGAATACACTTGATGAGATTTTACAAGTTCATCCTTTTATTCATTTAGGAACTATATTAATCTGAAAATTAATCTAGTAATAAATTGCCATATTTTCTGTGGGGTTTTTTTGGGGGTGGGGGGGGCCCTAAGTTTCAGTTTGTGTCGTTCTCTTCGTCTCATGATTGGCTGTTTAAAGAGCATGGCTGATTATAAATTAACATCAAAAATGCTGGCTGTCCATTAGGACCAGTGAAACACAGGAATTCCTTGCATACTTTCTGCATAAACATCTGCTCTGGAGATGTTAGGAGTTCAAGAACATTTTCTGATTCTGCATGACTTGTTCAGATGGAGGTGGAGGGAAGTCTGATGTCACTCTGTTTATGTGAAGCATAGTTTTAACTCTTTGGGTTCAGAAATAAAACTGCATTACTTGTAACATCCCTGATTATCTGTGTTGCACTCTCTGGAATAACAAGATCTTAATGTGCAGTTTAAACTTGTGGGGGATTCTTATATCTAGTAGGATTTTCTACAGTATAGGTGTAATTCAGACTTACCATCTTTTCTGCACATTTAAAAGTCACGTGAACTGGCTACAGTGGAAAAAGCTGCCATTAGGTAATGATCTGAACAATTGCATCTAATTATTGTGATTATCCCAGTTGCAGGGAATTAAGCTGACAGATGAAGTATATTAAAAGGAGCCATTATGACATTAATCATCAACCCTCCCCCATACTTAACCTGTATACCCCAGTGCTATGGGCTGGAAAGAGGCAACGGTGAAAGAAAAAAGAGACACATGTCAAGCATTCCTGACAGCAGATGATTTGGCCTAAGGACTGTGATCTTTCAAGGTTAGAAACGAGTTTCCTGACCTGGACATCAGTGGTTGTGAAGCTTGGGGTCTGTGCTCAACATAATCTGGGATCAAAGAATCACTAAGGGTGGAAAAGCCTCCAAGATCATTGAGCCCATTCGTTACCCCAACACTGTGTCCACCACTAAACCCTGTCCCTTCCTCCAAGTGCCACATCCACGCGGCTTTTGAACACTTCCAGGGGTGCTGATTCCACAACTTCCCTGGGGAGTCTGTTCCAATGCCTGACCACCCTTTCAGTGAAGGAATTTTTCCTAATATCTAATCTGAACCTCCACTGGTGGGACTTGAGGCCACTTCCTCTCATCGTATCAAATATCAGAAGGAGCCATTAATGGATAAAAGTGGCAGGACCCTGGGACCAGTCTCCTGCTGTTCTTCTTTCTGAACAGAGATAATCACTCCATGTAATGTTTTCATAGCAGCAACTCTAGTACATCATTAGTTTCCCCAATTAGGTTATTGTTTCTCATTCATGCAACAATAACTTCATGTTAATGGTCAGATTCACAAAATCATTCCCACAGTTATAAATGATAGCATTGTGTGGCTGATCCGTGGTGTTTACTGGTGCACGGAACTGAGAGGCTGATGAAATGTATGCACCATGTTTTCTTTGTGCTTCTCATTCACTGTTAATAGAAGAGCTTTTCAGAGCTTTAAAAGAAGTCTATGGGGTCCCCTCCCCCCAAAAAGTCTTCCTATAAGTGTTTTAGACTAAATGTACTTTTCTGTACAACTCTCTGGTAAAGACATTTTCGTTCTCCCAGAATCAAAATATTTAAGGTCAGGGAATTTAACATAAGAGAGTTTACTTAAATCTACATTTGTGAAAGCATGGAAATGCATAAAAATTACTCTCAGAAACACATAAAAATTACTCTCAGAAACTCATAAATCTGTCCTGCAGTGGGACAAATGAGGTAAACAAATGTGAAATAAAACTTTCAGCACAAAATTAGTCTGAAGACAAAACTGGTGAGACGTCTAAATACCAAGCACTATTGAATTGAGGTAAAATTATTTAACTGTCTCCTTTATACTGAAATTCCAAGAGTTACAATGAACTCCTTGGAATAAGTAGAGGAACTTAGAACTTTGTTTTCCAAATCTTAATCTTGCTTTTAATTCTATTTTCCTGTAATTTTTCAGCCTGAAATCAATGTGAGACTTGTTGAACTGGCAACTCTCTAAGTCTTTAATTGTGACCACACAGTAATAAATTATTTCTTTGATTGTTTTATTGTTTTATTTGGTGGTTAGAACTGCTCTTGATTACTTAGTCTAAGTGGAGGGAAAACCCTTGAGATACTTAAGATACAATAAGTCAGGTAGGCGTATTTCTGGCTTAGCAAGTCAAATTTATCTTCTGCTCAAGCAGAAATACCTCATTAATTTTAATGGGACTCGTACAGGATTCTGCCAGCAGCAGGTTTAGCTTTACACATCCCAGCATCTGTTGCTTCCTTTTCCTGTGGCCATGCACAGCTCTCCTAAATGGGAGTAACTGCTGCAATAAATGGTTTAAATGCAGATGTATACATCAATATCATTTACTCTGAAGGTACTTTGGCACAGCTGTCTGTGGTGATGAACAAGGCATCTGGCTGCCCTCGCATTCCCTGAACTGCCTGATACCATCCCAGCCTAGTTTATAAACTACAGTGAATTAATCTGTCCAGTCACTTATCCAGAAACCCAATAATCTCACTGTTCTTACAGTTATAAATCCCATTCCTGATCTTATTCCAGTTTATCTGCTAAGGGAACATGATTTCCAAAGGTGCTGATCTCCACCAGCTCCTGCAGAGCCACGAGGCTGCTCTTCTCCACAGTTCAATGTGTTCCTTGCACGTCAGGGACTGGCAGCTGCTGCAAGCCTGGAAGTGCTGGGAAAATTTGCCGATAGGTAAATATTGGGTGGAGCACACTGAGTGGCAGGATCAGTCCTAGGAATCCCCGCTCTTGCATGGTCAGGGAAGTGTTAGCAACAAGAGCTGTGTCCACCTAATGAAAGACACACTGATAACCAAAGAGTAATGATTGCCTTTACGGCAGGTGAGTCACCGGGGCACTGGAGCTGCCCTCCCACAGGGGTATTCAGGCTCCTTGGTGAGAGTTCTGGCACTTCCCAAAGTGTAAAAGCCAACTGACAATTTTACATTTTGCTGTCCATCAACTATAGACTTATTTATTCAGCCTAGTGGAAGGTGTCTCTGCCCGTGGCAGGGGTTTGGAAGGAGATGATCTTTAAGGTCTCTTCCAATCCAAACTATTCTGTGATTCTATGAATCTATTTATATGAGAGTAGGATTTAGAGAGACCTGATGATCTGAGGATTGTAACATACCCCATCTAAAACAGTAAACAGACTAGGAAAAGACATAAAAAAACATTTCAGTGAACAGCTAGACCATAACTAAGCATTTGAGAATTCCTGTCCCGCTTCTGCATTGACATGAACTCTATTAAATATGACATTTTCTTTTGTGTTGGTTTTTGTAATTCTCCTGCTGACAAAAACAGCCCCACGTGGCTGCCAAAGCTCCCTGCTGGCCATATAACCCCCAAATGCTTCTTACACTGCGTAACTGTGGCAGAAATCCTGAGTCCTTTCTGCAAAGCAAACAAAGCCCTTTGCTGCTACCCTTTGGAGAGGTGGTTGGGAACATTTCAGTGGGGTGAGGAGGGTGTGTGTGAGAGTCTGAAGGGCAGAGGGAGCCAGGAGGCATCTTCTCCATTGGAAATACTCGGTGTTTGGGTGGTGTAGCATTCCTCTGAGATGAAAAGCTACTCCTTCCACTGTGTGCAATTAAGTCAACACTTGAGTCATGCTCTCGGAGTGGAGACAGGTAAACTGCTTTGCTTTAGGTTTGCTGTGATTTATGGTTCACTGTGGAATTGAACCCTGCAAACAATTTTGGCTTTGAGCTCTGCGATTGCTCTTTGCTGCCTGGGCTGGGCTGTGTGTGTAAAACAAAGGAGGAGAATGCAAAGGGGTGTAGGAGTGAGAGAAACAGGAGATCTTGACTTTGCAGGGCTCCAGTTCAGCTGATCATCTTGGCACCTTTGCATACGGACATCTGTGTTGGAGGGTGTGTTGCAGAGGCTCCTCACCCAGCCTGCCTGACATTTAACTCCTTCCAGCCTCACATCTGTGGCTGGAGAGCAGAAGGGATAATCAAGATGTGTCCTGGCTTTGGGCCTTGTCCCTCAGTAAAATATCACAGCTCTGACCTTGTACTCTTTGAGTGGCAGCTTTGCTTTGGGAAGGCAGTGCCAACCCCCCAGCCCATCTCCAGGCGTAGGAATTCCCTGACTTTGCTTCTTTATGAGCACAGAAATGATGGTGTGGACAACAAAAAAATGCATATTCACATGACATTCTTAAACTGCTATATTATTCTTAGAATATTTTTATTAGTAGGATTTCTGCAGCTCACAGAAGCCCAGTAGCTCCTCACATCCCTTTGGTTTCGTTGCTTTTCTGGATGTACATTGTTTTCAGCAATGCAAAGGAAAGGGAATTCAAGCACATGCAGAAATACAACTCAGAGGACTGTAGCCTTCTGAAACAAGGCTCTGATGAGACCTGTGCTGTGAGATCTCAGATTCTGGGTGTTTGCTGCAGCACATCAGCACTCTGATGGTGACTGCTGTACTTTTTGATGAATGCAAGAAATGCACAACTGTCTGTTACTGCCTGGCTTGCTGTGAGCACACACATCAAGCCCATCAAGGACTTAAAAATGGTGATGACTTAGCTTAGGGTGGCAGAAAGGTCCCCAAGTGGTCCAAGCAGCTTAAATGGTGATGCTCCTGAACGTGTACAGAAGCAGGGAGAGTAAATGGAATGGCAAAATATGAAAAGTTGGGCAAGGTTTTGTGAGACCTCCTGACAGGCACTATTTGGATGTGGCACACGGGGATATGGTTTAGTGGGGAACATGGTGGTACTGGGTTAATGTTGGACTTGATGGTCTTGGAGGCCTTTTCCACCCTTAGTGATTCTATGGTTCCAGCTTCCACCTCAGCTGTGACCATGGAAAAGGCAGCACAGGAGGAAGGAAGCACAAGGAGATACAGTGGGCTCTCATGAAGGGCTACATGCAGGGGATTATCTTCAAGTCTCAATGGATGATGGCAGAGAAGCTCAGTTGTGTTTTCGTGGTGAAGACCTGTCCAGCCCGAGGTAATGATGGTTGTGTTCACAGCAGAGTGATGGTGCCATTGTACCCCACACTGCTGTGAAGAGGTTCTAACCACAATACGGTCCACATCATTTCTGGGAATAATGGAGCTCTCCTACACTGCCCCCTTTGCCACAGAGGGCACAGGGACATTGACCAGTCCATCTTTAAGTGAGGACTCGGTGCCAGGCAGTGTGAGGACACAATGTGGTGTGACACAGAGGACAGAAAAGGAGTTACTACAATGCCATTTTGTGTCACCACTTTCAAACTGCTCTTCTCTACTTTTCCTCCCTTGTGAAAACCATCATGTCGTCACCACCTCAGCTTTACTGGAGTTTCCAGTCTGGCTGGCTCCTCCAGCAGCCTTCCTGTACACTCCCTCCAGTACTCTTCCCCATCAGCTGAAAGGGTGACAGGCTTGTCAAAATCCCCCTGCCTCGAGGTTTTTAAGGCTGTCCCAGGAATCTCCTGCTGCCTGACAGCAGCTGCCAGTTTGCCCCACCTGAATCAATGTCTGTGGGTTTGAAAAAAACAATATTCCTTCCTGAGTCCTTTGGAAAGTGTCTAGCAGCAGATGAGTCCTCCCCATGTGAAACTGGTGACTGTGAGGTAGAAGAGTGGACTTGGGAGGAGTTATGGGGTGAAATCTCTGCTCTTTTTTTGCTCCACTTTTTTGGTTTTGTTAGTTTTGACCTAGCATGAGGAGTTTTGCTATATTAGGGCTGTTTTCCTTGGGTGGTGGCAGGAGCCTTGTATTTGTGGACTGTAAAACTCTCTGAGAGCAAGGTCTGGGCTCTCAGAGGAGCAGCCCAGTTCCTGGCTGGGAGAGACAAACTGTCCCAAAGTATTTTTCAGCACATGTTTTCTATATCTGTCACCATCAGAGAGGGACTTCTCCCTTCTGTCTGTGGAGCTGCTGAGAGGGCTTTGAATCTGCCAAGAACTTCATTAAGTGTTTGCATCAGGATAACCTAAATAACCAGAAACGTATATAAACAATAACAAAACAACTACTACAAAACATTCAAGTAGAAGGAAACTTTATCTTCCCACACTCGATTCCTTTTCTTTCCCTCTCTCTGCTTGCCATCATCATCTTTCTACCCTTCAAAGATACCTGATTCAGGAGGAGGGGACAGAGCGGAAGGAATCAGTTTCACTCAGTAAAAGCCTCAGGACAGCGCAGTTTTTTTCTGTCTCGCTGTCTCAAATGCAAAGCTCATAACTTTTTTCTGCCCTAAGCTCATGCCTTTGTGAGCGTTTGTGGTTAGTTTCTATTTCTACACTGGCAAGTTCTGACCTGGGTTTTTTTCCTAACTTGTGAAAAGAATTATGCCTCCACCAGCATCTAAAAGCTCGCTAGCCCTAAACTCTGACTCGCGGCATCTGCTTAGGACCCTTTCCTTTATTTGCGGACCACCAAGAATGGATTCAGAACTCTCGGCGTCTGCTGGAAGCCGCGCCGGAAAGGCGCGGAGCACGAAAATGTGGCAGCCACAGGAAAAGAAGCATCGCTGGGAAGCTCCAGCGGCAGCAGCAGCGGCAGGAGGAGGCCGGGCCAGCGGCGAAGACGCCAAATTGGAGCAGGGAGGAGCCAGGGCCAGCGAGGCGCTTGGCCGCAGTCGGTGCGCTGGGCAGGCGGCGGCGTGCGGATGCGGGAGAGATAAATGAGGAGTCACAGCGAGCACGCAATTCCAGCCAAGGGCAAGGAGCAGGCTCTCCGGAGGGAGCTGCCGTCGGGGGCTGCTGGAGCGGGGAGCAGGGGGAGGCTGGCGGCTCTGGCTGCCGCCCCGCAGCAGCGCTAACCTCTGGGCACAGCTGGTTCTCGGAGCCCTTGTGCTGCTGCTGGCGGCTCCTGCTGCAGCCATGGAATCCAATGGCACATTCCTCGCCTGCAACAGTAAGTCTGGGGAAGTGTTCTTGTGTTTCAGCTCTCTTATCTTGTCCAAGAGCTTTGTTTTTCCTCCTCTCTTCTCCTCCTCCCTTCTCCACTTCCCCATTCTCGCATTTGGATGTAATGGGGCATTTCATCGCTGTTGCAGAGAGAGATGACAGATTTTGCTCTGCTAGTGGGGTGAGCTGTGTTGGTAGGAAGGGTGCCTTGGCTGGGGAAGCGTCTGCAAGTTCAGAAAAGTGGATCCAAATCTCCTCCCCTTTATGGGAAACTGAGCAGGATGGGTGCTCCGCTGAGTAAACTCTGTGGGCTCTGGTGGAGACAGCAGAGCCTGGATAAACACCTGGCCTCAGGGGCTGTCCCCGACACACTGCAAATGTTAAGTACAAAATAAGTAATGTTTCTAAAAAAAGAAGTTCTCTCTGCCCTTGCAGCAAGAGAGATTTAGGAAGGTTCTATTGGTACCAAATCTGGGAGGCTTGTCTGATAGAGAGGGTAATGAAATATCCCCCCCTAGTCCCTCACCTGACTTGACGTATTGCTTTGTTACCCCTTCACTGTATTTTGCTTTGATGAACAGAAACAACTCAGGGCTGTGATAGCTACAGGTTGAAATGAGATATTTTGATCCCCAAGAAATGGGAAAAGCCTCCAGTACTTTTATTTCATGAGATAGGGGCTTTCTTCCTACAGATGAGCTATAAACAAAGATAAACTGATAGAGCAATAAGTGATTGCCCATAAACATAATCATTTTAGTGTTACCAGCAAAAATGTGAAAAGATTCCCCCAGGCTCGTGAAATCTTCACTCTGATTTTCCCAGATGGTAGAAATCTGACAGGAGGGTGAACCAGAGGTTAATGTTATACTTTTTGTAGGTATCTCATTCATTATACAGCCACTGGGGAAAGAAAGCTAGGAAACACATCTGGAACTGTTAAAACATTTCCCATTTTGGCCTGTGGGTTATTTTTCAGTGAATATTATTTAGTCCTCTGGGTTTAGGGACCAAGAAGAATTCAGTGGCTGGTAATCTATTTTTTCATCTGGAGCAGAAAAATACAAAAATGTTGAATGAGCCAAGAATTTTAAAAAGTATTTACTGAAATTCCTTGACACATAACACACACACACAAGTGCCAAAGTCACTCCAAATGCCAGACTACTTAGACAAGAGGAGTTGCTCACATGTGGACTTCTTAGCAGGATTAGGCTTGTGCTATGTAGTTTGTCAGAAATTTCTGGTACTGTGGTTTGTGGATATGTTTTGTCCCTGGCTCTGTGTTGAAACTCAGGTTCTTTCTTTCAGTTTCTCTCTCCTTTTTTTTTTTTTCCCAAAATAGATACAACAACAGCTGTATTTACCATGTCAGAATTAATGTGGGCTATTAATACTCTTTCTTCTCTTGCCTCATGAAGTTGGTTTGTTTCTGAACTGGGTGCCCTTGTGCTCACAGATTGTAGAATAGCTAATTTGTACTATGCCTTATTCTTATACACTGACTTTTTCACCCAAGACACTGTGTACATTGTGAGGGGAATGCCACAGCCCCATTACAGGAATGCCCTCTGCCACAATCCAGAGTGAGAATCAGCTTGTAAAATCCTACAGGACAGGCCATTTCCTTGTTTTCTCTGTCAGCAAGTCCTCAGGATTAACATCTATATTGAAATTTCCAAATGAATCATCTCCACCTGCCCTTGTGAGCTGGGAGCACTGAGGAGGCTCCTTCTGGATTTCAAGCTCCATGGGTGGAGATAATGCAGCTTGGGATCAGTTGGGATCTGCTCTGGAGCAGCTGGTGGCTTTGATCTCCTTTCCTAGCAACAAAATGCTCCCAGCACACACCTTTGATGCAGGTTGTGCTTGATGCACTACGTGGGAGTTTTGTGAGCCATAGTGTTCCCTGTAGTGCAGGGGAATTTGGGATACTGACACATCCCTGTATATTAAAGAGTCAAGTTGTTCCTTTTTCAAACAGGACAAATAAAATTCACTTTGATTTTTTTTTTATTTTGACACGAAAGTTGCTAAATTTCCCATCTGAGCAATGTCTTTTAGTAAAACTAAAGCCCACAGCTGGTTCTGAGGCTGTTGCCAGTGTGTAAAGCCCCATCAGGCCCAAAAGTAGCTAAGACAGGGCAAGAGGATGCTTGGGGAAAAATAGATTTTAATGAGGAAATGAAAAAGAAAGAAGAGGGAAATGCAGTCACTTGGAAAACTGCTGCAGGTAGCAGAGATGAAAAGATACAGCCAACTACAGGGAAAAGCAAGAGGGAGAGGTGTGTGGGGGAGAAATGATTTGTGGAGGATTGGAAACTTCAGCTGCCTGGATAGACAGCGCTGGGAGCCAAAGGTGTCAGTGATTTGGGAGCAAAGTAGAATTTCCTGTACAGGGACATCAAACAGGTATTTTGGAAGGAAAGCTGCAGATAAATACTTGGTGATTTGATCACCCAGGGTGGGATTCACTTGAGTCTCAATGCAGGTGTCTCTAAGAAATTTTAGGCTTATAGGGATCTAGACAGGAGGATTGTATTCTGTCTTCTCCAGGCCCCTTGTTGGCACTGTAGATATCTAAATACTGCAGGACTGACCCCTAGCCATGTGTCTCTGAGGTCCTTCTCATGGGTGGAGGGTCTCAGTCCTCACTCAGCCAAGCCCTCAGATCAGAAGGCTGCAGACCTTGGTCAGACATAGAGATTTCTTTTTTTTCTTTAAGCAGGCAGAGAAAATTTTGACATAGTTTCTTCTAAACTGAAATACTTCCACACCTAAAATGAGCCAGCCTAAACACTGTGTGTGGGGAAATTCTCACACCTCAGGCTTCCCCTCACATGGTACGTTTTAAAGCCCTGTATTGAGATACTGTACAACAAGTCTCAGTGGCTGGTTTTGGCTAGAGTTACAGAAATTCCAGATAAATCCCTTAAGGAAAAAAAAAAAAGGATTTTTTCCCTAGTTTTGCATAATTCAGTTGTGCAATTTAATTATTGCACAAATTTTGCCCTGCTACAGAATGTTGAGAATGACCTGCGTTTTGCCTATAGAAGAAATTTCAGCTCCTGAAGAAAATGTTGAGAAAAGCTGTTAAGTGGCCTTTAAAAAATGAGGCTGGGACCCACCTACAATTGACTTTGGGTTTATGAAGAGAACATCTTCATCAGCATGTTCCCAGAAACATGACTTGGGAGTTGGGCAACTGAGCTGCTTGAGTGCTCCTGGCTGCTGATCCTGGTCCTATCCATCAAGTTGATATCCTTCATTTCAATTACTTTCTTTCCACACCAACTACTGGAAAAGCTGTAATTTGTTGCAAGCCAGTGTTTGTTTCAGTGCCTCTCTCTCTGCAGCCAAATCTCTACGTGCACTGTGATGAAGGGACCAGTGGAAGGGGCAAGCCAGACCTTCAGTCTAATTTTGGGTTCCCAAGTGCAATGAACTTGAGTTGGGTGTTTTGTTTTACCTGGATTTCATCAAGAGCGCAGGGCAGTAGCTTTTGATAGGTCACAGCCTGTTCCCTGCACTGATCCAAGCTCCCTGCGAGGGACCTGGACTGGCAGGAGGATGTATGAAGGTTTTCACAAATA